>OZ023323.1:19078252-19460844 GCA_964007375.1 Ophion obscuratus
TTTCATCCAGCAACGCTTGCAGTTCCTGATCGTCCACCTTTACAGGAGGCCCCGTGCGTTCACGGTTACTAACGTCGAAATCACCTTCTTTGAATCGCTTATACCAATACTCACATGTACTTTTAGATACAATGTTGTCTCCAAGAACAGAACATATCGATTCACACGCTTTCCTAACACTTTTTCCTTGATGGAATTCATAGCGAATGCAGTGTCTAATAAATAGCTTATCGGTCTGCATGTTTAATTTACAGAATTTATAGGTTATGTTTATGACTCCTTTACGTTTCGATACTACATATCAAGCGTCATCTATGATAAGTGAGCGGGACCTTTGAATTAATTTAGAATAGCTGTTATGATACAAAATCGAAGTGTCCTAAAACTTATTTGTACACCTAATATATATATTCAAAAATATGTTGGCAATATTTTTTATCACAAGTCCGAAAATTGACGGAGTTACAGTCACTTTAGTGGAAACAGGGAGCACGACCTATGAGTGCCCTCAGTCCTTACAGGTGTGGCATCGTTCACAACCGATTAAGTACAGGCTCTTATTATTTTGTGAAATAAAATGATGATGAAGAACCGTCATATCGCCCGCGACCAGATACTTTAATGTAAGTGTCAATCTTCTAGAAAAAACATAAATTTATATCCAGAAAAACGGAACGAAAACTTTGAACGCGTTTTTCTCGAAACTACTTTTTCGACCTTGTCGCAGCGAATACTCAAAATCTTATCAACCGATTTTCAATTTTTTTGTTTGACATTTTTATAATCGCAGTGACTAAGGTTGTACGTAGCCGATTTTTTAAATTTTGATATTTACTATTTTTTAAAACTGCTTGAAACAAAAAAGAGCCTTGAAAATAGAAAAAATACCCAAACTGTCGGCATTTTGTAAAAAAAAACCAAAATAAAAGAACGGCTACGCATAACGATAGCTACATTTATATCGATATCGATAAATTGCCGAGGTTTTATTTGCAGATACCCTTTTATAAAGATATCGATGGAACAATGGAGAGACATTTTATTCTTCATCAAATCATGGCATATATCTCGGTTCATGTTAAGGATTTTTCCATAAAAATTGGTATAAAACTACATGAATAAATACATCATAAAATGATTATAAACCCGATCCTTTCATAATTAGTTATGTCTATGAAAAAAAGCCGCAATTATTGACGAGAAAGTACCCGTTACGTAACGGAATAGTGGGGGGGGGGGTGTAAAAAATTGGGAAATTTTGCGTTACGTACTTTGTGTACGCCCACTAGGTAAGTGGACATACGGCCACGCACAGTTTCCAAACCTCGATCGTATCTACGTCACGTCTGCGCGCAAACGAGCTTATGCGGAAAAGGGCTATGGTAGCATACAATGTAAACGGTCTTGCCAAATGTACGATACTTATCTCAAGTACAAATTTGTTAACTATTAACAAATCATTATTTGAGACGGGTCGTCGATTTTTCAACAGTTATTTCCGAACTATTAACAGGGTTATATTTATTCAACTGAAGCTTTTTAAATTAATACTAAATATTCATTTTGTATTATGTGTACGACTATTATCTCAAAGAACTATTGGGCCAACATCTTCAATACACATTTATTAATAGTTAATAAATCCTTATTTGCGTTAAATAGAGAAGTTGCCAGGTCAACTGTGTGACTTTTGGCTCAAATGCGGCCGAGATAGTCGTTTTTAGTGAAGATCAGTGATTTGTTGTGACATGTTCATTTGCGTTGAACACAAGATAGTCACGACAACTATACGTTAAGTCATTTTTGTGAATTTTTTCAAGGAAAACTATTTGAAATTTTGGATTGGGGTTTTAATTATCTAAAAGTATATACATTCAAAAATATGTTCAATTTTCTTTATTTAAAATATCAAAAATATGCAAGAATATTGTATGATCCTTGGAGCGTAGTTAAAAAAATCTGCGTTTACGGTACCCACTGGCGTTTTTTCAAAAATCATCTGAAAAAAACCAAAAAGATTATTAAATTAGATACTATAATCTAGTACTTGTCATAGCCGATTTTGAAAATATCGATTTTTGACAAAATGGCGGACGTTTGAACATAAATAGTGATTTTTGGGCCAAAAATTAGTTATTATTTTGCCTATAAAACAAAAACTAAGTAACGGGAAAAAAATCATATGACAAGTGCTAGATAATGGTGTATGGAATAACCATAAAAAACGTCAAGGCAATCGGTTCATTGGTTTTCGAGAAAATTTGGGAATAAATAAATCATGAAATTTGTCTACTTAAATGGAATCATCGATACCAGGCCCATAGTGTAGGTCTTCTACGGTCGACGGAATGTTCATAGCCCCTAAATCCTCGACCTCGACCATCTAGGTGTATATCTCTCCTTGACGGCCCCAAATCTAAATATATTAATTCTGAACAAATCTCTACGCCTTTGAACTGTATTATCATATCACAATTTCAACTCGTTTTTCGATGAACGTAAACATCTACCGAGTTAAGGGGTTAGGTCACAGTAACGGGTATAAAATCGTGTGCGAATTTAACAATTTTTTTCGTATGACAAAGTGATTCACTCATAAAATTAATTACACATCTATTTAGCATAAATTTTTATAGGCGCTCCGCGGCGTAACATTTAGCATCCACAATCTTTTACCTAGAACAAAAAACAAAAATTCTCGTCAATATACATTAGGATTTAAAAAATATTGTTTTCTACAAAAGTTGTAGGTATTTGAATGAATTTTCAGTGAAAAATTTCGTATAAAACTGCTCATAAAATGAAATTTTTTCGATTAATCAGAAATTCCGTACGTACTTCTCTGCGAAATGAAATTAGAAACATAACTTTTAAATTTGAAGTAAATCGAGTGAAAATTGTTGAAGTTATTTGTCACGCCAATTGAAAAAAAGCTGTTTCGAGAAAAACGCGTTTAAAGTTTTAGGTACTCTATGGCCATGCTAGAGGGCTTACGTTATACGCTCAAAGTCGGTGAAAAAAAATTATCTTGCTATAAATCGAATAGTCACTTATTCTTATGATGATAAAGAACCGTTTTAGAGGGGAAAAAACCGATTTTTTGAAAATTCCACCGTGGCCTTACCCCTTAAGAGGGAATGATACCTCATAGCGGTCGGTATGGTAGAACAATTATAGATTCCCAAAAATCTCGAAAACGGCTCTTCAGATCCCGTCGAAACTTTGCCAAACGACGTCAAATAGATAGACGAACAGCTGTCTTCCCCTCGAATTTTCTGAATTTGAGAAAAAAACTAGATTTGCTTATGATAAGCCAATCTACATTTTTTTTCTCAAATTCAGAAAATTTGAGGGGAAGACAGCTGTTCGTCTATCTATTTGACGTCATTTGGCAAAGTTTCGACGGGATCTGAAGAGCCGTTTTCGAGATTTTTGGGAATCTATAATTGTTCTACCATACCGACCGCGATGAGGTATCATTCCCTCTTAAGAAAAATAAAAGTGAGCATATAAATCATTTTTTTCAAAGAAATACTGGGACTGTAAAATTTTGTCTCGAGAACACGAATATTTCTTAACGACTAACAAATTTTATAACAGTTAATGAATATTTTAATAAGAGTGCCAACTAAATGTATTTCTTTACTATAAATAAACTGTTTTCTCAGTGTAATTGCTCTGCAAAACAACTCTTGAGTCTGCTGTTGCATGAGATTGCTTGCGAAAGGGTTGTTCGAGTGCTTCGCCCAACTACGGCGTTACAAAATCCTTCCCTAAAGTTGCGCAGCACCTTTTATACACAGATTGAATAACCCAAATATATTTTGGCGATTCTAATATTTGCGTAATTGTTTTTTTTTTACTGATTGAATTACATTAGTCAAGAGATTGCCGCGCGTACCCCTTCAAGCTACTACAGGTACGCATGTGGGTACGTGTACCATTAATTGTGAAACACTGCACTCATAAAAAAGATTTATTGAGGACAAAGAATTTTATCTCCCGGCGAATAAGTTTCCTTATTCGCATGTCGGCCTACTACGATTGTATTAACAGCTAAGAAAATGTTTCATTCAAGTTTATGCTTAAGATTTACTAAGAATGTTTCTTAACATCTAATAAGATATATAAGTTAGAAGAAATAGGTGTTTTATATCCGACAAATAGAGTTTTTCTTAACATCTAATAGGACTCTTCATAATCCCCCAGCTGGTTTTTTTCAAGGGATTGTGTCATTTCGTCCGTCATTATTTTTTCACTTGATCGTTTTTTTCTCACTTTATATTCTTACTTACACTTAAATCATTGCTCACTTTCGAGTTTCTCACTTCCGAAACGCAACACTGACACTTGTGCCAAAAGCATTGGCATAGGAAGAAGCTACATGGTAAGCGTATGCGTGAGCTACATCTGACGAGCGGCCTGCTGTCGGACCCGCGTTGAAGGGCAAAGTGCGCATGCGCGCATTAGTTCAGTCGCAAAATAAGAGGTTTTCGTGATTGCAAAGTAGTATTTATTTGATTTGTGGAAATATTTATTCAAATTTTCTTTTTTTTATATGGCTTTTAACGGCGGGGTAAAGTTAATTCGGCGAAAAAAAGGCATGTTTTTAAGATTTTTTTTTGGCGTAACGAGTAGTGTTCGTTTATTGAAAAATTTACATATAATAAAGTAACATTTGAACAACATTCTCCTAAATTTGCATTGCAAAATATTCAAAATTAAGCGAGTGAAAATTAAACCCCGGAGGCGCCTCGAAAAAAAGTTGGTTCGCGGTGTGCACCATAACTCGCAACAGAATCATTTGAAACAAAAAAATCAAAATGCATTTGTTAAAGGAGATGTTTCTCGAGGTAATGACGGGAGGATTTTTTTTTTTTCGATTTTTCGTAGCACTTGGGAGCCAAAAACCCGATTTTCGCTAAAAAAAATCGGCTAATTTGTTGTTGAAAAATTAGTAATTATTAAAAAAAACAAAAAAGCTCTCGACAATACCTGGTGAATTATGTGAAGAAGTACTGTGCAAAATTTCTAAGCGATTGGTCCAGTAGATTTTGAGTTATCGTGCACACGGACTTCAAATATGACAAGTCTCAGAAAAACGGTTTGAAAAACGCAGAAGAGAAGAGAACGGCATGGAGCAATAGACGCTCAAATACTCATAACTTCGTCAATTTTACTCCGATCGACTTGAAATTTTAACACAATATTCTTGATATATTATGCATTCATTTAAAAAATTTTAAAAAAAATTTAAAAAAATTTTTAATACTTTACCCCGCCCTTAATAGATGTGAAAAATCGGCACGTTAAAAAACATATTTAGTGACGCCGAATAAATGCTGTAGTTACAATCACATAAAAACTGTCTCCATACGAGTAAACGTTTATTAATTTCTGACAAATTACGTTCCAATCTGCTAATTTATTAGAACATAATAAATCTTTTTTCTGGGTGTTGTATAAACCAATCTCTGCAGGTTGTTTCCGAAAGAGCCTGGTACCCGTAAGTCTCAACAAGAACTCAGTGTGCTTCAGCTGCAGATTGTTTTTCGAAAAAAGC
This sequence comes from Ophion obscuratus, assembly GCA_964007375.1. Classification (NCBI taxonomy): domain Eukaryota; kingdom Metazoa; phylum Arthropoda; class Insecta; order Hymenoptera; family Ichneumonidae; genus Ophion; species Ophion obscuratus. The sequence goes on from OZ023323.1 coordinate 19,083,816, forward strand.
AGGGTAGTAAAATTGCCTGCAAATACTCTTCTTGTGACACGAAATTTGACATGTTTATCGGGTTACATGCGTTTGAAAGCCAAAAAAGAGCATATTTTCTCTATTAAAAAAATATAATATGTAAGTTATTTTATTCAAAATGTGAGCCCATGAAAGAGCACCATTTCAGCAATATATTGAAGAATTTGCATCCAAAAATTTGGTAAATTCAGCCGGACCTGGTTTCCGGAGACCCCTAAAAAAAGTGTCCTCGTGGTGGTCAGGATAACTGATGATAGCTTTATCTGAAATTAAAAAAACCAATTTTTCCTGTTAGTAGATAAGTATAGCTCGTGATTGAACGAAGGATTTTTTAAAATTGTAATTTTAATTATTGGCAGAGTTGTATGCAAAATAGTTCATTTTTTGGTACAATTTATACTACGTATAGCCTTGTAAAATTATAGACGGCCCCATATTCTTCTGATTATCTGGTGCACAGACGTTTATCTCAAGTATCTACACCAAGGTCTCAGGAACATTGGCCTTCTGCTGGCTGATTGGTGCGCCAGCTAGCGCACGGCTAAGTGGTCACCGCTCCGAGTATTGGCCGTGCATAACGCTGCTCAAGGCAGCAGTGTGGTCTAGAAATTTGATAAAATCAATTTTTTTTCATTTTATTATTCCTTAGACCTTTCTTAATACGCTCGTGAAAACCGTTTATTGATATTTCAAAAATTAGCAGAGTAATATAAATTATAAGCAAGCCGCGTGCAAACCTCATCTAACGGTATCGAAACTTTGAACGCGTTTATCTCAGAACTATGTTTTTCAAATCGGCGCCCACGATATCTCGATAATCAATTGACCGATCGAGCTCAAATTTTGCACATTCCTCCGGTAGCCTCTTTCTGAGGACTGGTAGCAGAATTGAGCCAAACAATAATTTTGCCCACATTTTATAACTCGTCGAACACCCGAAAATTTATGAAATATCGTTAATCAAAGTTTAACAGGCCGCCATTTTGTAACAAAATTTTTTTAAGTACTAATTCTGCTAACACTGCTCAGAATACTCATACAGATTGAGAATATATATTTTTTTTAAGATGCATACAACATCACCCAGAGTGGGCGCCGATTGTGGCGGTTTTCGGCGGACCATGTTGTAAAAAAATAAAAAACTACATGAAACTATTTAAAATAATTTTTTTTAATGTAGAAACATTCTCAAAGGAACAATAAATACATATGTAAAATTTCATCAAGACAAGTTCAACGGTTTAAAAGTTACTCCAACCCAAAAATGACGTCAAAAATCTCGCTCAAGACCAGAATATTGCCTTAAGGCGGTCCTCTAGTTTCTCGGGTCGAAAAAATCGATTTTTTTTTCTTCATAAATCACATCTACAACGTGTGTAGAAAATGTGTGCCAAAGGATTTTTCGATATTCGAAGTGGTTCACAAGTTACGGCCCTGGAACGGAGCAGGTATACGGAGCGCGCGTCGGGCTGCTCAATTCAAACACAATAAACCGCCTCTTTCTGAAGCAGTTCAAAAAGTTATAAAGCCAATTTATGAGGATTTATCCAAAGAAGAATTGTTAAGCAGATGCCTGGGAGCGGAAACTCAAAATAATAACGAGTCGCTCAATTCGTTAATCTGGACATTTGCTCCGAAGCACCTCCATTCTGGGCCAAAAGTGATTGAAATCGCCACGTTTCTCGCTGTCATAATCTTCAACGAAGGATTCAAATCTATCCTGAAGACCTTGGAAACCATGGGAGTGAAAATCGGCCCACAAGCTAAAGGATACGTTCAACAGCGTGATAGCTCTCGGATCGACCGTTCAGAAAGGCGCACGAGTGATGTTGTAAAACAGGCCCGAATCGCGAAAAGGGAAGACGGAGCAGCTCTGCGTGACTTCCAAGGAGAAAAAGAAGGCCTATTGTATGATCCAGGCATAGCAGATTGACGGTGAGATGAAATTTTTAGTACAAATCACATGCGCGAACTTTCAAACGCGTTTTTCTCGAAACACCACTTTTCGAAACGGTGACCACGATATTTCAGAAACTACTGCACCGATCTTGTTCAAATTTATACAGCATCTTTAATATGTTATAAGCCAGCGATTGAACTAGGATTATCATGATTGCTTCGATAGTTTTTTTTTTGCACGAGCGAAAAACTTAAGAAAAAATGAGTAAAAAAAGGAATGTAATTTTCAAAAGTGTATAAAAAAGTCAATTTTTGTAATTTAGAATTCACTCTAGTTCAATCGCTAGTCTTAAATATGAAGATTAAAATGCCGTTTGGTTCTTTGATTTCAGATAAGCAGAACAGCCGCAATCTTGGTCACCGTCAAGCACCTCTTTTACTTGATGTCTTCCTGTCGGCCACTATAACTTTTATTCTATTATATATTTTGAGTTCAAAAAATTTGTAAAGCTTATTTAAATGTTAATAAAGATTATGCAAAAACAATGAGATTGATTATTTCGATGCTTTGCCCGTAAAAAATTATTGAAAAAGCTGTAGAAAAACAGCCGAGAAACTAGAGGACCGCCTTAACTGAAAGGACCGTCCGAGCCGGACGCCGACCGCCCATCTACCGGTATCGGTGTTTTTACTCTAAATATATCGACGCTGCTTACGAAAAGTAGCAGGATTCAAAGTTCTTACGAAAATTAGCAGTATTATGCTTTCGCCACGGAAACTAGGACGTTTCCACATTCACCGTGAAAACCAGCATTTTTCAACTTTCGCTGCGAAAACTAGCATGTTTCGGCTGTCATCGCGAAAACTAGCTTGTTTGATTTTCGCTGCAAAAACTAGTTTAAACGGAGTAAGTTAAAAACCTTGAAGATCTCATCGCTCGTACAATCTAACCAAAAAGAGTTTTGGTGAGTATTTAAAGTCCTTCGTGCTCAGGTAAAAATCGGGAAAAATAAACCATTAGAATTTTTTTAATATGACAATTTTTTGCGTAATGACATGTTAATTTGATACCCGCTGCTTTTATTAACATTTTGATAATAATTATGAATTAAAATCGATAGTAGTAATTTTTATTAAAAAATAATATCAAAATTGTAAATATAATGAAATATTTATTGTGATTTTCTATTAAAAAAATAACATTATTGAAAATATAATTCAACAAATGTACTGTAATCTTACAGATGGTTATCGTCGAATATGTTTAAAAACACTTGCTGATGTTCGATTGGAATTAAATGTCTGTCAAGCATGGCCGGTAAATCTTTTTTTTTTCTTGGTGCAAGAGACAATTTTTTATCTGACGTCTGTTTTAATTGGAACATTCGAACATCATACATGTTTTTTTTTTTAAGATTTTCAACTCTCGTCCTTTTTGCTTAAATTCATGTTTAACGTGGATTGTATCGACGTAAGGTTGAATGGATATTTATCGAATACTTGCAATTTTAGTTGAAATCCAATCAAAACTTTTTGAAAGGTTTAATAAATCGCAAATTTCCGATTGCGGTCAAAGGAATTGGAGTAAAAAAATAGAGGCAAGGCGTAAAAAAGCATGGAAGAAAAGTCGGAAATAATTCCAGTGTTACTGAAACATGTTAATTTTAGCGGTGAATATCGAAATCTGCTTCTTCTCGTGGTGAAAGCCGAAACGTGATAGTTTTCGCGTTAAATATCGAAACGTGTCAGTTTTCGTAAGAATTCTGAAACATGCTACTTTTCGTAAGCAGCGTCGATATAATATATATTGTCCGTACGCTAGACCCAGTTTTACTGCAGAACATGGCGTTTTGATCTTTTATAACTTCGCCCGATGCTTCTATATATATATATATATGTGTGTGTGTGTGTGTGTGTGGGTGTGTGTGTGTGTGTGTGCGTGTGTGTGTGCGTGCGTGCGTGCGTGCGTGCGTGCGTGCGTGCGTGCGTGCGTGTGTGTGTGTGTGTGTGTGTGTAAGACATTCCACGCCATTTCGCTCGGCCGGGACCCTAACCATTATTAATTATTTTAATTTTTTTAAATAAAATAGTATGCTATGCAAGGAGTATTTTCACAAATTTTTAAATTTGTATCGCCCGTATTTCAGAAGTGACAATTTTTCGAAAAATCTGGATTTCAGAAAGTTCAGAAACGTTCTAACGCCGATATCTCTTAAATTAATCGATATATCGAAAAATGTCTATAGATCGATTTTTTTCATATTAGTTAACAATTACATTTTTTAAAAACGAAAAAAAAAATTAAATCATCGTTTTTTCAGCGTGTAAAGTGAAAACTATTTTTTTTAAAGATCATTGCCATTTTTTCTTAAAAAAATTCTCTAAAATAATATGATGAATTATGTGAATGTTAACGCTAGTACCATTTTTCCTTGTAGTTTTTTAAATAAATTCATTTTTTCTTATTGAATAACATACTATTTTATAAAAAAAATTAAAAAAATGTAAAATAGTCTGGGTCACGGCCGAGCGAAATGGCGTGGAATGCCTCATATATATATATATATATATATATATATATTCGATTACAACAGGATAGAGTCTCGTTATTTTTGTCCCTTTTGATTAATTTTTTATCGTGTATTTAGCCGAGACCACACTCATAGAAATCTCGGGGCACAAAGTGAAAATATGAAGATAAGAATACAAAATGTGCAGTGGCATACACGAGTACGCAGGAAAAATAAACGCGAGGAGCGAACAAATGTGTACGTCGCGCTGTACGGACGGATAAGAGCTGGAGCGATTTTTATAGTTACGATTTACGACCCTTTTCTCCTCTTAGTTTGCCCTTTTTGGATGAGTTCTTGTATTTTTTTACATTTTTGCTTCTCTCTCTCTCTCTCTCTCTCTCTCTCTCTCTCGCTCGGTTACTGTCTGGAGGACGAAGGCCCTTGAGTCTTACAAAGTGAGCGAGAGAAAAGGGAGTAACGGTAAACAGGAGCATTCTTACCCAATGCTGAGGGTAGTGCGAGAGAGAGAGGGAGGGAGAGAGAGAGAGGCAGACAAACAGCCGGACAGAGCGGGAGAGCGAGGGAGGCAGAAATACCGAGACAGATAGATAACTCATCCAAGAAGAAGAGCAGTACGTACTAAATCTCCGCCTAGTGGACACTCCAAGTCGAATTTTTGAAAAAACATCTCGAGCCCTCAACCCTTAAGTCTGCTCGTGCTGGTATTTCCATAAGGGTGGGCAATGGGGGGGGGGGGGGGGTCGCACAATAAATTTTGACGAGTGTGTCTTACCCCCGTACCCCTTGCCACTCAAAGATATTTCCACTACAAGTTTATCCACGTATCTGGACACGGAACGTATTCAGTGGTGCGATCGAGAAACGAGACGAGACTCAGAACTACGAGAAAAATGTCCAGGCTGTCAGCGCTAGTCTGCTGGTCTTGTTCTCAAATCGAGAGAGAAAGAGAAAGAGTGAGAGAGAGAGAGAGAGAGAGAGAGACCCATACAAGCAAGTACAGAGAAAAAAAGTATAAAAAGGTAAAAGGAGAAAGAAGATGACTGTGTGCGTGTGTGTGTCGCGCCTCTCTCGTCACTTCGTTCCTTCTGCTCGGGCCAAACAAACTCCTTGAGAATTCACGGTTGTCCTCCTCCTACTTCGCTCCTTCCCACCCTGCCGCATCAATGTTCATCCCCCCCCCCCCTCCCGGATGTGAATCACGACACCAGAAGGGCATGTACGATCTCGGTGGTGGTCCCGGTTGAGGCTTCAATCCGGTACAACTGTTTGCAGGAAAATTCGGCGCTCGTATTAAAATTAAACAGTCCACACTGAGAAAATAAAACCAATTGAATAAAAAAAATGTATTGGTTGGTCCAAATAAATGTGCTGCTGCAGAGTGCCACCGATATATGAGATTGTTTCAATACTGTAAAATATTGGAAAATGTGATTGATTTAAATAACATATTATTTTATTTGGAAAAGCTCTTTTGTGCTCTGAATATCTACATTATCCTTCAAATAAAATTATATTCTATTGAAATCATTCTATATACAATCCGTAGATGTATTGGATGAAATAATTAAGCGGTTGCTACAAACATTTTTCGTTTCGTACAAAAATATAATCAATAGAATTAATTATTTCTTTACTACATCGAAACGAATATGCCATGGGATGTAAGTTTTTCAATTTGTTTTAAATCTTAAATAAAAAGTGAGCATTAGAACGACCATGCACGATAATAGTGGAGAGAATATCGATATCCAATGGAATATCCATGGAGAGAATATCAGATATACAACTGATTAGAACAGATACTACACTTTGATCTTAGCCACAGGCCAAGAAGCGATACTCTTTAGTTTCTCCAGCGTTTAAGTAGATTTTCAGTTCGCGCTACGCTTACGAGAAACGAGCGCGCGTGCGGCCTCTAGCGGTTACTCCGAGAACTACGGGTTTCCTCACACCTATAATTTCGGTGGCGCTCGGCCATGATTTGGTTGAATTTTTTCAACCAAATGTGCAACAAACAAATTTTACTTTCGCATAATTTTTTAACCAATTCAGACATTTGCTTCATATTTTTCAATCAAAATAAAATATTGATATTTTAACGAATAATGTACTTAAAATCAATATCGGATATGGTGAAAACAATAAAATAACATATTTACTCAATCGAAATTTTATTTGAATCAAACGAGCGAAATTCAATTTTTCTTGCGTACTCGAATCGACAATATTCATGTTATGAATTAAAACGCTTTTTTCGTTCGTTGCAGAAATTGCATTCGAAACTATATAATTTGGTCGCGATAATTTTTTAGATAGTTTCAATAATATATTGTTCTCGGCTAACAATATATCTTTTGAATGAAAAAAAACTTTCAATTTTATCATGTGATTGAAGTCAATAGCGTTTTGTTTGGGCTGATCAATCCGATTATTAAATTTCATTCAATATCACCAATGATATTGGATCAATGTTTTTTTTTCTCAGTGCAGAATTGTGGAAGCCCGTCGCAGATTATCCGGGACTTTTGAAGGATGTCGAGTTTTTTTCGGACGCAAGCATATTTCTTGAAGTTTGAATTTTGAAGCTTCCACCAATAACACTGCTTGATGCAGGGCAGATTCGTTATTAAAATATAGAACACGACAAACTAAAGTTTTTAACCCTTTAACGGCCACGCCTCTTTCTGGATAGCTCAAAATCATTTCCTCTGGTGGTATAGCTAAAAAAGGGTTAAATATGAATGTCCAACCATAATTTTGTCGATAAGGGCCTGGGAAGTAGTACTTTCGGACTGCACCAACTTTGTTACTACTCGCTCGGTTCGAACTATTATTTTAATTCAATAAAAAATCTTCAAAGCCTAATTCGTCCAGCTAAGCTTCCTTTACACAATTCTATCAAAAAATATTTCAAGAATGTCCATTTACTTACTTTTTTGGACAAAAAATGGGCAGCAGATCGAGTGCTGGAGCAAGCATCGTAAATTTTCACGACAACATTGTTAGCATATTAACGTAATTCATATGTTTACGTTTGAATCTCAAGCTGCCCCTGCATTAATAGCTGCATCTAGCATAGATTGATGGAACTGCGAAGTAGCTTGTCTGCTTTAGCGTCCTTACGCTTTTACCGACGGAGTCAAAGTGAACGTAGCAAATTTGCTACAATGGCAGTTAAAGGGTTAAAATAGCAATGTAAAAAAATTGGTTTTTATCAAGTTTCTTAAAAATATTAAAAATATTTTTTAGTATATTAAAAATACTAAATTAAAAATATTTTAAGTATTTTAAATAATTTTAAATTATTTTAAGTATTTTAAATATTTTAATTAATATTGAAAATATTTTTAAGTATTTTAAAAAAGGTGGACAAGTACGACTTTACGGATTTTTTATATCAAATAACAGATTCATTTGTAACATGATAAATCAGTCTTACTTTATTCAAAATATGCTCCACCGCAAGTAACAACCTTCGCCTATCATTTAAATAATAAACGGATTCGACGCTGGTGGAAGTCTTGTGCTTTGGAGCGATCTACTTGTGGAACCAATTTTTTATTTCTTCTTGTGGGGGGAGATACCTTTAGGCGAGCTAAAAAAGCTGAATTTCATGATTTTTTCTTAAATGAAAAATTTCTTCATCATTTGTAAAACTTAGGGTATGTTTTATTACTACTTTTGACTGTTATTTGGTATTTAAAGAAAAATTAATCTTCAAAAATGGCGTCGGTAAGGGACGTGAAGGGCACAGACGGCGTGAAACGTAGCATCGGCGGGATTGTTCGGAAAAAAACCCAACGAAGATTTTTCTTTCATTAACACTCATACGTAGAATATGAACTAAGAAAAGTGGGATATGGTGAAAATCGATGAAATGGTACACTGTGAAATAAAAAGATTGAATTTTCAATAAAATTTTGAAAACAAAATATATGAAATAAAAAGATTGAATTTTAATTAAAAAAAAATAATTATAATTTAAAAAAAAACATTTAGGGTCGCACTTTGGACAATAAGGTTAGAAAGATTTATGCCAAATTTCATCAGAATCGGTCGATTAGTCTTTTAGCTATAGTTCACGCCAGTTTTGAAGACCGTGCCATACCTCCGCCATTTTTTAAGATGAATAAATAAATCAAAATCATTAAAATCAGCCATTTTTTTTCGTTGCTCAAAGGTATCTCCCCCCTTAAGAACTGAACCACCCACCAGAAAAGGCTGACGCCATAGATTGGAAAAAAGTACTAGTCTGAAGGAGCAATATGGGGTTGAAGTCTGCATCGTTGGAATACAATGAAAATTATTTTTACTTTCCTGCTTACGTTATTATACAGAATCCAAGGCTGGGCAGAAAAACCCTAACTCTCTAGTCGTTAATTAACAAAGTTAACATATTGCCTAGCGATTTAATTTTTAAGTTAGTTTAAAAAACTATTAACGGCGTTATTAACTTCCGTTAAGGGGTTAGGCCACAGTAACGGGTATAAAATCATGTGCGAATTTAACAATTTTTTTTCGTATGAAAAAGTGATTCACTCATAAAATTAATTACACATCTATTTAGTATGAATACCAAGCTGTTAGAAAAAATATATATATTTTTTTTTTTTGTTGTACGAAATGGCCGACTACAAATATTTTCTTTTGTTATCTTTTTTTTAGGCGCACCGCGGCGTGGCATTTAGCATCCACAATTATTACCTAGAACAAAAAAAACAAAAATTCTCGTCAATCTACATTAGAATACCTAGAGGGGTGGGGGTAAAAATGTCGAATGACCAAATATAGAACGACAAAGATTTCGAAACCACAGAATTATGAACTCTCAAAATAACGAAGGTTAAATCATTCGAAATTTTATCTTTCGACTGATAAAAAATCGAATGACTATAAAGCAAATCATTATTTATTGGAGAGGTAATTTATTCGAAAACGAATATTCAGATTGTCTGCAATTCGGAACATAAAAATACTGAATCGAAAAATGTAGAACACCCATATCTCCGAAACAGAAAATAGCGAGTGCCTAATATGCGTAATACCGTCTATGGCGAAAAGCAATATATCGAAACGCAAAATGTCGATGGCCCGAAATGTCGAACGCACGGTCTTACATACAGGTCTTGTAACCACGGTCTTACATACAGGTCTGACAACGGCGGTAGTGGGGGTAGGCACCTTTAGATGTTTTGCTTTTTATTCCGATTTCTGCCGCTTGGTGCGTGACGGCAAGGGGAAGTAGTGGTGCGACGAAGAGAGAAATAGCTCTTGTGTCCTTTTCCCTCCTGACCGCAACGCATGCGCCGTTGGCTGCGTGACGTTAACACCATGGGCCCATTCCCCGGTAAGAGGTAAGGGGGAAACTACTTCCCCTTGCTAGTAGCGACGCGTAGCGGCGCCTAGTGAATCGAAAATTAAAACATATAAGAGTGCCTACCCCCACCACGAAAATTTAGCTTCGTTGCAAGACCTGTATGTAAGACCGTGCTTGTAACGAAGCTAAATTTTCGTGGTGGGGGTAGGCACTCTTGTATGTTTTAATTTTCGATTCACTAGGCGCCGCTACGCGTCGCTACTAGCAAGGGGAAGTAGTTTCCCCCTTACCTCTTACCGGCGAATGGGCCGAAGGTGTTTACGTCACACAGCCAACGACGCATGCGTTGCGGTCAAGAGGGAAAAGGACATAAGAGCTATTTCTCTCTTCGTCGCACCACTACTTCCCCTTGTCGTCACGCACCAAGTGGCAGAAATCGGAATAAAAAGCAAAACATCTAAAGGTGCCTACCCCCACTACCGCCGTTGTCAGACCTGTATGTAAGACCGTGGTCGAACGCCGAAAGGTCGAACGGCCAAAATGGCGAACGTGGTGGGGCCCGTCACGTGGGATGACTGTCTTACGATATTTTAGCCTACAGACCGCCAGCGCCATCTCGCAGCTGCACTCTGAGGCGCAAGTGACGTATTGCTCGATTCGCCATTCGGGCCGTTCTACATTTTGACCCTCCGCGATTTCAACCACTCGACTTTTCGGCCGTTCGCTTTAATGATTTTCTGCATTGTGAACCATCGCCATTTTTTTAATTCGGAGAATTCTCGTCTCGAATTATTTGGTGTTATGCATACAGGCCCATCGATTTTATGTTTTTCGATATTTTATTAAATTTGATTTTTGTTTTTCGCTACATATCAACTTCCGAGATGTTCATATTCGTAATTGTTATTGTCGACTTCACAGAATCTAGTAAGATTGATCTATCTATATTCGAACATTCGTCATTTTCGAATTCGACATTTTGGCCCATCTACATATCGATCGTTCGACATTTGTCCCCCCACCCTACCTAGAGAAGTACGTACGGAATTTAAAAAATATTGTTTTATTCTAAAGTTGTAGGTATTTGAATTGAGTTGTAGGTATTTGAATGAATTTTCAGTGAAAAATTTCGTAAAAAACTGCTCATAAAATGAAAAGTTTTCGATTAATCAGAAATTCCGTACGTACTTCTCTGCAAAATGCAATTAGGAACATAACGTACTTTTCGCTTATAGTAGTGTTAACCATATTATGATGGCGGTATCAATAAACTGTAACGAATTTTACCATCGCTCCTTTTACCATGGGCGTTTGTTGTGAATACCATGGACTTTTCTCTCAGTGTAGCCTCCCCCCGCGCAGAAATTGTAGTAGGGATCCCATTGGATTCCCGTACTTGCTCCCACTTGCTGGTAGGGACCCAATGGGTCATTGCATTGGATCCCTATACTGAAACGTCACCGTCGTACATTCAATTCTCATCGGGAATCGCCATCAGAATTCAATGTACGAATCCAATATCAATCCGAAAGGGTTCCTACATTATCGAACAGAACCCGATACAATTCTTGATGAAACCCATCAAGTGTATTTCATCCATTTCAGAGTGGATTAAAAAAAGTATACATCTTATCTTGATGATATATTATTGGAAACGAGTGAATTAAAAAAAGTTAATATGTCATCATATCTTGATGATATATTATTGGAAACGAGTGGATGTAAAAAAAAGTATACGTCTTATATTGATGGTATATTATTTTACGATATACGCTTAAAAACGTTCATCGTAAAATCAATTTGAATCACATCACTGAAAATCTATTCTAATTATCGTTTGTTATTTATTTTACTGCATTTTGACATAATGGCACCACACACCTAAACGCTCACGAAGCGTGCAGGTTATGTTTCAGCACGCCGAATTTGCCCTCATGAATTTTCACATATTTTCGATTCGGACGTGGTAAGAATTCTGAAACGGCGTTCATCGGGGAACAAGGCAGAATCTAATTGGATCCCAGCGAGGACTTCCTACATGCGGCGTCCCTATCGTATCCCTATAGAGATGTAGTAGGATTTGGAGACGCCCGAACAGATTTTTGATCCGGTCCTATCAGACCCTATTATATTCTATAGCTACCTACTGCAGTACCGTAAAATGGGGTTACATTGAACAGATTTTAGAAGTTTTTTGTATGTAACTTTTTTCAACATCCTAAATTCCAACTTTTTTTTGCTCCAATAGAACAATGTGTCCTTTGGCTACCAAATGTATGAGAAAGTCAAGTGCCACCACCCCACAATACTATTTATATTTTTAAAAAAGTGTCAAAGTAACCTCGAGTGTGGGGTTTCTTTGAAAAGGCATTAAAATGTAACTTATGTCAAAGATTAAGGGTTACTTTGACAGCATTTTGATTTAAAAAAATATTTTGTGCATTATACATGGAATTAAATTAAAAACAACGTTTTTTGTAATAATATTTTGATATTCATTAAGGAAACATTTTACATCAAAATATCACGTACCTAGGGTACTGTTTCAGGCACTTAAAGCCTTATATGCGCTAAAAAATTCGAAATTTTTAATTTTTGAAAAATATTTTGATTCCATGAGCCTGAACGGTTAGGAATTTTTTAAGCTTCACACAATTGAAAAACACAAAAAATTGTTGAAGTTACAGCATTTGGAGCTATTTCCACGCTTCACTTTTTTTAATCTTGTGAAAGTTCTAACTCTCAACGAAGGTTCAGCTCCCTTTGAAATTTTTACGACATATTCGTAGTTTCATCCCCTATCGTGTGAACCACAGAAATAAAAATTTCGATGACACGAAAAAATAGAAAAAATATAATACCGACAGAAAATTGAGTAAAACAATTTTAAGTTTCGATTTTTTATTATAATAATTTTTCTTAATAATATTGTTGGTTCACACTGAAGATACATTCATTACGCAATTATAAATACATTCATTTGTATTCCAGACACCTACATTGATGCCGAGTACTTTCGCCATCAACGCGCGCGCAAAAAAAAACACATTGTTTTATTATGTTATATCTCCGTCATTTGTTAATATTTGTGATTTTTTTTACATATACTTAACCATGTGCATAAATGATCTGTCAAAAAAATTGTTGTCAATATGAGCGTCATTTTTTTTCCGCGTCTAGAAAAGTACTTTCGATAATCGGCGAAATCGCGTATATAAGGCCTTAATCAGTCTTATAATTATGATTGAGATCAAAATCAACTTGAGCAAGATTACGATCAACTTTAGCAACATTATAATAAACTTGAACGACAAATGTAAATACGTTTAAATCTGCACACAATTAAACTGTATTTTGGCGCTCTGTTTAGTAACCCAAAAACTGTCAAAGTTACCCTTAATGTCAATTTAACCCTATTTTACGGTACTCTGTACCCATGCTGTTATAAAAAAGTTTTCATGTACTAATCTAACTAAAATCCTTATTCGGCTGATTAATTTTTTAAATAAGTGTCAGGTAAAACATAATAATAACTTTAACTTGCGTTAGATTTTCAACAAACTAACGCTTCAACGATTAACGAAGTTAACTTTTTGAGTAGTATAATAACGATTAACAAAGTTAATTTTTGGATTTACTTTGCCCACCTTTGACAAAATCATATTTTGCAGATTTTGTTTATCGCTAAATCAGAACTCTAAAAAATGTTCGCGTCATTTAAAAAGCCCAAGGCTGCCAAAGGAAATATGCGAAATTAAAAAGAGAATCATTTTCGTTGCATTCCACAGCTTCTAGATAATTCTGGACGAATACATGAACATGTGGTCCAGTATTGGCTTGCCGAAAATGCTTTGCATTCGGGTGTTACCGAATTTCCTCATTTTTAGGCCATTCCCACATTCCGGCGTAAATAAATGCATTGTTGGGTAACATTGAAGGTGTTACATCTTGGCAGCAAACAAATATTGGCCGTTTTTTCCTATTGGCTTAAGGGGTCTTCTCACTTTAGACGCTAAAAACAAAGGCTATTTTTATATAACATATAAAAGTTCTTACACTGCATAAATACACTTTCGAAATACGTAAAAAAAATTCTTTCGTTTATTTATGTAACCCAAACAAACTTTAAACGCTTTTTTCTTGAAAAAACGTTCTTCGACGGCTTGTTGATAAAATCTTTAAAACTACTCAACCGATCCTTATGAAATTTTAACCACATATTCTTTACAACTATAGCTATAGTGAACATCGAGGATTTTTTAAATTTTGATATTTACTATTCTTTTGTGCCAACAACAGTGAAAAAAAAACTCGTTTTTATGTTTTTTCGAAAAATGACCGCCATTTTGTTATTTTTGCATGTGTAAAAAATCATATGATACGCGCTACGGCCATTAACATACTGAATCTAAAACCGCTTGATTTTTTTGTTTCGGATGATCCATCTCCGAGATTTCATCAACAGCGCAGACCGACGATTTTTTTACTTAGGACATTTTTTTAACTACCATTTTCGTGTATAAACAGTGACTTAAATAAATAAATATTTTTTTAATATATTTCGAAAGTGTATTTAATAAGTGTAACAACTTTTATATCAACATGTATAATATAAACCTATCAAAAAAAGTTTATGGAAATAGCCTTTTGTTAGCGTTTAAAGTGAGAAGACCCCTTAAGAGAAACCCTAAAGAGAATTTTGGCGACGCGCAATCGTTTTTTGTTTGAATTTGTTTGGATTTGTTTAGGTTTGTTTGTTTGGACACCGCGGAGAGCATGATAACATATATAAGTATGAACGGAGACGTAGGAGATACAGATATATGAGGTGCGCGTTAAAAAAAAACTTTAAATTTCAATATCCCGAAAACTATTGCGAGTCGCCAAAAATCCCTTTAGGGGTTGTCTTAAAATTCTAAAAGGAAGGATGGTGCAAAGTTTCAGCTCGATCGGGGGGGGGGGGTCGGAACCTTATCCGACTTCGGTTAAGGCCTTACCCCCACTTGTAGCGCAAAAAAAGGCATTTTCATGAATTTTTTTAAAGAAAACTACAAAACTTTTTTAATCGATCAATATACCATCTTAAAGAACACATCTTGAAGAACTTTCAGTAATTTTTTTATTGAAAAATATTACATTGTTTAGTGGCAAATGGCCGTCAATGAAATAATGTTTTTATATACACGGTTTGCGGTGACCAACATTGCGGCGAACTGGATCATCTGAAAAAAAAAATGCGGATGGATTTAGTCAAATATACGTATAAACTAGTCTTTAATCGAAGGATTTAAAAAAATATTCATTTTTCACAGAATGGCGGACAGTTAAAGTTAACGGTTCGATTTTAACGAAAAAACGGCCGTTTTTTGGCTATAAAACGGCCATTTTTTTCGAAAAAAAAAATCGAACGATTAAAGACTACATTTTTATGTATTAAATAAGCCTGCAAAATTTCAAGAAGATCGGTTCATTAGTGTTCGAGTAATCTTGGTCACCGACTTCAGAAATGCCATTTTGAGAAAAACGCGTTTAAAGTTTCAATTAGCCGGTCGTTTACACAACGGATTCTTCTCTTTCAACGCTTATATCTCAGTCAATTTTGTTCGGATCGACTTGAAATTTTCAGGACATATTCTCAGATACTTATACTTCAAAAAAATGCAATAAAAAAATCGATTTGTTCAAAATCGCAAGTGGGGGTAACCCCTTAAAGAGCATCAAATACGTTTAATAGCTGTCTACATACGTTTCGAAAACAAGGATCACTGACCTCAACCTAATGCCATGAGTACAGGATATATGAGTTATATATTTATATATACTTACAGTCAAATGTTTACAACTTCATGGCATTTACTTTTTCGTAATACATCAACATAGCTTTCTTTTAATACTTCTTGAAGCGGGAGCCTGAATTAGGAGGTAAAAAAGCGTTTTTTGGGGATTTTTTTAGAAGTGAAAAAACGAATGAGCCCACTAAACATCGAGGTATCTTTTCATGTATATTTGAAATGTATAAAAAAAATGTTCAACATGAAACAATAAATGACTACTGATTCATCAGCCTATTCCATGTTCGTCTTGCCACTGCGGTCCCCAATCGGCGGGGAAGATGCAGCTCGTAATTCTTGACTGAACCAAATAAACCAATGAAATGTTCGATTGTCATATATTTTTCTTCTGGTTGAATTTAAAAAAAGGTGAAAAAATCGTGAAATGATCACTTTTCTCAGGTTTGAAAAAAAATGTGTTTAAAAAAAAACACTTTAGCGTGCTATCAAAATTATTTTAAAAGACTTTTTTAATTCACTTAGAAGAGATTTTCATACTGAAGAAAATAAACATTGGTTCGATTCAATAGGTCGTATGGTTTTTTTTGCTATCACGCCCGCCATTTTGAAAAAATCGTGAAAATGAAAACTGGAGAAAACGCGCTTCAATGTTTTTTTTTTCAGAAAAACTACTAAATAAATCGATATGACAAAAAAGGGTGTTTATCATACATATCAGTGACTGTATACAATAATTTTTTTGGAGCGATTAATTTCAAAATAGCGACTGTGCAGCGTTTATCTCAAAACTGCATTTTTTAAGTTGGCTGGAAACATAACTCAGACAATTTTCAATCGATTCACTTGAAATGTTGAATAAATCTTGAAAAATACATTGTCTATGGGAGTACTTAGGATTTTTTTTTATATTGCATAGTTCATTTGTTATTAACAATTATCTGACGATTTTGTAGGCAAATTTTGCACTTTTAAAAAATTTGCCTCAAAAAAATCCTACGTACTTCCATAGACAGTGTATTTTTCAAAATATATTCAACATTTCAAGTGAATCGGTTCAAAATTGTCTGTCTTATGTTTCCGGCCAACTTAAAAAATACAGTTTTGAGATAAACGCTGCACAGCCGCCATTTTTAAATTAATTGCTTCAAAAAAATTATTGTGTACAGTCACTGATATGTATGATAAACACCCTTTTTCGTAATCTCGATTTATTTTGTACTTTATCTGAAAAAAAAAATCCCCAAAAAGCCTATTTTTCGGCCTCTAGAGTGGCCTAAGACCTTAAGCAATTTAGAAAACACGATTTTCCAGTCCTAATTCAGGCTCACGCCTTAACACGCCACGTGCTTTTTTATATCCCCTTAACTATTTTATTCCCGTCAACAATCCACTAAGCGCGTTCCAATAAAGTCCAGTCCTATTCAACGTATCGATTGTCCTCAAAAGAATTTTCATTATCCGTTCGAACGTCCCTCTCGCGGAGACTTTAATGGACACTGCAGTATTGGTACGAGTGAAAAATATAATGGAGTCTCGGTAATGGGAAGTTACGAGATTACGAGTGCAGTGCTGAAACCGAGCAGGGCAACGAGAGAAAAATATCCGAAGACAAAAATCCTCGGTCTCTTGGCCTGCCCCGTCACGCGATATCCCGTCACGCCTCGTCAATAATAAACAAATCGAGAGTTCGATCTGTTATTCGTTATGTCGTCGTGACGAGAGAATTCCTCTCGAGATTCGAACGACAATGATCGACTGTATTGCCGCAGTTCTATGTGAATACGCGACTGTTAAGGGGTTCCGTTTCAACGATAGAAATGAAAATGGGTCGAGATTTTTTTGGAGTACCTCTAATTACTGTTGGCAAAATGCTAACTGTAGAACTGACATTTTTTATTGATTGTGGATTGAGGATTGATTGATACGGTTTTTTCCTGTTGTCCTCCAATGAGATTTGTATGAAAGTATTTCCTCTACAATGACGTAGGATTTTCGAAAAATATCAAAATCTAACAAAATGGCGTAGTTATGAAAAAAAGTCTGTTTTCTTGCCTATAAATCGGTCGTTTTTTTCAATGCCAAATCGTCAATTTTCACCCAATCAAAAATGTCCTACGTCATTGTAGAGTAAATATATTCAAGAGTACTCAGTTAAAATTTCAAGTCAATCGGATAATTGCTCTTTGAGTTACAATGTCAGCAAATTTGAAAAATCTCATTTCGAGAAAAACGCGTTTAAAGATTTAACTATCGATTTTTGCAAGATAAAATGATAGAGATACGGCCTTGAAATTTTTACAGGATATTCTTGAAAGTATAAACTGTCGAATAAGGCAAACAAATTTTGATTTTTCGAAAGTGTCACACTGGTATAGCCCCTTAATTAATTTTCATTCGACAAATAGGACTTTAGGTTGGTGGCCCTTTAGCCATGGCACGTTTAGAGCATTAATTTTGATTTGTCAAAATTCCTCGATTTTTGTGAGTCGAGGATTTTATTTAATTCAAATCCACATGGGAAACCAAAAAACTCAAACACAACTAACGGTCGAGTTTGTTTGGGTTCGAACACTGACTAATTGGGTTTGGGTTCGAACATTGAATTGTAATCGCGAAATGCAACCATGCGAACGACATTGAAGGCACAATAGTAAAAAAAAAGCTGAATAATCAACGAGCTAATAAACTGGGGAATGGAATAGGCATACGAGACGAAAGAATAGGCATACGAGACGAAAGAATAAGCGTTATTCGGATTTGCATCGTCAGTTGAATACAAAAAATCCAAATTTAAGGACTTATTGTATTTTGAACGGCTACATCTACCTAGAGGCCGAAAAAAATGGCCGAATTCTGATTTTTTCTGGGAAACGGTTGGTTAAAAAGAAACGCATTTTGTTTAAACACATGAACATACATTGTGTTCTGTAATGAATGGATAATCCTGCAACCGTCGATTGATCAGATCATGTACTAATGTATGCTGGAATTTCAGTTTAGTAAAAGTTCCACGGTTTTCGAGATTTTGGGCTTTATGCTATTTTTGCGAAAAAAATCATCTGCTTTTGGTTTTTCGCATGCCATTTCTACAAATGATAACGTTTTTTACCCAGTTTAAAAAAATGCTCTTGGTTATTTGTTTTATCTAGAAAACTCTTCTTTTTAGCCTTTAATGTTAAGGTTAGGCCACAGTAACGGGTGTAAAATCATATGCGAATTTAACAAATTTTTTCACATGAAAAAGTGTTTCACTCATAAAGTTAATTACACATCTAGTTAGTATGAATATCGAACTGTTAGAAAATTTTTTTTTCGATGTACAAAATGTCCGACTACTCGAAACTTCTCGAAACAGCTTTTTTCCATTTGGCGTGACAAATAACTTCAACAATTTTCACTCGATTTACTTCAAATTTAAAAGTTATGTTCCTAATTGCATTTCACAGAGAAGTACGTACGAAATTTCTGATTAATCGAAAACTTTTCATTTTAGGAGCAGTTTATGAGCAGTTGTAACGAAATTGTTCACTGAAAATTAATTTCTTAAATTTAAATACCTACAACTTTTGAATAAAACAATATTTTTTAGATTCCGTACGTACTTCTCTAGGTATTCTAATGTAGATTGGCGAGAATTTTTATTTTTTGTTCTATCGCCATTTTGTACATCGAAATAAAAATATATGTATATTTTCTAACAGCTTGATATTCATACGAAATTGATGTGTAATTCATTTTACGAGTGAATCCCTTTTTCATTCAAAAAAAAATTGCTAAATGCGCACATGATTTTATACCCGTTACTGTGGCCTAACCCCTTAAGGAAACTTTACGAAAAAAGATCTTATGCAGAATTTCCATACAAACAAATTCGATCATCTGACTTTGATAGCCTGCGGTGTAAAAAAAAATGTACTCCACAGATCGTGCCAAATACTTTAAAAAGTTGCTTAGTTATGGTCGATTCATATTATTTGTAGAAATGGCATGCGAAAAACCAGTAGCAGATTATTTTTCTGAAAAAATAACATAAAACCCAAAATCTCGAAAATCGTGGGACCTTTACTAAACTGAAATGCCAACATATAGTAGGACATGATCTGACCTATCGACAGTTGCAGGATTATCTATTAACTACAGGACACCCTGTTTATTGAGAGCTTGCAAAAAAATTACCGAAAAAACAACAAAAACATGGCTGCCGTCAGATGATAAAAAAACTTTCGCCACGTGTGGCGCCGGACACTCTGCAGCTTAAACGGTCTATCTGAAATCTAAAAACCAAACGGGTTATTCGAGTTAACAATAAATACGAATCGTTGACGATTGTCGGTTTACAAAATACCTTTTTTAAACAACGTGACGACGAATTTCAACTCGAGCATAGAAAATCTCTGAAAAAAGTCGTCATTTTACGTAACTATTAAAAAATGAAGATGGATTTTTAAAAAGTGACTCGTTCAGTTTTGGAATATTTGAATGAAATTTTCAGGAAATATATTTAAAAGGTTATACTATCGAATAAAAATATTATTGCAAAAAGCAATTTTTCCACCCACCCACGTAGACGTAGCCCGTTAATCCGAAACATTGTCCAAAAGCGATCGTTCATCAATCCCGCGTGCTAATAAAACTGAAACAAGCATCCAAGCACAAACGTCAAATGTCATCCCCCTCGTAAACATTTCCAGACTTGAAAAAAACTCCAGTTCCAGCCAATTTGTCACAACGAGAAACGAGCTTCCCTCAAAAACAAAATGGCGCGCACACCGAATTGCTTCTCCCATTATTTCCCACGACCCGCAGGAATATTTCCCAGATGTCGTTCAAACCTCGGAACTTCCGTTCCCGAAGAGTCTTATCGCGAAAAAAGTCTTATCATCCGAAATCGCGGAATTCGCAGAGCCAAGATCGAGAGTGCGTGAGTATCCAAGACTGGTATCACGAGCCGAACGATTGGTCCAGGATCGTCCAGATGGTAGCAAAATCCCGCAGCATTGGTGTACCATGTGGTAAAGCTCCGCCCAAAGGCGTGAGTTCAGACAACGAAAGACGTCACTCCCACGCAAATCAGTCCCAAGGGAACGTAATAAGCCCGGGCGAGATGAATCTCTCATCTTATCTTACTCTCCCCCTCACACACACACACTCTCTCTCTCTCTCCCGCTCTCAGTGTTTCGCCTGAGGCGATGATGCTGCTGCACCACGACGTCGTAAAGCCCGCAGGGAGGCTCCGACAGAGCGAGCAAGTTAAAGCTCCAGTCAGTCGTAACACTCACACGCGATAGTTCACAGAGGAAGAGAGAGAAAGAGCGAGAGAGCTAGAGAGAGAGAGAGTGATTTGGCTACCGATGAGATACGCCAGTAAACCATTTGGTCCAAACAAATCGATTATCGACACACCTCTCAGGCTGAATAGCGTTTGTCATTGCGAAAAGTTTGGTTGAATCACCAAAGATTCCAAAACCCGCCACGTGTTGGATCACCAGTTGGGTTTTTCGCATCACCGGAGCAGGATCTCCATCCCAGGATATTAGTGGAACGAATATTTGTGGATCGATAGTGAGTCTTTGGTGAGCCCCGATGTCGTGAGTGCCGAATACACGGCGCAAATACAAAAAAGGAAGACTCGAAGGTGTCACAATTGTGATCGAATGTTGGTGCGCGCATGAGTGTTTGGTGACGACGGTGCTGTGAGTGGTACCCCCGAAGTCTCCGTTACGATGAAGAACGAGCTGGAAACGAGTCTTCATTTGCAATCGGATCACAATCAGCATCATCACAATCACCATCACCATCATCACAGCCATCACCATCATCCGTCACACCAGGCTCATCATTTGTCCACGGGCTCGTCGAGTCCTGTGCCCCACGTTGGTTTGGCCAGCAGCGACAGATCAAGCGCAGCCTCGATGCTCGGGCAAAATCTAAGCCAGGCTATTCAGCAGCAGTTGCAGGAGGCACCGATCACAACGGCAAACGGCACGAGCAACGAGAGTCCGCGAAAGCCCGGTGCGAGGAGACAAGAGAAACCGCCTTATTCCTACATAGCCCTAATCGTGATGGCGATCCAATCGAGCCCCGACAAGAGGCTCACCCTGTCCGAAATCTACACGTTTCTGCAGCAGCGCTTTCCCTTCTTTCGCGGCGCTTATCAGGGCTGGAAGAACTCGGTCCGTCACAATCTCAGTTTGAACGAGTGTTTCATCAAGCTGCCGAAGGGCCTGGGACGACCGGGCAAGGGCCACTACTGGACGATAGACCCGGCGAGCGAGTACATGTTCGAGGAGGGTAGCTTCAGACGTCGACCGCGCGGCTTTCGTCGAAAGTGCCAGGCCCTCAAGCCCCAATATCCCCAATACTACGCGGCCACCGGACCCGTCGGGGTACAGCCTACCGGCTACGAGAATCTCACCGCTGCCGGGGTCGATTACGCGAACGGCTATCAGAATCAGTATCAGAATTATCAGGAATATGCCATGTACGGTCCACCGGGTGGCGTCACCGATTGGACCTATCCCGAACCACCTTACAAGCCACCACCGATCGCCGAAGTCACCTACAAAACTACCGAAGTCACGTACAAAACCGGCGACGGTTCCCTATACCGAAACGGCGAGTTGAGCTTCAAAAACGAGCCCACCACGTATCCACGAAGCCAGGAACAAATCGCGTATCGTTCGAACGAAGCTTTCCCAACTACCAAACAGGAGCCTCATCATCACCATCATCATCATCATCAGCAGTGCCATCAGGAGATTCCCTCGTACAAGAACGAGACGGATCACGAGGCTATCGCGAATTGTAATTACAAGAGTGGTGCGGTCTCAATGGCGGCGGGAAATTCTCAACAAGCTGTCACACCCAATCAGGATTATTACGTGGGTTATGGACTCGCAGGCTCGAACGGCGGCAACGCCAACGCAGCCGCGGCCGCCGCGGCAGCCGCTATCAGAGGGATCCAAGTGCAAATCAGCCCGGGAAGTCCCTTAGGGAATCTCAATTCGCCACACAGCGATTCCTGCCAAACTCCAATCGCCGATCACGGTGGGTAATCGTTGATTATGAATGTTCGTTATTTTCATCAATGCATCTGTTCGCCTTTCTCTCAACTACATCATATCCATTCCCTGATCACTCAAGGGGCTCTACCAGTGTGAACGCTGAACGTTTGGGCGATTTTCGGGAAAGTTTTTGGAAGTAAAGTACTCAATTAAATGATTCGGAAAATTAAGATTATATTTGGATACATTTAACCTATATTACATAATTTTTTAGTAGAAAAATATTGTGATCCAAAAGACTTGAGAGCTGACTTCGGAGGCGCCGAAAAAAAAGTTCCTCCACTGCTGACATGATTCCGGCCGATTGAGTAGGTGAAACCGAAAAAGGAAAAAATGTCGTTAGACTGGAAGGTATTTCCTGCACGATGACGTAGGATTTTCGAAAAATATCAAAATCTAACAAAATGGCGTAGTTATGAAAAAAAGTATGTTTTCGTGCCTATAAAATGGTAGTCTTTTTCAATGCCAAATCGTCAATTTTCATCCAATCAAAAATATCCTACGTCATTGTAGAGTAAATATATTCAAGAGTACTTAGTTCAAATTCCAAGTCAATCGGATAATTACTCTTTGAGCTACAATGTCAGCAAATTTGAAAAATTCGAGAAAAAAGAGTTTCAAGATTTAACTAGCGATTTTTACAAGATAAAATGATTAGAGATACGGCCTTGATTTTTACAGGATATTCTTGAATGTAGAAAATGTCGGAAAGGGCAAAAAAAATCGATTTTTTGAAAGTGTCACACTGGTACAGCCCCTTAAGGGGTCTTCTCACTTTAGACGCTAAAAAAGGCTATTTTCATGATTTTTTTATCGGTTTAGATTATAGATACTGATATAAAAGTTGTTACACTTAATAAATACACTTCCCAAATACATTTTGAAAAAACTTTTTATGTATTTATGTAACCCAAACAAACTTCGAACGCGTTTTTTTTTAACAACGTTTATCGACGGCTTGTTGATAAAATCTTCGAAACTACTGAACCAATCCTTATGAAATTTTAACCACATATTCTTTACAACTATAGCTATATAGCGTATCGAGGATTTTTTTAAATTTTGATATTTACTATTTTTTTGCCAAAAAAGGTGAAAAAACACGTATTTTTTGTTTTTTTTTAATGTCCGCGATTTGTTATTTTTGCATATATCAAAAATGGTACATGCGCTATAGCCGTTAACATACTGAATCTAAAACCGTTTGATTTTTTTGTTTCGGACCATCCATCTCCGAGATTTTACGAACAGCGCAGACCTACAATTTTTTTAAGATACTTTTTAACTACCATTTTCATCTATAAATAGTGACTTGAATAAATAATTTTTTTTTTCTAATGTATTTCGAAAGAGTATTTATTAAGTGTAACAGCTTTTATATCAATATCTATAATATAAACCTATTAAAAAATAGCCTTTTTTTAGCGTCTCAAGTGAGAAGACCCCTTAACAAGAGAAATGTTCGTTTCACCTCAACATGAAGCATGAAAAATGGGTGAACTTCAGGAATTTTTTTTTCATATAAAACAAATACTTTTGGAAATGGGTTTCAACGTATTGGATTCTTCTATCAATGGGGAGTAAATTCCAATTTTATTTATTTTAAAAAATCCAAAAAGGCGGCTCCAGCTCCCGTCAAGTCAAGCCATGCACGGCGTGTTTTGGTCTACGCGGAGCACTCCACAGCCTTGCCAGTTCATCTGAAACAAAAACGGGTTAAAAATTATTGAGCTAGACGAAATTTGGGGGGCCTTATCGCTTTTGGTTTTTTGAAAAAACCCTGGTTAACAAATGGCAGCCGTTTAAAAAACCTCCAATCTTTTTGCCCGGTTTTTTGCTTTACCGGAAGAAAAAAGTATTTCTGAATTAATTTTTGTCAAAAATCACATCCTGATGGCCCCGCAAATTGTATTTCCTTCCATTTGCCCAGAGTTTCATGTGAATCGGTTCACCCGTTAAAGCTGGAGAGCGCGTTGAAAAATGCTGTTTTCAGAAAAACGCATTTAAGGGATTACGTGAGTTTCAAAGCCAAAAAAAGTATATTTTCTCTATTTAAAAAAATATAATATATCAATTATTTTATTCAAAATGTTAAGCACATAAAAAAGCAACATTTCAACAACATTTAAAAAATTTGGGAAATTCAGCCAAGTGTCCTCGTGGTGGTCCGGATAACTCATGATAGCTTTATCTGAAATTAAAAAC
Organism: Ophion obscuratus; assembly: GCA_964007375.1. Classification (NCBI taxonomy): domain Eukaryota; kingdom Metazoa; phylum Arthropoda; class Insecta; order Hymenoptera; family Ichneumonidae; genus Ophion; species Ophion obscuratus. The sequence goes on from OZ023323.1 coordinate 19,108,648, forward strand.
AAAATTTTTTTCTGTTCGTAGATAAGTATAGCTCGTAATTGAACGAAGGATTTTAAAAAAAATTAAAATTTGAATTTTTGGCAGAGTTGTATGCAAAATAGGTTTATTTTTGGTACAATTTACACTACGCCTTGTAAAATTAGTTGTAATTTAAAAAAAACTTCGTTTAATCACTAGTCAATGCTATTTTGAAGTGTGCAAAATTTCAAACAGATCGGTGCATTTATTTTTGAGAAATCGAGTCCACCGATTTCAAAAATAGTGATTTGAGGAAAATGCGATATACCTGCGTCGCTCCCGGCCGGTCTTTCCCAACGGGGGGAATTCCCAAAGGCTCTCTACCCTAGACTTTTACTCGGATTGACTTAAAACTTTGGGAGAATATTCTAGACCTATTGTACTACTAGATAATACATTTTTTAAATGGATTTTAAAAAAAATTCAAACCCAAGTAACCCCTCTAATGTAAGTTTAACGTACCTGTTTTCCCGTCGGTGGACGGCTCCGCTCAACAGGCTGTAAATTCAAACATACTTTAGGTATGAAAATATCCTTTCAACCACGTGTTCTAACCACTTTAAGGCTGCAAAATATGTTAAACATCGATTTTTTTATCGTCATTAACGGTAGTCCATCCATAAAGAACACGCCTAATCTGATGGTTCCCATTGGCGACACGAATCCCACCGTATTAAGCACTCATCAAAATGCATGTTCCATTTGTCTGGAAAAATCCTGACGGCCCCATTCGTCTTTGGTGACTCTAAGAGGCTATTTAAGGGGTCTCCTCACTTTAGATGCTAAAAAAGGGCTATTTTTTAATTCTTTTTTAATAGGTTTATATTATAGATATTGATAGAAAAGTTGTTACACTTGATAAATCCACTTTCGAAATACAATTTTTTTCAAATGATGAGAATGGAATAGCGTATGAATACCGGAAAAACGGAGTATCGGACCTAAAATCCGATACTGAAAACACCGATGTTGGACTCGAATAATACCGATATACATATAATATCGACAAACATTTAGTGGTCTTCTCACTTTAAACGCTAAAAAAGACTATTTTCATGAATTTTTTTGATAGGCTTATATTATAGAACTGATATAAAACTTGTTACACTTAATAAGTACACTTTCGAAATACATTTTTTTTAAATTCTTTATTTAAGTCACGAAATATAGACGGAACTGATAGTTAAAAAAATGTTCTAAAAAAATTATAGGTCTGCGCTATTGATGAAACCTCGGAGATGGATCATCCGAAACAAAAAAAAATGAAACGGTTTTGGATTCGGTATATTAATGGCTATAGCGCATATCATACGATTTTTGATATATGCAAAAATAACAAAATGGTGCACATTTTTCGAAAAAAAACGTGTTTTTTCACCGTTTTTGGCCAAAAAAAGTAAATATCGAAATTTAAAAAAATCTTTAACATGCGCTATAGCTATAATTGTAAAGAATATGTGGTTAAAGTTTCATAAGGATCGCTTCAGTAGTTTCGCAGATTTTATCAACAAGCCGTCGAAAAACGTAGTTTTGAGAAAAACGCGTTTAAAGTTTGTTTGGGTTACATGAATATATAAAAAAAAATGTTTTTATATATTTCTAAAGTGTATTTATCAAATGCACCAACTTTTATATAAATATCCATAATATAAACCTATCGTAAAAATTCATGAAAATAGCCATGAAAGGCGTCGAGAAAAGCAACGGTCGAGAATTAGAGCGGCAGGGGATGGAAAGAAGGAAGCGAATTAGGAAATGATGGAATCTGGCAAAGGGGTAGTGTTCCACGTGCTGGGTGGCGCACGAGTAGTTTAGAGACCCGGTGAAATGTGTGCGTATGTTGACGCAAGAGGGCACGATCGCTTGTATGTGAACAGCGAGGGTTACAGGTCATTGAGGGTTGAAAGAAGAAGAAAAAAAAGAGGACGAAAAAAAAACGTGAAATGGGAGTCTCCATCTCTGTCTCTCTGTGTGTGTCTCTCGAATGGACTGTCGTCGAGACTAGCCGAGCCATCTGGAAAATCGGTTTAGACGTTTTACGAGCGTCGGGGCGCCGTGGGCCCCCGGTAACGCGAGACACCGTCAACCTCGACGCTTTTCTCTCATTCTTCGCATCTCTTCGCCAACCCACCCTCCCCATCGTAACGTCGTAAATTCTTCAAAAAAATTAATTTACATTACGGATTGTTTTCCTCGCTACGTGTGCGGGACAAATCTTCGATCTCAAATCCTCAGCTCGAGTAAACATATTCGTCGGACGTGTATTAACAATGCAATTTGCGTAAGTTCGAGTGTACTAAAATTGTTTATTAATTCACGGATATGTCTGGCCGCCTCTCCTGCTCAGCCGGCTCGACGGTTGAGCTCGGTGTTCGTTTCTGTCTAGCGGGTGACGTCTCTCCCGGTATGTTACCCACGCGGGCGACGAAACGTCTCGCTTGTCGTGTCACTAATGGAACTTTCACGATTGATTGAGAAGACGAGGGAGGGGGAGAGAGAGAGAGAGAGAGAGAGAGAGAGAGAGAGAGAGAGAGAGAGGGATTTTCAAAGGAAGTAAAATAAGAACGAAGCTTGATGCATGACGGATACGCGTCAAAATGGAGTTGACAGAGCCTATTAGTCCCCGTTGACAGTGGAGCTTCACGCTGCGTTAAAGATTGAAATTTTAATGAGTCGCGCGTACCGGGACGCGTGTACAAAATATATATCGAATTTAAATACATATTGGACGATATATGGAAGGAAAGATTCGTTTCTGCTAGATGGTCAATTGTATTAGAACTTGGAAATAATTCGTAGCGCTTTTTTTAAGGGGTGAGATGCAGTCTGAGGCGTGAAAAAATAAGCATTTTCAATTTAAAAAAAAATTATAGTCATTAAGTTTGTTTTACAAAAGTGGTTACACATACTTTTTATGTTATACTTCAACTTGAGTTGTACAAATTTTCACAGAAAAATATTTATTATTTATAAAAATATCGCCATCTTTGTCGGACCCCCTTCGGCATGTAGTGCTTTGCGATGAGCATCATAAAATTTTACGAGATCATGTAAAATAAAAAAAAACGAAAAAAATCATTAGTTTAATAATAAATCTAGTCCTTAATCGAAGCTTTTTTTTTTAATTAACAAAATGGCGGCTTCCGACAGATAAGTTGCGCCTTTCGACCAATAAATCGCTCGTTTATTGTTATGAAAAAATATAAATTTTCAACAAGAATGAATATCCTTCGATTAAGGACTAGCTTTTAATGCTATCAATAAGCAGACCAAATTTCATCAAAATCCATCGAGTGGTTTTTTAATTACAGTGGTCACCGGCTTGAAAAACATAGTTTTGAGAAAAACGCGTTTAAAGTTTTTCGATGTGGATACGGTGTTATATGTTCGTAAAATTTTGAGCTCGATGGATGAAGCTAAACTTTTTTTTATGTATTGCGATCCGCTGAATCCGAATGTCACAATTTTTGCCGAAAAGTCGGGCATTCAATTGTTTATAGGCAAGTGTTAAAACAACTTTTCAAAAAATTAAAGTTTTTTGACATGAATTTTTTTTTTTTAACATTTTGGGCAATTTGAAAACAAAAGTACTCTTTATAAAATTTTGCTAAAGTTCATAGTTATTGAGTAATACATTTTTAAAAATTTCTAAAAGAGTTTCCCAATTTCACACTTCATTTATGTGTAAAAATACTAATTACAAAATTACTTGCATCGAATCATCAATTCATGGCCCATATCATAGGGCTTCTGCCAATGTGGAAGCTTTGAAGTATCAATTAGTTGTTGTCTTCGAAGCATTCTGCCTTCTCGGGTATTATCGTTTGCGCGTTTGTCAGCCGCGTCTATACGTTGGGGACCCGAAGCCCCTTCACTAATTGTGGGATATCCCGGAAAATATTCATCGGATTGACTTGAAATTTTCAGAGAATATTTTCGACGCATCATACTTCAAGAAAATGTAAAAAACATCGATTTTTTTGGAAATTCTGACTGCATCTCACCCCTTAATGAAAAAAAATTATTTTAGACGACAAAAAAAAATACATTAATGAAAGTATTGCCCCTCGCTTTCTACTACTTTTGACCATCTTTCGGGCAGGGTACGAATACCGTGTCGGAAGAACGCCTCGTCTTTAGATGCAATCCACGAATCGACCCATTTTTGACAATCTTCGTAAGAAGTGAACTTCTGCTTAGACAGGTTATGAGTCATCGAACGAAACAAATGGTAATCAGAATGAGCGATATCTGGAGAATACGGCGGGTGGGGTAGGACTTCCCATTTAAGTGTTTCCAGATATGTTTGTACCGGTTTTGCGACGTGGGGACGAGCATTGTCGTGCAGCAAAATGACTTTGTCGTGTCTTTCGGAGTATTCCGGCCGTTGCTCTTTCAATTCACAGCTCAAGGGCATCAATTGCAGTCGCTAGCGATCCCCAGTTATGGTTTCATTCGGTTTCAGCAGTTCATAATAAATCACACCCCTCTGATCCCACCAAATACAGAGCAGGAGCTTAGAGCCATGGATATTTGGCTTTGCCACTGATGTTGATGGTTGGCCGGGCTTAACCCATGACTTTCTGCGCTTCGGATTCCCGTAATGGATCCATTTTTCATCATCAGTGACAATTGGATGCAAAAAACCGGGAAAAAAACGAGAAGTAAAACTCCCCGCAAAAACACTTTATTCGGCACAAATGGTGACATATTCCATAAATTATAAAGTGTTGTTATTTACGATTCAAAAAGAGGTTATGTACAGCAAATGACATTCAATGATAGCTTTTTCACGATTAATACATTACTGTCGGTAACAACGAAATACTGTACTATCTACGCCATCTCGTGTAAAACGCTACGAATTAATTCCAACACCAATATATATATATTTTTTTTCTTCCCGAGTTCCAATGTCTATGTCTACAAGTTTTTACGTATCGCCCTTAGCAATTTGATCCTTTTCTATTCTACCTGCACTTCGCTAATCTAACCTAACTTCTGTTGTGTCCACAGCCGTCTTAAGGCGGGAGCCCGAATTAGAGGGTCCCAAAAAGCGTTTTTTCGGTAATTTTTTTAGAAGAAAAGAAACAAGTGACCACGGTAAACATTGAGGTATCTTTTTGTGTATATTTGAAATGTGTTAAAAAAAAGTTCAGCATGAAACAATAAATGACTGCAGATTCTTCAGCCTATTCCTATTAAATCGTGAAATTATAACTTTTCTCAGGTTAAAAAGAATGTGTTTAAAAAACACTCTAACGTGCTATAAAATTTATTTAAAAAGACTTTTTCAACGACTTTTTTAATTCACTTAGAAGATATTTTCATACTGAGGAAAATAAACTTTGGTTTGAATCAAAAGGTCGTTTAGTTTTTTTTTGCTATCACGCCCGCCAATTTGGAAACATCGTGAAAATGAAAACTGGAGAAAACGCGCTTCAAAGTTTTCAATAGGAGGAAATAAGTATTAATATCAAATATCAATTGCTTCTCTGCTTTTGGCCTTGTGTTTTCGAAAATATTTACAATTGGCCTCTGTAACGTGGTAAATATATTCTTGGATAGTTTATCTATCGATTTAAGCAATAAAAAAACGCCTTTTCGGACCTTCTCATTCAGGCTCCGGCCTTAAGGTATTCCTTTCACGAACCCGAATATTTAACAATTAACTAATTTTTGTTTATAGTCAAATCAAAGCACATAACCAAAGCAGCAAATCACCAAAAGGCGGGTGTTGAATAAAAAAGTGTTATTTTGGCGAAATATTTATTTATATTCGGGAGCTTAAAAAATACTAAATTTAAAAAAACCGCTGATTTTAGCTTTTTGTAATTGAAAATCGAACAATTATAGCTAGAGTTATGATTTCGGCCAGGTCGAGAAAAGTCGTTTCGAGAAAAAACGCGATTGAAAGTTTTAGTATAGGTAAATCGTTGCACTACCTGCTCTCACCAAATCGTCTGTAACTTGGCCAATTTTCAACATTTTAACTTGAAATTTTATCCACGTATTCCTGAATATGTAGGGGAGATCTAGGAGGGTTGCAACAATTTTCCGATTTCACCCCGTATCTCGTAATAGAATCGAGAGATTCGGGTAAATATAAAGTTGTTTTGTAGCTTTTTTATCGACTAATCGATTATCGATTAGAAATGACTCCAGGAATTATGTAACCAGTAAAGAAAACCATTTAATTACAATAAGTCGTTTTGTTTAAAATCTCCTCATATCGAGGTGGGTCAAAACGCCTGGGAATCGGTACAAAATATGGGTATAAATTATGTCAAAACACATTGTTATGAAAAAAAATCTTTATTAAAAATGAAAAAACTTAACCTCGACATTAATCTAAGTCTCACTTTTTTATTCAGTTCGACAAATTTTTATAAGTTCTAACTGAAGAAAATATAAACTCAAGAATCTCACGGAATTAAATAGTAAAATATAGCAAACCAAAAAATTAATTGAATGAGAAAGTTTATGGCAAGAAAGCAAATCGATTTCTATTCTGACAAACAATTGTGACATACATATGAAAGTTCTCCACCAGTGCAGGCTTCATGAGATCGTGCTTTGCACTCCAGGCATTGCACCCACTTTTCACTTGGCCTGCTGTTTGAATACGATTCCATACAACACACGCGAAAATACTCTTCCTCATCTTCACTTTCCCTGTTCTCTTTGCGCTTGATCTTTCGCCCCGTAGAGTAACCTCTTCAGCGGCGAATTCATATATTTCTCGGCTCGCCATGCCTCTATCCATTTTCCTAATATATTTATTCGGCATCTGACATGAAACAAATGTAAGCCTCGCAAACCACACCACAAAATATAAACGTATGAAAACGTTGCTGCAACCTAGGTAAGTTGAAACACCTTGTTTCAACCCTCCTATAGTTGTCAAAAATGCGATGCCACTTTATTCGGAACTCACATTTGATAAAGAGTATTGCAAAATAACAAATTCAATATGACAGATCGAATGCTAAGTTAATCAAATTCCAAACTATGCATATCACATACCATCAAATATATAAACAAGGTAACTAAAGCTTAAGAGAAGGGTAGAGATTTCAGCGTGACAAAAAAAACACTTTTTTGCGAATTTTTTTCATCTGTATGGATAGAGTAAATTTATTGAAACCTTTTGTACATTGTTAAGTGTCATTTCAAGAACATTCCATGAAATTTGTACGCGAAAATATCCACGAACAAGCCGATGACAAAGCTTTTCCAAGAACGCCTTTGGAAAATCACGATTTGCGGTGCTCACTGTATCTCAGCTAGAAATTATCTGAAATCAAGTACCATTAAAATTCAGTCAAAGTGTCATCAAATTCTCCCCCAACGGTCTTTGATAATTTTTTTTTTAATTTCTAAATTTTTGGTGGTCATGTTAAGTGAAAAGTGCTATTTTTCACGAAAAATTCCGCTATTTTGGGGGTGGAAAACCCCCTCTATGAAAAAAAAACTCAAACTAACCGTTGGGGGTAGGTATTTTATATGTAGAAAGTGCGTACCAAGTTTGAAATAAATCGGTCATGTAGTTTTCAAATGGCAGTGAACAAGGACTTTGAAAAAGTGATTTCGAGAAAAACGCGTTTGAAGTTTAAAGAAGTCGGAGCTACAGTGTTAGAGGAGCTGGACTAAATAGTCAATAACTTCGAGAGTTTTGCTCTGATTGACTTGAAATTTTGGGATTATATTCTTCAAATGTTTAACTGTAAGAAAAGACGGGGAAAAATCGATTTTTCAAAAGTGCAAACCTCTATCCTCCTCTTAATTAAAAATACGACAAATACTTACTTTTGACAATTTTTTTGGCTCAGGTGTCGATGTGACGCAACTGAACTCGCAAGCGCACCAGAGCGAACTGACAGGTGGTACGTGTCGTAGCAATGAAAGAATGGCTTTGTTGCCAGCTCGCTAATAATCACATCTACCGAGACATTGATACTGTTTCAACTTACCTCTGTGTCAACCCTCCTAGGTCTCCCCTGTACTTTAAAAAGATGCACAAAAAATCAATTTTTTTGGACCCGTCACAGAGGTGTCCCGCTTTAAGGAGTGAGGTCTAGTTGGAACGTTAAAAAAAGGCCTTTTTCCGATTTTTTTTTCGGCCAAACGATAAAATAATTTACAACAAAAGTTCTTCCGTTTAAAAGATATATATGTAATGTAAACATTATAATTTTTTTCAAGAAATATGTTTCAAAATAAGCCGATACGTATCAATGGCCGAGGACGCTGCAAAAAAAAACAGGTTTTGCGGTGATCACTCTCACGCTGTGACGGATTATCTGAAACCAACAAAACAGAGGGGAATCTTTAGTTAATGATATAAGGCTCCGGTTAAACGAAGGGTTTTGAAAAATTTCCATTTTTCACAAAATGGCGGACGTTGAAAGTCAAAAGTGTTGTTTTGACCAAAAATTCACTTACAAAAATTGACTATAAAAAAAAATAATTGTCCAAAAAAAATCTTTCGTTCATCCGGAGGAAAACTATGTATAGAAGAAGTGATATAAATTTCAACCCGATCGGTAAAGCCGTTCTCGAGTTACATTGATCACCGACTTCGAAAACATGGTTTTGAGAAAAACGCGTTTATTGTTTTGAGTACGATTTGAATGCAGCGTCCACGGCGTCCTTCAAAGTTATGTATTTCGGCGAATAATGGTCTGATTTACATTCAATTAGTCGGAAAATACTCGTAAGATATTATACTTTTAGAAAACGAAAAAAAATCGATTTTTTTTTAATTCTAAGTAGACCTCCCTCCTTAACTCGTATATAGTACCGCCGGGCTGAACGCCGACCGCCCATCCACCAGTGTCGGTTACATGGTCAATTATATTTAAATAATATATACACGCGTGTGTGCATACACACACACACACATACACACACACACACACACACACACACACACACACCCAAACAAACCCAAACAAACCCAAACAAACACACACACACACACACACACACACACACACACACACACATATATATATATACACGTGTGCGTTTGTGTATATGTATTTCTCAGTTGAGAGTGCGATGCTCGCTAAGTTTCCGGTGCGTTGAGGGTTTATCGTCAAAATGTTTACGAGCCCGATAAACAAGATCTTCCTCGGTGTTTTACTGATGAGAGGATGCCCTCCCGTGTTGGCCCATATACAGCGAAATGTGAGCGATTCTCATCATAATCCAATTCCGGCGGCAAGTGCCCCTAAATTTCCTATTATCCTCCCATATGCGATCATTTTTCAACTTTCAACCCCATAATGGAAAATTACGAAGCTGAAGTTTGCAACGTTGGAATGGAGCAAAAATTCTTTCTAACTTATTACTTCCATTATTATCCAAAATCATATTTTTCGTATTTAGGTTGCCAATCACTAAATAACAATCCTAAAAAATGCGTAATTTTCGTAACTTAAGTCTGTAAAAAAAACGTGGAAATTGAAAAAGAAAATACTTTTTCGTTGCATTCCAACGACGCAAACTTCAACGGCAGGGAAAATGGACGAAAAAACTCGCAATAGAAATAAAAATCTAGAATACCGTTTTGCTACCACGTTGAAAAATGCATAGGTTAAGGTAGTTCCTCTGCGAAAATCCCAAACAAAAGTTTACATACCATGTTCATGTTTAAAAGATTGATAATTGGTTTAATTAGTAATAAATAAAATGAATAACTACGCAATATTGACTCGGTACTAGTAGATAATACGATGGATATCATTCATTGCCGTAAAATATATTTTATATTGTGTTTTTGATCTACTATTGCCAGTGAACTTTTTGCCGGGACTGTCCGGGCTTTGCCCGAATTGTTTTTTTTCCAGGCTTTGCCATATTTTGCCAGGCTTTGCACCAAAATTGTGAGGGCTTCTCACGGTTATATCTTGGAAACTAGATGGTGAATGATTCTCATTTTTTTTCACATTATTCGTGATATCTTACTCTAGCTTATCCTCGTTTTTTTAATCAATTTCTTAATTTTAGTTTTGGCGGTAGAATTAATGATGCTCTGTTTGCCCATCATAACGCATTTGTTACGTGTAAACCAAGCCAACTTTAAGTGTATATATCTCAGGTTTGGGGTGGTCAAACTTATTCAAATAGCATAGATGTTTGGATAATGTATTAAATAACATATATGTCAAATTTCAACCATTTCTTAATTCAACTCTCCTGTAGAGGTACTACCTTAAGAACAATAATTATAAATAATTATAAGGAGACCTCGTGACAAGCTCGAAGCTGTATAACGTGTATATGACGTACACGGAGAGAATTAAAAAGTAACTTTTGTGGTGAATTTCAGGGTAAAACTTACCGTGATATATTTCAATGTGGTGACAAGTGAGAAAAACGTCATACTATAGTATGACGTACTTTTAATGCCGTGGCGTTTTTGCTCGTGGTGGGTTCGCGGCTGCGATGAACTGAAAAGTTTACGTGATTCTTGCGCGATGAGAAATTTTGACTCGCAGACGAGCGAGTACGAGTAGACCGCACACGAAGACGCTTAAAGCCCGGTAGCTTCGAGTGCAAATTCATCATGTTTTTTTTAGCTCTTCCTCGTTCTCCCTCCCTCTCTGTCGAATTTTCTCCTGTCGTTCCCATACCCATGGACACATTCGTTATATGTGCTGCTCGCAATTGGAAAAAAGACCCGCGGACTGCAAAATACTCCGAAAATGCAAAATTCTCGATGCCTGATTATTCGTCCGGTTGTACTACTGGAAACTTTGAGAGTCGAGATTCCGTGGCGAAACTGTTCCAGAGGGAGTATAAAAAAAGATAAAAATGGGTGAAAAAATGGTCGGCACGATCGTAGCGAGGAGCTAGAGCCAAATTCGTCGGCAATTCAATTTCACGTGTACATTTACAAGACGAGCGAGTGAAATACTGTTCTGAATGATGAGGCTCAAGATGGAGAGAGGGCGCGAGAGAGAGAGAGAGAGAGAGAGAGAGAGAGAGAGAGAGAGAGAGAGGGAGGGAGAGAGAGAGAGAGAGAGAGCAATAGTCGTCGTCTCGTGTCAATCATCGTTCTTCCATCGAGCTCGGGGATTTCTCCTCGTCCCGCGCATCAAGTATCCCCTATAACCACGCGAGCTTGTAAATTATTTCCACCCCGCGCTATCCACGCGAAATACCGCAATAAATTGCCAAAAATGGGACCCTCTCGTATCCTCGACCGACCAACGCCAATGAAGCATACACGGGATGTGAGTGTGTGTGTGTGTGTGTGTGAGAGAGAGAGAGAGAGAGAGAGAGAGAGAGAGAGAGAGAGAGAGGGAGAAACATTTAAAGATACTCGAGAGAGAAAATAAAAAATTAGAGAAAAAAAGAAAAATAGGGAGAAAAAAGAAAGAGTACGATACAGGCACGAGTGAAGTGTGCTGGCCACTTGAGGCAGAATCTGTGCTCGAGTGCTGCTGGGCTCTTCGAATTTATCGGGTACCTACAAGCACCGATTTCTTCTCTCTCTCTCTCTCTCTCTCTTGCCCGCTCACCCGACGTCCTCGTCTCGTTTCCGTGTCTCTTTTTTGTCTTATTATGCGCTGCTTTTGCTATCCGTGGGGTCTCGGGATCATTTGACCAGAGAGAGAGAGAGAGAGAGAGAAAGCGATTCACTCGGTATTCAGAGTGGTCAGCCCCTCAAGAAGATATTCCGAATGAATTGCGCAAATCTTCCGCCCTTTTATTGGAAACCAAAAAGCAATAATTTGCAACCATGCGAAAGTATGTCATGGATCGAGGCAATTTCGCCTGTGGAATGAAACGTTACTGAAGATACCAACAAATCGATCATTAATTGCTCATGTAAAGATTCGTAAAGACAGTGTTTGACGGAATATTTTATTTGTAAAAAATTATTTATTGAAGAGTGAATAAATTGGATTTGCAATTCTCCGGGCGGGGTTGAAGTTCCGAACTTTGAATGACCAGAAGGATCAAAAATCCGAATTTTAATATTCCGAAACTACAAGTTTGGCCAGCGAAAGGTTACACAGATGACTGTAATTGGTGTAGAACGGTACGAGTAGCGATAGAAAAAGGATACCAATATTATTTTTGTATGACATAATTTTCAGAAATGGTATGAAGAAGATCAACGCTTTATTAGAATAACCAGTAATACGATGTACAAAACAACGAATATGTAATATTATACACGCCACAAATTTGCGAATTTTTTATTATAGAAAACGAACTATCCCACAAAGTTTAAATATAATTAAAGCTAATAAGAGATTCGTCAGGTGTACGAAAGATTTAGATTCCGGAAATGATAGCTTTGAACATCCAGTTTGCGAAAACTGAAGTTCAGATAGTATAAGATTCCGATACAGAACGTTCAGAACGTTCAAAATCCCGAAAATTCACGCATACAGTAGATAGCAAGTGAAGCCGAGCGCGGCTAGATGGCAGCACCACTCCCACCGTAACGCATGGTGACGGTGTTCAGATTTTCGGACTTTTAATCCTTCTGGTAACATTCTTTCGGGGTAGTATTCTTTCGTGGTAGAATGTGTTAAGAGTGTTATCGTCCTTTACATTTTATTGCGAATATATACTGTCAGGATGTTTAGCTATCCATGGTTTTTATTGATATTCTTATTTTCGCAACTTTTCCCAGCACAAACCTTGGCCATTCAGGAACCCAAAGTTCTAATACTACAGTTTTTCGGAACTATGAACTTTCTATATATGAGAAGTTGTGAAAGAAGTTATGCGCCTTGTTTTCAGGTCGACACTTTATAATCGGCCCCATGGTCATTTTTATTTAATTCCTTACTGTACTATTATTTTCGGTTATATGATAATTCTGTATACAATATTTTAGAATTATACATTTCTAGAAGTATTGAGTGGTAGCTAATAAATTCGGAATTTTGAGCCTTCTGGTCATTCAAAGTTCGGAATTTCAACCCCGCCCCTCCGGATTCTGTTTCCTTCAAATGTATTCACTATACACACGGTTAAATTATTCATATTTATTTTTAGTATGGATATATATTTACATGTATTTTTAATGAAATTTATGTATTATGTATTTATGTATTTATTGAATCTATGTGAAAATGCATATAACGTTTTTTTTTTCAATTCATATACTTTAGAATTTCCAGAACATCATTTACTTCCACAATTTTGGGGCTCAGGAACGAAATATCAAGGGCTACTGTGACGACCCGAAAATCCGTGCTTTATGAAAAAATTAATTCTGAAGGAATATATATGATGATTGACAAATCGTGTTGACGTTTATTTGTATGTACATCAACAAAGTTGTGTACCAAATTTCATTAAAAAACATTGATAATTAAAAAACTTATAAACAATCTCGTGAAAGACTTTTAGACGTAAAGGGCTCAACGGTGTGCTTAATTTTGCCACCCGGTTGATCTGATACTAAAAAGAAAAGTATTTTTTCCCTAAAAAATGTAATATTATCTAAGACTTGACCGAGCTTTATTTGTTAACGTGTCTCAACCATCGGAAAAAATGGGGTTTTTTTTCTCGATTTTTCGATCTTAATGAGTAATGGAGAAAAAATGTCAAGATGAAAATCGTCGGTCAAGACTAAACTACTATTACATTGAATAAGTGTACCAAATTTCTAGTCAATCCATTCATTAAATGTCGGGAAAACGTGTACACCGTTTTGAAAAACCGTTGTGAGCAAAAACGCGTTTGAAGTTTTAACAGCAGTTCCATCGTTGTAATAATAAATTTGCCTTCATCTGCTGCACCGCATGCTCGTTCTTCCTCTTTACTTCAAATTGGTTTGAGCGACGAACGAAAGTTTTGAAATTTTCTCGGTAACCTAACGCCTTAAGGAAATGCGAGGAGTCTGAGTCAAATGACAGTTTATGAATTTTTCATTGAATGAACTTCAAAAGAATGCACCCGAGCTATAGATTCATTCTGTAGATGCGAATTTTTCAGAAAATATTTATACAATTAAAAAGCATAATTATGCATTTTTATATTTTTATTATGTTAATAAGCACAACTTTTGTGTTGCTACCAGCTTGAAAAAGTATAACATTGTCGATGATTATCATGAAAAGATAAGTTTTACACAAGACAGAATTAAATTTTGAGTAATTTAAAATCATGCCTGTTTATACTTATGTCATGCGATTATTTATTATTGCTATTAATAATAAATATGGTTTTGCCAAGAGACGGCAACTTCGCGGACACTAAAGTTTGTAGCAATGCCCTTCATTCGCCAGCCAAGATTCGTAATCTTTCATCAAACCTTGATGTTTCAATATTGAATATATATGGTTTACGATGGGCAAGATGGGTTTTTTCTTCTAAATCATTGCACAGTTTAAGTTTGGGTTATTCCGTTGTTAGAAATGTTTTATCTTGGTGCTAAATAACCAAAAAAAAATGACATCATTCGTAGTGTGAACGTCTTGTCTATCTAAGGGGTTATTTTTTTCAGAAAAACTACTAAATAAATCGAGATTACAAAAAAGGGTGTCTATCATACATATCAGTGACTGTATACAATAATTTTTTTAAAGCGATTAATTTCAAAATGGCGGCTCTGCAGCGTTTATCTCAAAACTGCATTTTTTAAGTTGGCCGGAAACATAACTCAGACAATTTTCAACCGATTCACTTGAAATGTTGAATATATCTTGAAAAATACATTGTCTATGGAAGGACGTAGTGATTTTTTTTTTATATTGCATAGTTCATTTGTTATTAACAATTATCTGACGATTTTTTTGGAAAGTGAAAAATTTGCCTAAAAAATCGTCAGATAATTGTTAATAACAAATGAACTATGCAATATAAAAAAAATCAACGCTGCACAACCGCCATTTTGAAATTAATCGCTTAAAAAAAATCATTATATACAGTCACTGATATGTATGATAAACACCCTTTTTTGTCATCTCGATTTATTTTGTAGTTTTCCTGAAAAAAGAAATCCACAAAAAGCCTATTTTTTCGGCCTCTAGAGTAGTTTAACCCCTTAAAATATTCTTGAAAGTTCACACTATAACAATATACAAAAAACAATTTTTTGATGTTTCCAGAGAGGGCTACCCCCTTAAATCGAAAAATGGAGTATATTCGTCGACATTCGCTTTCGGGGAAGGCACGAGCATTTTTTCTTCAATGTTATCAATTATCTTTTCAGGAATGCGAATGCAGTGCTCAAGTTCGAGTTCCAGTGGATCTGGTGGAGCTCTGCTGGATCGTAAGTCGGCGTACCTCGGTCACCATCCATCGGGCTCGGTCAGTCTTGGCTCGCTCGGTTCTCTGAGCTCGTTGAACCTGAGCAATCTCGGGGGTATTGGTATACCGAGCATAACGAGCTCGAACATTCACCCTTCGACGACGACACCACCAGCGAGCATCTATTACGACCAAATAAAGTACGGGGTCTGATATCGCGAAGGCAGGAAGGAGCGGAAGAAGAGAAAGGAAACAAAAAATTATTTATGTATATCTTATCGTTGATCAATCGATTGTCGTTATTAATTTAAGCGTCGGATCCTAGAGTTTTATAGAATAAATATGTTTGACAGCCAATAAGAACAGAGAGGAGGGGAGAGGCGCGGAGGATTAATTAAAACAAAACATTGAAAATTATTCGTCAAGGTTTTTTTTTCTTTATCGAAACCCTTGTCCCCGAATGATTTTTCCCAACCATTTTTTCTGACGAAATGAACAATCATGAAAAAATCAAAAAGATAATTCGAATAGTTTGGGTTCTAAATCTTTGTTATTACAAAGATTTTAGAGTTATTACAAACTTATTATTTTGTTATCACAAAGTAATTACAAAGTTATTCTTTTGTTATTACTTTATTATTACAAAGTTATTCTTTTGTTATTATTTTGTCATTACTTTGTTATTACAAAGTTATTACAAAGACAGATAGACTTGTGTAAATTTTTAAATTTTTCCTACCCACGTGACTTTCAGAAAAAAATAGTTATAAACGAAAAAAAAAGGTTCCTAACACAGAGATGAGGAGACGAGTGGATCGTAGGACGTGACGAGCACACGTTTCAAGCAGACGAGGACGCTGTTTGCACTTCTCGTATGGTAACCGTAACCCCGTCCTGAAGTAAGTACACGTGTTCAAAACGATATTTTTTTCCCTCCTGTGTGTTTTAAAAAATCCCTTACCTTAAAATATCTCATTTTACTACTGATTTTTATCATCACTCATATTTACTGGTACAGCTCGCTACCCAATCTCCAAATGCACCGAATTGCTATTTCTTCCAAAATGCTACAAAGGGAGCCCATACCTCTTGACTCAGCCAAATTAAGATTTTTCGATGCTACTGATCTTGCATCGTTGATATGCGACGAAATTGGTTTTCTTCATACTGCCCATTTTTTTGGTACGATTAGGCCACAAATATGGCGGAAATATTTTTGAAGATCCTTATTAAGGGGCTACATCTACCTAGAGACCCGAAAAAAATGGTCGAATTCTGATTTTTTTCTCGCAAACGGTTGGTGACAAAGAAACGCATTTGTTTCAACACAAAGGTACATATATTTGGAGCTTTTTAAAAAAATCGCCCAAAAAATGCAGGAAAACAACGAAAACATGGCCATAGGCAGAAGATTTGTAAAAATGGCATGCCAAAAGGACATCATTTAAAAAAAATAACATCAAGCCCAAACTCCCGAAAAACGTGGGGTCTTTACTAAACTGAAATTCCAGCATATAGTAGGGCATGATCTTACCTATCGACAGTTACAGGATTATCCTGTAATTACAGGACACCCTGTATATTGCGAACTTTAAAAAAAAATCACCAAAAAACATGGTCGCCGGCAGATAACATTTTTTCGCGACGTTTGGCGGTGGACACTTTCCAGCTTGAACGGCCTCTCCGAAATCTAAAAACCTAACGGGTTATTCAAGCCAACAATAAATACGAGTCATTGATGATCGTCGATTTTCAAAATCATTATTTTAAACAACGTAGCGACGAATTGAATCTCGAGCATACAAAATCTATGAAAAAAATCGTCATTTTTACGGAACTATTAAAAATCGAAGATCGATTTTGAAAAAATGAGATCGTCAACGACCTTTAAATGTTTCTCATCGGATCTCCTGTAAATTTGGAAATAATCCATCAAGTGGTTCTCGAGATATCACGTCCACCGACTTTGAAAACAGTGTTGTAAAAAAACGCGTTTAAAGTTTAAGGGTCTATAACAGTGTGAATGCTGAAAATTTGGGTGATTTTCACGGGTTTTTTGGAAGAAAAGAACTTAATTAAATGTTTCGAAAAATTAAGAATATATTTGGCTATAGTTGACCTATAGTACATAATTTTTTCATAGAGAAATATTGGGATCCAAGCGACTTATGCGCTGCCTTCGGAGGGGGCCAAAAAAAGTTCCTCCACTGCTGACATGATTCTGGCTGATTGAATAACTGAAACCGAAAAAGGAAAAAATGTCGTTAAACTGGAAGATATTTCCTGTACAATGACGTAGGATTTTCAAAAAATATCAAAGTCTAACAAAATGGCGTAGTTGTGAAAAAAAGTCTGTTTTCTTGCCTATAATATGGTCGTTTTTTTCAATGCCAAATCGTCAATTTTCATCCAATTAAAAATATCCTACGTCATTGTAGAGTAAATACATTCAAGAGTACTCAGTTCAAATTTCAAGACAATCGGATAATTGCTCTTTGAGTTATGTCAGCAAATTTGAAAAATCTCATTTCGAAAAAAACGCGTTTAAAGATTCAACTATCGATTTTTGCAAGATAAATCGATATAAATGATGATGATATTCTTGAAAGTATGAACTGTCGAAAAAAGCAAAAAAAAATCGTTTTTTTGAAAGTGTCACACGGATATAGCCCCTTAAAGTGCAGTGCTGCTACTACTCGCTCGGCCGACTGATAGAAGCTGTAGCTCATTCAATTTTAGAAACATTTCAATGAAGTTTTCAGGGAATATACCTAAAGGATAATACTATCGAATAAAAATATTTTCGAAAAATGCAATTTTCAAGCCCGTTAAGGTTCCATGACCTAAAACTCCAAAGAAGAGTTTGGATACTGATAAAAATAAAGAATCGTAAGAAATAAAGGATTTTCATTGCGATTTAACGATGCAAGCTTCAGTGCCATATTTTTCGATCGTTTTTTTTTGCAAATCTTCTAACTCTTGCCGCCCTTTGGCTCGAGATGTTCCAAGTTCGTACTGGCGATCCACGCACGTATTTCCTCAGATCGAGGGCATGGCATTGGAAAGAGGTGGAACCGATATCGCTACGGTATAGTTGCGAGCCACGTGTACAAACAAGACAGTCGGCATCGATTGACCAAAGATATAGGGAGAGAGAGAAAGAGTGAGATAGACTTTGGGTCTCGATTTCTTAGCGAAGAATTCATCGCAACGAAATATTTAACGGTCCAGTTTGTGGCCTGACGTCGTCGAATGCATCTCCTCGCAAATACTCACACACACACACACACACACACACACACGCACGCACGCACGCACGCACACGCACACGCACGCACGCACGCACGCACGCACGCACACACACACACACACACACAAACACACACACACACACACACACACACACACACACACACACACACACACACAAATATGACGACACGTACGAGGCCTGGTCGTCAGCGATCGTACGAACGAAACGATCCTTCTCATTCGAGCCTCTCTCGGCTCGTTCTCGCGCGATCACACAAGTCCGCATGTTTCTTATCGATATATTATAACGGCGCAATGAGTTCGTGCGTCGCCTCTTATCCAGTCAACGTGAGATCATTTTGCTTACATGATAAATTAAAAATCACCGATGCACAAATACATACACGCATTTGTGTGCGTGTGTGTGAGCCGAAGTGTGTTCGACTGTACATGGGCGATTATATCGGATAAACCTACTGCTTTTTTTATTACTAAGAAAAAAATAGTTATAAAAAAATATTAATTAAATTTAAAAAATTATAATTAAATGATTACATTTTTTAAATTTTAATTAAATGATTACAATTTTTTAAATTATAATTGAATTATCAATATCTTTTTAAAATTATAATCAAATACTTGAAAAAATTAGAATTCATTAATCATAAAAATTGAAATATTACCAACACGCTGCGATAATTTCTAAACTCGCCTCAAGAGGCCAAAAATCAAATTGAAGATGAAGTTCCAACGTATGGTACAGAAGTCGCAAATTGAAGGTAAACTTATGATTACGACAAAATTGCTAGAAAAACTTTAAACGCGTTTTTCTCGAAACTATGTTTTTCAAAACGGCGTAAACGATTTCTGGAAATGTAATGAACGAATTAACTTGAAATTTGATACACTTATTCAGTCTACTAGTAGTTTAGTCTTGACGGCCGCTTCTCTTTTTGGTATTTTTTTTTTCATTAATTATTAACGATACCATTTTCCCCCGAAAAATCGAAAGGAAAATTCAATGATTTTTGCCATCGAAAGTCTACACAGTTGACTGTAAATTATGCAGAACGTATAACATTGTCTAGACGAATTTCACAATTTACATAAAATCACTTCTTAGGGAACAAAAAAAAATTCATTAAATAATTCGTCGATTCATTGAAAATTTTGAAACTTTGAAAACTTCCATAGCCGAATTATTTTGACGGTGTTCAGATTTTCGGAGTTTTGATCTTTCGGGGTAGTATTCTTTTGGGATTTCGAGTGTTCTGATCATTCAAATTTCGGAATTTCAACCCGACCCCGTTCAGATTTTCGGAGTGTTGGTCTTGCGAGTAAAATTCTTTCGGAATTTGAGCGTTCTGATCATTCAAAGTTCAGAATTTCAACCTGGCCCTATATATATATATATATATATATATATGCATGCATACTTATATATGTACATTGGGAATGTGCGTTAGAGGCTCGTGAGAGCAGCACGACGTGCAAGCGGAGCCACTCAATGGCAACGATGACAGCACAGCACCAGTGTCCTTATAGAAAATGCGGGGCAACCGCAGCCCGCGACTCCCCACATAACCGCACTCGCACTTTTATTTGACGCGCTATTTTCTATTTTCAATTTTTTCATGCTTTCCAGAAACGCGAAAGCAACTACGGCGCTGCATTTTTTAAATTTCTCTCGTAATAAATAAATGCTGCAATAACGACGATAAATTACAAGCATTACAATGCGAACAGTCGTCATTATCGAACGATATATATATATATATATGGATCGTTGATTCGTTGTAAGGAAGGAAACGTTCGTTGTTCCCGATGTAGCAAATGGAAAGAAAAAAGGGCTGCGTCGAAGAGACGGGCCATGTAGATAAGTAACGTTGGATGAAGAAAGAAAAAAAAAAGGAGAAACTAAAACGTGTGTGGGAGACGAGTAGCGCGCGGAGTTTCAGGCACGCGTGGCGAGATATGGCCGAGACGACCTGGCGAACGAAGGGGTACGCACGGCTCTAAAATAATAAACTCGAGCTTGTGAGACGCTCGAGAGTCTTTACTAGACGAAGAACTAGTATCCTCGAACTGTATCCCCGTGTGCCGCGTGTATTTCTGCGTGTACATGTGCGATTTTACATTGAACAGCTCGTTGGAGGGGAAAAACGGCCGAGCACGGAAACGAAATCGCAGAATTTCGGGTAAAAAAGAAATCATTCTTGAAGAACTCTTTTTTTTTCATGCATGTGTGTACGCGCGTGCGTGTGTGCGTGCGTGCGTGCGTGCGTGCGTGCGTGCGTGCGTGTGTGTGCGCGTGCGTGTGTGTGCGTGCGTGCGTGCGTGCGTGCGCGTGTGTGTGTGTGTGTGTGTGTGTGTGTGTGTGTGTGTGTGTGTGTGTGTGTGTGTGTGTGTGTGTGTGTGGGCACATTCCACACCGTTTCACCTAGCCCGCGACCCCGACCATTTTTGGTTTTCCTTATGTTTTTTTGTAAAATTGTACCTCGTGAAAGGAATATCCACACCAATTTGTAGATTTTTATCTCTTCTCTTCTAAGAGTTATAATTTTCGAAAAAATATCGATTTTCGAAATTTGGAAACGTTTAAACGCTGTTAACTTCTCAGCTAATTGCGATTTATGGACAAATGTCACTTCATCATTTTTTTTTCATTTTAAAGCATGATTTCGTTTAAAAATATGAAAAAAATGATCAATCATTAAGGCCTTATGTACGCGATTTCGCCGATTTTCAAAGGTACTGTTCTAGACGCGGTTAAAAAAATGACGCATATATTGATAACATTTTTTTACAGATCATTTATGCAGATGGTTAAGTATATGTAAGAAAATCAGAAATATTAACAAATGGCGGAGATATAACATAATCAAGCAATGTAATTTTTTGCGCGCGCGTTGATAGTGAAAGTTCTCGGCATCGATGTGGGTGTCTAAAAAAAAATGAACATATTTGTCATTGCATAATTTATGTATCTTCAGTGTGAACCAACAATATTATTTTTTTAAAAATTATAATAAAAATTTGAAACTTAAAATTTTTTTACCCAATTTTCTGTCGGTATTTTATTTTTTATATTTTTTTGTGTCATTTAAATTTTTGTTTCTGTGCTTCACACGATAGGTGATGATACTAAGAATATGTTGTAAAAATTTCAAAGCGATCTGAACCTTCGTTCAAGAGTTAGAAATTTCACAAGGTTTAAAAAAGTGAATCGTGGAAAAATGGCTTTGAAGTTGGCGGTCAGGCGCGCCGCGCGGTATCTATTATAAATGCAATCTTACCTTCTTTTTGGAATTTTTCAATTCTGTAAAGCTCAAAATATTCCTAACCGTTCAGGCTAATGGAACAAAAATAATAAAAATTAAATTTTTTGAAATTTTTTGCATATGTAAGGCCTTAATATCAACGTTTTGTTCGCCTCTAAAGTTCAAACTAGGTTTTTTTTAAAGATTATTTCCTTTTTTTTAATTTTTTTCAAAAATTTCTCTATAATAGAGTGGCGCATTCTATGATTTTTAGGAGTAGTCTCATTGTGGGCCCATTTTTCCTTCTATTTTTTTTCCAAATTGATCATGTATTTTTGAGAAGATTTTTATCACTTTAATCTCCATCAATGCTATTAATGATTTTGAGATTTCCAATTCGGCTGCGTCAGGCCTGAAACGATTTATTTTTTATTCGTGCGGAATTTAACGAAAAAAAAAATATTTTGAATAAAAAATCTTTTTTTTCGTTAAATTCGGCACAACTTTTGCTAAAATGAAATTCGAAGATGTAGTATGACATGATCTGACCTATCGACAGTTGCAGAATTATCCATTCTGCAACTGTCGATAACAAAAAACTGATTGTTCAAGGGTGATTTCTTTATAAAAGGTACCAAACAAACCCAAACAAATGAGTTCGTACCCCACATTTCAAGACAATCGATCAAAATTTAGTATTGAACAATCCACAAAAAGGATATTTTAATGTTTTTAGCCTAAAATCGATTGAAAAATCGGTGCAAAACACTCACTACCTATAAAAGATGCTCAATCATGGCCACCACTTTCAATGCACGCTTGCCATCTGATTCGCATTGATTGCGATGCATTCTTGTGATGGGGTTAAAGTTTGCATCGTTGGAATGCAATAAAAATTCTTTTCAATTTCTCATTTGAATTACTATAAAAAATCATACTTTGCAGATTTAGGTTGTAGATCGTTAAATAAGAATCCTAAAAAATGTTTGTCTGATTTTCGAAGCGCAAATCTGCCAAAAGACATCTAGGAAATTGAAAAAAAAAAATAATAATTTTCGTTGCATCCCAACAATGCAAATTTCAATGTCACTTTTTATGACATTCCCCGTACATTGAAATCATTTCAACTTGTCCTTGATAGGGAAACATGTGGAAAATTTTATTCTGTTCTGACAGAAGTAAATTCGTTCATAGGACTGTGCATAAGAGAGTACACACATTCATTATGGAAAACCCAAAGTTCTCACTGCTTTCTAAAACAAATTGGAAATCAAATTGGAAAGATTCTTAGTTGCAAACAATGTAAACAAAGCCTTATGATATACCTGGATTTTGCTTAATATAAAGGGATTGTCACATTGTAAAATGTTCGAAAAATCGATTTTTTTTTTCATTATCCGATAGTATAGAGGGTTATAAATATGCTGTTCAATTTTTTGGGCGTAATTCGAATTATTCCGGTTGCTGCCTCCGGTTGCTGCCTTTCTCACAAAAAGGGATTCGACCAGCTATGAGACCTGGCGCAGACGGACGCGTTTTTTTTCTCGAAATGTCGTTTTTCAAAACGGTGTACACTCTCAAAGGAAGAGTTTTCAAGCTATCCGTCTCAAATTTTGACACAATCTTCTTTACGCTATTCTTTATCTTGCTATGGAAGCTTTTTTCCAATCTTCATTTTTTTAACGAAAAACTGTCGAAAAAATTAGTTAAATTCGATACGTTTTTTTTAAACCGCCGCCGTTTTGTCAATTTTGACTTTTGAAAAACCTCCATAGCAAGACAGCGGCTTTCATAGTGATTAATAATCTTTCTACACCTTCTGTTTCAGATAAAATTTACGGCCAGAACCGTGTACACTGTGAGGACTCCGTTTTTTCGAATACATTTTCAACCGTTAAAAAATGTAAAAAAATAATAATAAACGTTTAAACACTTATTTTCAGAGCTTCACGAGTGCTTTGATTTTACATTTAAAAAATCAGACTGATAAGCGTATTTTAACAATCGAAAAAAAAATCGCGAGGATCAGCTATTTTTCGACCCGTTACAATGTGATGATTTTTTCTGTTCTTTCTGAGCGATTAACGTTAAACAAATTCGAAAAAAAAATGAAAAACCGCTTACTTCGGGCGGATACATGAATATTTTGATACCCACAATGAATTTTTTTTATCATTTTTGCATAACCAAATCACAATCATAGACCTTGAACAGTTCGCAGTCAATTTTTCGGATTTTCAACGTTATTCGCTCAGAAAGTACAGAAAAAATCATACTTCCACTGCGGGTGATAGCTTGAAATTTTTTACATATAATCACGCATTTTTGGCAATTTTTAAATCGAGGCGTTTTTTCTGAGATTTTTTTTTTACTAAGAGTTGTTTCGAGAAAATCAGGGAGTCTTTTAGAGGCAATGGAATCAGATTTAAAAAAATTAATCGAATTGGCGGGGTTCAGGGAAAAAGTCCACCAGATTCACGTGAAATACCTCATATATATATATATATATATATATATATATATATATATATATATATATACAGGGTGTCCCATTTTAATCTTACACCTGAATTTTCTCGAAAAATATTGCTCGGACGAAATATTGTGTGGAACAAAACTTCTAGGGATTAAAGGGGGACGTTTGAAAAAAATTTATTTGAGGAGCCAAAATTCAAAATGGCGGCGTTACAAAGGCTGACATGTTTTTTTCAAACGGAAACATAACTTTTTTTTATTGCCAAAAAATTTGTCAGCCTAACATTAAAAACTTTTGTTGAAAAAATTTTTTGATAAAGTTCATAGTTTTCAAGTGAGAACATCATTTTCAATTATTTCAGATGTATCCAGGATTTGTGTGTGTGTGTGTGTGTGTGTGTGTGTGTGTGTGTGTGTGTGTGTGTGTGTGTGTGTGTGTGTGTGTGTGTGTGTGTGTGTGTGTGTGTGTGTGTGTGCGTGTGTGTGTGTGTGTGTGTTTCTACCCATCGTGATCAAAGTTCGTCAAGGATGTAAAGAAACACGTTTTTGGGCCTTAAAATGGCACAAACGCTATTAAAATGGAAAAAAACTATTTTTCATCGATTTTCCTCCAAAATTTTCTCATGAAATATCGTCCAAATTTGAAAACAAAAAAAAACAAAAATTTACAACAAAAAAATTTGATTCTTTTTTTGTTCAAGTGGTCATACATTCGAAAATACAACCTTGAGCGGCTTGCCGTGAGACATTTAGTCTAATTGTCCCTACCACCGGCATTTGCGTTAGCCAAAGCGTAGGAGGTTGCATGGCTGATGGCATGAAAATGATGTTCTCACTTGAAAACTATGAACTTTATCAAACAATTTTTTCAACAAAAGTTTTTAGTTTTCAGCTGACAAATTTTTTGGCAATAAAAAAAAGTTATGTTTCCGTTTGAAAAAAACATGTCAGCCTTTGTAACGCCGCCATTTTGAATTTTGACTCCTCAAATAAATTTTTTTCAAACGTCCCCCTTCAATCCCTAGAAGTTTTGTTCCACACAATAGTTCGTCCGATCAATATTTTTCGAGAAAATTCAGGTGTAAGATTAAAATGGGACACCCTGTATATATATATATATATATATATATATATATATATATATATATATATATATATAAGGGTGTCTCAAAATGACTGACATTTTAATTTATCAATAAAACGTATTATTTATTTCAAAAGTCGAATATTTTCATTTCAATATAAGGTCCAGACATGAAGGTTACGTGTGGAATGCAATATCCAATAAATAGCCACCACGTCCCTATTTGCAAATGTTCACTCTGTTGACAAAATATTCAATAACATTTTGGCACAATTGCGGACTAATTTCATTAATGGTGCGTCCAATTGCTTCCTTGAGCTCCGGAATGGTCTGTGGACCATTGGCATACACTTTCCCTTTCAGAAAATCCCAAAGAGAGAAGTCCAATGGCGTCAAATCGCACGATCTTGCTGGCCATCGCCGCGGCGCGAGATAACACGACCATGAAATTTCGTCCGCAATAATTATGCGGTAACAATGCAGCAAATAACAATTTCTATGCGTTGCTCGATCATGTAATTCTCCATGACTTAAACCTCAATACTTCCTGATGCCAGTTCTCAATATTAGCACTCTATGCTCGCCACAACACAAATGGCGCGCAATTTAAAATGTCAGGTCATTTTGAGACACTCTTCAGATACATACAGGGGCCATCCATATATTACGTCATCGATTTTTGCTGATTTTCGACCCCCCCCCCCCCCCCCCCAAATCATGCTATCCTTCCTATTGTCATAATCCAATTATCGTTACCGTCATCCAGCGACCAGACCCCCCCCCCCATTTTGAAATGACGTAATTTATGGACAGCCCCATAGGAGCTTTGCGTCTAATAAGTCGTAAAGAAACGTAGGTACGAATTTGTATGCAGACGGATAATTGTCTATTCGTATATTGAAATGTTTAAGTATCCTTATTGGCAATTATTGAAATGTTGAATGTTGAAGTGTTGAATTGAAATGTTTAAGTATCCTTATTGGCAATTTTTTATCACAAATACGTGTATTATATCTGGTAAATCAATATGAACAACAATATTTATAAGATCCCGTGGAGAAATAGACATATATAAACATATATAATTATTTATACTTACATATAACATTATATACAATTATATATGCCTTAACATGACATCATGAATGATTATATATGTAGATATATCACAATGTTTAGTATTCGTTTTTTCTAGGTATGGACCATATATGCCCATATATGATCATGTATGTCCAAAAGTTGGTACTCTGAACTCGTATATGAACATATGCTTGCATATATGAACTCATATATGATACAACATGTACTATATATTATCATATATAATTGCATTTGCCCCCCAAAACTCATATATAAGCGTATATAATTGTATATGAGACCATGTATATGAACCTATATATGATGTATAAACTATTTTGGTCTCATATATAATCATATATGTAATCGTAATTATCCGCAACAACCATATTTGAACGTATATAATAACGACAACTTATATGACCATGGATATTATTCCATTTATAATATCACTACAGACTATTTTGATATCATATAGGATCATGTATACTGCGTGTCATTTTTCATATAATACTGTCTATAAGCAGCAAAATCAGCTTGTGATGCTGATAATATTTTATTGTTTTATTATAAACGTACTAAAATGGTGATTTAAATAATTGTTAATATATATACAAATTATAAATATTGTTTTTTCGGTATTATTTATTTATCAGCATATTATCACAAATAGGTCAGCACATATTGTACTTCTTCATATAATCATATTTTACACTTGTATTATAAAAAAAGTATTTGAACATTTGTATCTGCATACCCGGGGGGAAATGGGCGCATATATAAGCATAAATAATCATGTATGATCTTGTGAAAAATGATCATAAACGAAATTTGTCTCTATATCATATATAGTAATATATAGCCATATATATCATCACCTGTAATCATATATGGTGTTGATATATGTCCATTTTTTCCCGAGATCACTAAATAGGTATGCCAATCTGTAATAATATCGTTTTCAGCTTGTATGGACTACTGTTACATGCATTGCATTTATTTCAACATTATAAGCTCTCTAAAACGTTCATTTCGAACGACTACATCGGTTGCCGTCCGTCGCGCCATATTGGATTGCTCAAGGGCTCGTATCAATTTGTATCAACCGATCAATGTTGTACAATGGTTTTACGATTTTTTAAAAGTATTCTCCATACTCAGACAATTGAGAATGAAGGATGACGCTACGATGTGTCGACGTAATGGTATCTGGTCTCAGAGAATCGATGATAATCAAAATGCTTTTTCATTAACGAAAAAAATGAAGCATCGGCGCGAAAGAACACCGAAGAATACATTCGCGAGTTACTTCACAAGGTTGGATAGCGTCGAAACTAGCCAGACAATGACCTTGAAAGTTTACGAGCCACGCGACGATACGTAAACACACTCTGCAAAAGCGGCTGAGATGAGCGCGAAAATCACGACTTTCCGTCTGTGTATTTCTTCAAAAAACTCACGTGTCATGATTTGCCCGTGAAAGGTCGCGAAACGCGCGTGTATATACATCCTGTGCAAGCGCAAGAGAATCGGCGCGCGCGTATTTCGACAGATTATATTTCGGCGTGTCTTGAATGAAAGCGCGCCGTATAAATTCCGCAAGACGAGGCCCCCCCCTTGCTCTCATCCAACCACTGTTGTATATTATTTCCTCTTGCCGTAGTAAACAGGCTTCGCGTTAAACATTTACAAAATGCCAATTCAAACAACTCTTTGCGGGAGTATATATCGCGAGGCGATTATCAACAAGAACCCATTCCGCTCGGTTATCCGCAAGAACCTCTGGCGACATCTTTCGGCGATAACGAAAGGCTCGATATCGAGAGACCCGAAGTTGCCGCTGCGACTTTACTTTTTGGGAATTTTTTTCTCTTTTATCGTAATTATCACTCGTTTGCGGTTTATACGCACCGAGTTATGCTTCGATCGAAAAATTTCAGTCCGTTTTGAAAAAAAAACAAGGCTGAAAAAGCAACGAGCAGCGAAAACAGCTGTACGAAGCGCGAAGGAGCGTCGAGCTTGGCGAGTCGGCCGCTAGGAGCGCCACGTCCGCGTCGCCACAAAAGGCCGGCCGTCCGAGATCTCCCCACTCTGGACAAACTGCGCTATCGCTGTGTGTGAGAGTTCATCGCGGAGGATATACAGTGATCGATGTGGATCCGCCGCGCAGTAGTCGCCTTCCGGATTATGCTGATCGTCTTAACGTATCCGACAGAAACACGGGACGCCGGCAAATAAAGATTCACGCGTTGTACACATTGTAGCACACGATGGAGGACATACTGGGAAGACTCCTGGTCCCCGATACCAACGTCGTCGAACAGGTAAGGACGCTCGTTTGAATAATCAGATCTTTCGAATCTCCAGTTCTACGATACGGAGAAACACGTGCTTGTCACTGCGTCCCTCGCACATACGACGTTCCATTTTGCACAGTTGAAGCGCGCGTGTTTTTTTTGTTCGAACGAAAACTGTATATCAAGGAAATCGAACGAGTAAATTGATGTGTGAAATAATGAGTTTGTTTGAAAATGTGCTCGAAGGCAACGGGCGAATTGAAGAAGGTCTTCGAGAAGCCGGAGAGCACCAGCGAGCTGTTTCAGCTCATGTTAGCTTCGCAAAAGCCGATGGTAAGTCTCACGGTCCCATAGACGCGTACGGAAAAAGGTTTGTTCGACTCAACTAACGAGAATGACTTTCTTCTTCAAGATAAGACAGTACGCCGCTATATTGCTGAGAGAACGTTATTGCAAGCGAAAAAATTGGCTCAAACTTCCGCCGGAGATGTGCTCAAGAGCCAAGGAACTGATGGTACAGGTAAGTAGACTCCCTCCCCTGTAATTCTTCTTAGGGAAATATGGAAAAATGAAGGCATGTTTGACCAACAGGGTCTCGTTCAAGACACAGAGCTCAACGTGAGGAACGCGATAGCCCAACTCATCGGCGCCATAGTCAAACACGAGCTGCCCAGCAACGGATGGCCGCAAATATTTCAGATAATTCACGAGTTGGCGGCGAGCGACGACGTCGCTAAGAAAGAACTCGGAATGTACACACTCGCGAGAATAACGGAAATGGCGCCGGACGCTTATGTTCCTCATGCCCAGTCGATAATGAATCTCTTAGTTCAAGTTCTCCAGAGCCTCAAAGAGGCTGGCACCATGACGTCCTTCTACGTTCTCCGCACGATGTTGCATCTGGTTCCTCTCATCGATAATAATCACGGCGTAAGTGGCCGACGCTTGCGAACTTTCGCATTCTTCGTTTTGTACAATGCGAACCTTTGGTTTTATTTATTGGAATTATATTAAGGGGTGAGGCCACAGTGGAATTTGCAAAAAATCTTTTTTGTCCCAAAATGGTGCTTTATCGTCATAAGAATAAGATACTATTCGATTAAGAACGATAGCAAGAACATTTTTTTTTTCGACTTTGAGCGTATAACGTACGTCCACATCTGGCACGGCCATAGAGTACCTAAAATTTTAAACGCGTTTTTCTCGAAACAGCTTTTTTCCAATTGGCGTGACAAATCAACAATTTTCACTCGATTTACTTCAAATTCAAATGTTATGTTTCTAATTGCATTTCGCAGAGAAGTACGTATGGAATTTCTGATTAATCGAAAAGTTTTCATTTTATGAGCACTTTTATACGGAATTTTTCACTGAAAATTCATTCAAATACCTACAACTCAATTCAAATAGCTACAACTTTTGAATAAAACAATATTTTCTTAAATACCGTGCGTACTTCTCTTGGTATTCTAATGTAGATTGACGAGAATTTTTGTTTTTTGTTCTAGGTAAAAAATTGTGGATGCTAAATGTCACGGCGCGGAGCGCCTAAAAAAAAGATAAAAGAAAATACTAGTAGTCGGCCATTTTGTACGTCGAAAAAAAAAATATTTTTTCTAACGGCTTGATATTCGTACTAAATATATGTGTCATTCATTTTATGAGTAGACACTTTTTCATACGAAAAAAAATGGTTAAATTCGCACACGATTTCATTCCCGATACTGTGGCCTAACCCCTTAAGTCGGGTTTGTTCGGCTTAAGGTAAAATGAGCTTTGATTTCTATAGATTTTGTTTAAATTTAACCAGACATTGTTCACCTCATGCATGTTTGAGTGTAATTTCAAAACAGTCAACTATTTTGATTGGGACGTAATGGGTTTAAAAATTTTTACTTTTAACTGCAGGGTCTGCATTGATCCAAAGTCAGTTCACATTATTCGTTGTACTATTCCATTGTGTTTATAAATTTTGAAAACGAATTATGTTTAGATAGCAAACTAGTGAGGGGAAAAGTGAAAAAAGTTTGGGTAAAGACAGAATAATTCTCCGTAAAAAATATTTGTGCCCTATAATAAGAAGATATACGGCAACAGCGTAGAACAGGATTGTTCAATATTTGGAGAAAAGAAAAAAGTATCGTGTTAAAGTTAAAAACTTTTATCATAAAAAAATATTTGCGTTATAAATATTAATATTTTATATTGTTTATGTTATCTTCATTAACAAATAAAAGTGTTGGTTAATTCATAACTAATTAAAAACGTGGATCGATTAAAAATTACTTCCAAATAAAAATTTGTCTTGCAGTTAATATGCCGGGCAAATTTACGTCATTGGACACGTGGAATGATGCGGCGTTGTCATTATGCCTTCTCATTATAGGGGACAAATATTTTTGACGGAAAGTTATTCTGTCCAAATTTCAATGCAAACCCTGCAGTGTTAAAAGTTGCAACTTGAAAACCCATTATCTCCTAATCTCAATAGTCGACTGTTCTGAAAATTCTCTCAAACATGCATAATGATATGAACAATGCCTGGTTAAAATTTGAACAAAATCTATAGAAATCAAGAGCGCGCGTTCGTTCCACTTTAAGGGTCGGACGCCAATATACCTTTGGAGGGTCGGACAACGAAGCTTTTTTGGGATTAAACAAAAGTACTAATAAAGCAATCGAAATGAGGTTGGAAGCGTTTATTCTACATATCTGTAGGTATTTGAATGAATTTCTTATTTTCCAAAAACATACAAAATGACGACCCCGTCGCTGGTAGAACGAGAACGCTTTTTTAAGCCCTCCACGGGCGGACTTGAAGACTCACATGAGCACATAGAAGAATTTTTTCCGCAATCTACATCATTCTTGCTAGCAAAGTACACACGATTATTACAAATGACTGATTGTAGCACATTTGCCATCATTTAGACAAAAAAAGTCGCATTTAACTTTTAAAAAACGCCGTAATTTGTTTATAAAAACCGTAGTTGTTAATCGATCGTAAAAATCGTGTGTACTTCTCTAGAAAATCTATCTAAGAAGCTACCGTTGAAATTTGGTGTCAATCGGCAGAAAATTGTAGGAGCTACGAGTTCGCCCGATTTTGGAAACATCGTTTGAAGTTTAAAAACCATTTTTCTTAGGACCATGTCATTGGGATGTTTATACATATCAACCGTATTATTCTCGAAATGTCTATACATCGTTTGAGTCAATAGAAAAAAGAGCGATACGTTTTTTTTTTTTTCAAACTCATATAAGGCTTGAGCCAATAGAAAGAAAAAACGGTACATTTTTTGTTTTTCAAAGGTATAATTGAGTATAATTTTCAAAACTATAATTTTTCCAGTCTTTATTGAGTACTTTTATATTGTAGAATGTCCTGAGCGCGCTCCACAATTCATACGTCTGATAAAATGTCAGCTGCGAAGCTTCCGTAAATACCAATCCATTATTTACAAGGAAAAGTAAATTGAAATCCAAGCAATTAAGAATATTTACGAAAAATCCTCGTGTCCTTTGGTCCGTGCATTCGCAGATGGTGAACGCGTATCAGCAGATGATGTTACCGGCAATTAGCGTCGTTCAAGCCCTCGCTATGACGAACGAGGAGCGCGCTGTCGAGGCACTGGAATTGTTCGACGAACTTTGCGAGGAAGCGATTACGGTGGTAGGTCCGAGGGTGAAGGATCTCGTGTCCATGTGCCTGGAAATCGCGAAGAATCCCGCTTTCGGTGATGATCTGAGATCACGGGCGATCAGCCTCCTGAGAACGCTCATCAGGACTAAAAAGAAGACCATAATCAAGCACAAGCTTGTCGAGCCCATAGTTGGTACGTGATTAGGGCTTGCAATCCGGATATTCGCACATTTTTCAAGTCCGGATAATGACGGCAACTGAATGTGGATAATTCGGATAATACGGATAGTAAAAATCATGAAAAATTGCGATTTGAACGTGGAACTAACTGTAGTAAAACAACAATTTCGACATTATGTGCGGTCACACACGTAGCTAACAAGTAATCTTAATTTGAAACGTGTTTTTTTCTTTGTTTTTAACGTGTGACGCATTCAATAGAAACTCATTCAGAAAATACCGCGCGAGTCGCGCGACTGACAAGTTGCTTGCTGTTTATTATGTTACGTCGTCCGAAGTGCAAGATGCGTGCGAGAGAATGGTTAAGGGGAGACACACGCCTAGGAGCCGGAAAAAAGCTCATTTTTGTGAATTTTTTCAAGGAAAACTATTTGAAATTTCGAATTGGGGTTTTAATTATCTAAAAGTATATACATTCAAAAATATGTTTAATTTTCTTTATTTAAAAATATCAAAAATATACAAGGATATTGTATGATCCTTGGAGCGTCGTAAAAAAAATCTGCGTATACGGTACCCACTGGCGTTTCTTCAAAAATCATCTGAAAAAAAAAAACCAAAAAAGATTATTAAATTAGATACTATGGCCTAGTACTTGTCATAGCCGATTTTGAAAATGTCGACATTTCAAAATCATTTATGACATGACATTATGACATTTCAAAAACATTTTATGACAAAATGGCGGACGTTTGAACATAAATAGTGATTTTTGGGCCAAAAATTAGTTATTATTTTGCCTATAAAACAAAAACTAAGTAACGGAAAAAAAATCCTATGACAAGTACTAGATAATGGTGTATAGAATAACCACAAAAAACCTCAAGGCAATCGGTTCATTGGTTTTCGAGAAATTTTGGGTACCGATTTGAAAAATGTGGTTTTGGTGGAAACGCGTTTGAAAATTTGGGAATGAATAAATCATGAAATTTGTCAACTTACATGAAATCATCGATACCAGGCCCATAGTGTAGGTCTTCTACGGTCGACGGAATGTTCATAGTTTCGAAATCGATTTTTTCGACCATCTAGGTGTATATCTCCCCTGAATTCTGAAATCTTAGAAGAAAGACGTTTTATGTTTTTTATTTCTTAAGGGGCTATACCAGTGCGAACACTGAAAATTTGGATGATTTTCGGGAATTGTTGGCAAGAAAAGTACTCAATTAAATTTTCCGGAAAATTAAGAATATATTTGGCTATATTTGACCTATATTATATAATTTTTTCAAATAAAAATGTTGAGATCCAAGCGATTTATGCGCTGCCTTCGGAGGCGCCAACAAAAAAGTTCCTCTACTGCTGTGATGATTCCGGCCGATTGAGTAGCTGAAACCGAAAAAGGAAAAAATGTCTTTAAACTAGAAGGTATTTCCTGTAAAATGACGTAGGATTTTCGAAAAATATCAAAATCTATCAAAATGGCGTAGTTATGAAAAAAGTATGTTTTCTTGCCTATAAAATGGCCGTTTTTTTCAATGCCAAATCGTCAATTTTCATCCAATCAAAAATATCCGTCATTGTAGAGTAAATATATTCAAGAGTACTCAGTTTAAATTTCAAGTCAATCGGATAATTGCTCTTTGAGTTACAATGTCAGCAAATTTGAAAAATCTCATTGCGAGAAAAACGCGTTTAAAGATTTAACTATCGATTTTTGCAAGATAAAATGATATTGACATAAATGATATAAATTATAATGATATTCTTGAAAGTATAAACTGTCGAAAAAGGCAAAAAAAAATGGTTTTGGTAATTATGCAGTTGGAGGATTTTTTTCGAAAAACGACGGTATTTTTTTTTGCCACGAGCTGCTTTAATTGGTCGACCACCATTGATGGTTTATCGGGAGAGGCTGACATTATCTATTAATTCCATAAGTTATGGGGTTTTAAAGTTCCCGGAAACACGTAATAAAGTAGGGCGTTTTTAAATATTTTGAGGGATTTATAGAAGAAACCTTCCTGAATACAATGCCGAAGAGAAATCGCGGCGGTCAGTTCTCTTCCCCTGAAGCCGTTGTTTGGGTTGTTATTAGTTATTCGGCCATTTTGTACATCGAAAAAAAATTATATTTTCTAACAGCTTGATATTCATACTAAATAAATGAGTAATTAATTTTATTTAATTTAAATGAATCACTTTTCATGCGAAAAAAATTGTTAAATTCGCACATGTTTTTATTCCCGTTACTGTGGCCTAACCCCTTAAGGCTTTTTGTGAGAATGGAGAAATATTAATTTTGGTTGCATTCCAACGATGCGAACGTCAACCTCATCGCTTCGTGGTGAACAATATTAATATGGAATAAAACGTTCGACAGACGAGATGTACAAGCTCATGTCGACAAAGACGGAGAACGACGAGGACGAGGATTTCTTCGCGGACGAGAACGAAGAGCAGGCGCCCTCTATGCGAGCGACGCAAACGATGTATTTTCTCGGTCTCCATCTGCAACCGGAGAAATTATTTCCCCATCTGGTAAATTGAACACGCAATGTTTTTTTTCATAATATTTCATCGTTTTTATTTCGCCCTTGTTCACGAGTCTGTCTCGGTTTCCATGAGTGTTGAGTAGCCCCCTGACACTGGCCTACTATTCCTATACGATAAACGAAAACGCGTTTTGTCCTGGCTGTTTAGTTCTTGAAATCGCCACTGCCTAGCGTTGGCTGTTGTGTGACAACCTTCAGCTCTAAAGACTTCGATCAGCTGAACGATTCGATACTTTCGTGGCTTTCGCCTGCTATCGTTATGGTGACGTTATTTATTGTGTTCAAATGGAAAATCATTAGAACGGAAGATCATTCCAAATATATCAATAGATTTTTATTCATGTAAGATATTCGAGACACCGGCGCAACATACATATATATGCATGCCTGTCACACGACTACTAGCGCCACAGTGCGGCTAGGACATTTTGCGAACAGCATTTATCTACCAGTGTCAGGGGGCTGGTGTTGAGGAAGAAGAAAGAAAAAAAAAACATTCTAGCGATAATTTCCTGTCGCAGCGGAAGCGCATAAAGCCGGGCCTCGACGGTGACGACGTGTACGCGAAAAAAGCGTCCTACCTGACAATGGCCGTTCTCGCGGAGGGCTGTTCCGAGCACATTCGTACCAATTATCTGCCGGATTTTCTGAAATACGTGTACACGGGTGTGATGGACGAGAATCCAATCGCATCGAACGCCGCGTTGTTCGCGGCCGGCAAGTTTTCCGAGTTTTTGCAACCAGACATAAGTCGCTACTCGGATGAGCTGATGCCGATACTCTTTCACTATTTGGATCGTATTTACGAGTACACCGATCAAGAAAAGGGCCTACCGCACGGTGTCGTACAAATGTTTTACGCACTCGAGACTTTCTGCGAGAATTTGAACGAGGCGCTGTTGCCTTACCTCCCGGCGCTCATGCAACGCTTGATCGACTATCTGAACAAGGGTACCTCGTTGCAAATGCGCGCCCGCATCTTCAGTACTATCGGCTCGGCTGCCAACGCTAGCAAGGAACACATGCTGCCGTATTTTCAGGATATCATGAGGCACCTCGATGCTCATTTGACCGAGCAAAAGACCGAAGAGACCGTCGCGTTGCAGATTCAAGCTGTAGGTCAGTCGTATCTTCTCGCGTGGGTGCGAACCACGAGCGATTCTAATTCCATTCTCCTATTCTCGTAAACCTTCGCCGCAAAAATCTGAAATATTGCGGAAAAATAACATTCGGCGAAATTATTGCGATTAAGGGGTGAGATGCAGTCAGGGGCGTGAAAAAACGAGCATTTTGAATACATTTTTTTATAGTAATTAAGTTTGTTTTACAAAAGTGGTTAGATAGATTTTTTATGTTATATTTCAACTTGACTTGTACAAATTTTCAAAGGAAAATATTGATTATTTATAAAAATATCGCCATCTTTGTCGGACCCCCTTCGGCATGTAGGGCTTTGCGGTGACCATCATAAAGTTTTACTGGATCATCTGAAATAAAAAAAACCAAAAAAAAATCATTAGTTTAATAATAAATCTAGTCCTTATCGAAGGTTTTTTTTTTCAAAATTAACAAAATGGCGGCTTCCGACAGAACTGTCGATTTTCGACCAAAGAATCGCTCGTCCATTGTTTTAAAAAAATTGAATTTTTTAACAAAAATGAAAATCCTCCGATTAAGGACTACTTTTTAATGCTATCAATAAGCACACCAAATTTCATCAAAAACCATCGATTGGTTTTTGAATTATTACAGTGGTCACCGACTTGAAAAAAATAGTTTCGAGAAAAACGCGTTTAAAGTTTTTCGATGTGGATACGGTATTATATGTTCGTAAAATTTTGAGCTCGATGGATGAAACTGAATTTTTTTAAATGTATTTTGATCCGCTGAATCCGAATATCACAATTTTTTGCCGAAAAGTCGAGCATTCAATTGTTTGTAGCCAATTGTTAAAACAATTTTACAAAAAATTGAACTTTCGGGATGAATTATTTTTTTTTACATTTTGGGCAATTTTAAAACGAAAGTGTCCCTTATAAAATGTTGCTGTTCATAGTTTTTGAGTAATAAATTTTTGAAGATTTCTGAAAGAGTTTTTCAATTTTACACTTGATTTATGTATAGAAATACTAATTAAAAAATTACATCGAATCATCAATTCCTGGCCCATACAATAGGGCTTCTGCCGATGTGGAAGCTTCCAAAATGTCAATTTGTTGTTGTCTTCGAAGCATTCTGCCTGCCCGGGTATTATCGTTTGCGCGTTTGTCAGCCGCTACCTGCCGTGGGGACGCGACGCCCCTTCACTAATTGTGGGATATCACGGAAACTATTCATCGGATTGACTTGAAATTATCAGGGAATATTTTCGAAACATCATACTTCAAGAAAATGTTTTTAAAATAACGACTTTTTTAAAATTCTGTCTGCATTTCACCCCTTAAGGGAGACTTTGTTCTTGGAGTGCCATATTTCAGGTGTTTACATTTTGTTTTTTTTAAAGGAAACGAATAAAGTTTTTTGAGTGCGGTTTTTCTTGCTTTTATTCATGATATACAGAACGTTAAAATTTTTTTTTAAGCCAAAATGGCGGCCGTTGCAGCTCCATGAAAACAGGTCCTCAAATCGCGGGAGGTAAACGGCTGACATCACTGCCCCCTCTTTGTTGATCTGAAACACAAATTCAAAGCATATTATCAATCTGTGACCCTTTGGTCATGGAATGACGGATGGGTTTTTTGTTTAGTACAAATTTCGGAAAATGGCGGCAATTTAAAAAAAATCGAATTTTCGCGTTTTTTTCGCATAAAAAGATAAATAATAAATGCAAAAATGTATCTATCGAAAAAACGATCCGTCATTCCGTGAAGACATATTTTCTGAGTATGCTCTCTAAATTTCAGGTCGATATGTTAATTACAGCGGTCAGGAGAATGTCAGCCATTTTTAAAAACGTGTTTTCGAGAAAAACGCGTTTAAAGTTTTGTAATGTGTTAACACAAATGTGTTTATAATTACCGCTAATCGGCAATGCCTGGTCCATAGAGGCATCCCTCCTCTTCTTCTAGCTGCTCATGTTGAGCCGCTAACACCTCCCGCTAAATTTCAAGGACAAAGTCTCCGTTAACCGCTATGTTCTCAACATTTCGAAATATTTTACACGAATGGAAATAATCTTAAAGTAGAATTCAGATTTTCAAGATACCCACGCATACACACACACACACACACACACACGTGTGTGTGTATTCAATTAGAACTATATATATATTTAACTAAAATTTAAATATATACACCCTTGGCCAAAAGTTTTGGGGCACCAATATAAAGCATTTCTTCTATCACAAAATTCCTCGCACACGATCCCTCTTGACCAAAACCGCACCACTCACTTTCAGAAACCCTCGGTGTGCTCATAAGAAGCATTGGCGGTGAGAACATAACTCCCGTGATCGGTCGTTCCCTGGAGTTCGGTCTTAACCTACTAGAGAGTACAAACGATCCGGACATACGAAAAGTCGTGTACGGATTGTTCGCCTCGATAAGTACGGTAATGAAGAAAGAAATGGCGCCTGCCCTGCCGAAGATCGTTGAATATATAATCGAGAGTGTACGCAGTACCGAGGGCGTTGTCGTGAGTAACCGAGTGAGGCTTGTAGCGGCAAAAAAAAAAGCCAAATCATAATAGAACGATGCTTTCCTCGTAGACCCGTTACAAGGAGGACGACGCGAGTGCCCTGTTTACCATTTACGAGGACGGCAGTGACAACGACGAGGAGGACATCGAGAACACTGACGACGAGGAGGACGTCGACAACGATGACGTGCTCGGCTACAGGGTCAACAGTTCGTACGTCGAGGAAAAAGAGGAGGCCATATTGGCACTGAAAGAAATTGCACAGTACACCGAGTTCGTACAATGAGCTTCTTTTTTTTTCGTTCGAATATTTCTCTTCTTCGTCCGCGGCCAATGATAATGCGACGTTCTTTGCGCAGGGAAGCTTTTCTGCCCTATCTCGAGAAGTCCTTCGAGGAGACGTTCCGGGTCACGAATTTTCCTCAAATGGACATAAGGGAGGCTGCGATAGACGCACTTGGGCAGTTCTGCATAAATCTCTCGAGAATCAACACGAACGAGGGCAAACAGGCGTTGCTCAAGGCACTCTCGGTCTTTGTCCCGAAATTGTCCGAGCTCATAAGACTCGATTGCGAGAGAACCGTGGCAATGGATGCCCTCGGAGCTTACGCGACGATGCTCAAAGAGATCAAAGCCGATGTCCTGCTCGGCGAGGGTCATCGCGACGCCATTATCAATTGCGTCATGGACGTTATGATGGAGAAGACCGAGTGTCAGGATCAGGACGACGTCGCTGGTGACGATTGCGAGAACGAGGCCGAGGAGGACGAACAATTGATCGAGTACGCGGGCGACGTTTTCTCCGCTCTCGGCAAGGTCATAACACCCGAGGACTTTGCAATTTACTTTCAAGCCGTTCTACCGATACTTCTCGAGAGATGCGTGAGTGCCTCGTTGCTCTTGATCATATTAAGGGCCTACATTTACCTAAAGGCACAAAAAATGGCCAAATTCCGTTTTTTCCCCTGGGAAACGATTGGTAAAATAGAAACGCATTTTTTTAACACCAAAGTACTTGAATTTTTTTAATGTCAAATCAAAGCACTAACGAAGAACGGAAAATGAATTTTTAAACGTTGATTTTTATTTTTTTACATTTTTTTTAACGGTTGAAAATGTTTTCGGAAAAAAGGAATCCTCACGGTGTACTCGGTAGTGGACAATATCTTCACCCCCACAAGAATTGTTAAAGTATGAACAAAAAATGGTTTATTGAATAGCTAAAAAACAATCGATTTTTCGGGTATGGTTCAAATGTACGAAATGTAGAGAATAATTTTCTGTATATTTTCGTTATATTATATATTATTCGTAAAATACATTTCCTGTGGAAGTACGTAGGATTTTTTTTACAGTTCATTTGATATCAACGATTTGTTAGACAAATTTTTGGAAAGTGAAATATTTGCCTAAAAAATCGTCAGATAATTGTTAATAACAAATGAAGCATGCACTATAGAAAAAAAATCCTGCGTACTTCCATAAACAATGTATTTTTCAAGATATATTCAGCATTTCAAGTGAATCGGTTGAAAATTGTGAGTTATGTTTCCGGCCAACTTAAAAAATACAGTTTTGAGATAAACGCTGCACAGCCGCCATTTTGAAATTAATCTCTTACAAAAAAATATTGTATACAGTCACTGATATGTATGATAAACTTCCTTTTTTGTAATCTCGATTTATTTTGTAGTTTTTCTGATAAAAAAATCCCCAAAAAGCCTATTTTTCGGCCTCTAGAGTGGCCTAAGGCCTTAAGCAATTTAAAAAACACGATTTTTGCAACCTTCTAACTCAGGCTCACGCCTTAACACGCCACGTGCTTTTTTATATCCCCTTGACTGTTTTATTCCC
The DNA here is from genome assembly GCA_964007375.1 of Ophion obscuratus. NCBI lineage: Eukaryota > Metazoa > Arthropoda > Insecta > Hymenoptera > Ichneumonidae > Ophion > Ophion obscuratus. The sequence continues at coordinate 19,149,208 of OZ023323.1, forward strand.
GTCAACAATCCCCTAAAAGCCTATTTGTCGGCCTCTAGAGTGGCCTAACCCCTTAAAAACTCTTTCTTCGAGAGTGTACACCGTTTTGAAAAACGACATTTCGAGAAAAACGCGTTTAAAGTTTCGAGTGCGGAATTTTCATATGAATTGTCTACTTACGATCAATCAATTCCCGAAAAGCCTATTTTTCGGCCTCTAGAGTGGCCTAAGGCCTTAAGCAATTTAAAAAACACGATTTTTGAAACCTTCTAACTCAGGCTCACGCCTTAACACGCCACGTGCTTTTTTATATCCCCTTGACTGTTTTATTCCCGTCAACAATCCCCTAAAAGCCTATTTTTCGGCCTCTAGAGTGGCCTAACCCCTTAAAAATCTTCCTTCGAGAGTGTACACCGTTCTGAAAAACGACATTTCGAGAAAAGCGCGTTTAAAGTTTCGAGTGCGGAATTTTCATATGAATTGTCTACTTACGATCAATCAATCCCCAACACGCCTATTTTTCGGCCTCTAGAGTGGCCTAAGGCCTTAAGCAATTTAAAAAACACGATTTTTGCAACCTTCTAACTCAGGCTAACGCCTTAACACGCCACGTGCTTTTTTATATCCCCTTAACTGTTCTATTCCCGTCAACAATCCCCTAAAAGCCTATTTTTCGGCCTCCAGAGTGGCCTAACCCCTTAAAAACTCTTTCTTCGAGAGTGTACACCGTTCTGAAAAACGACATTTCGAGAAAAACGCGTTTAAAGTTTCGAGTGCGGAATTTTCATATGAATTGTCTACTTACGATCAATCAATCCCCGAAAAGCCTATTTTTCGGCCTCTAGAGTGGCCTAAGGCCTTAAGCAATTTAAAAAACACGATTTTTGCAACCTTCTAACTCAGGCTCACGCCTTAACACGCCACGTGCTTTTTTATATCCCCTTAACTGTTTTATTCCCGTCAACAATCCCCTAAAAGCCTATTTTTCGGCCTCTAGAGTGGCCTAACCCCTTAAAAACTCTTTCTTCGAGAGTGTACACCGTTTTGAAAAACGACATTTCGAGAAAAACGCGTTTAAAGTTTCGAGTGCGGAATTTTCATATGAATTGTCTACTTACGATCAATCAATCCCCAAAAAGCCTATTTTTCGGCCTTTAGAGTGGCCTAAGGCCTTAAGCAATTTAAAAAACACGATTTTTGCAACCTTCTAACTCAGGCTCACGCCTTAACACGCCACGTGCTTTTTTATATCCCCTTAACTGTTTTATTCCCGTCAACAATCCCCAAAACCCTATTTTTTCGGCCTCTAGAGTGGCCTAACCCCTTAAAAACTCTTTCTTCGAGAGTGTACACCGTTCTGAAAAACGACATTTCGAGAAAAACGCGTTTAAAGTTTCGAGTGCGGAATTTTCATATGAATTGTCTACTTACGATCAATCGGCGATGCCAGATCCGTGTTTATAACCGTCTATACTATCGGATAGTGCGAAAAAAACCGATTTTTTGAAAATCTCACACTGTAATGATCCCTTAAAGTTTGGCCTACTGTTGGAAGCCGTAGCTCGTCCAATTTTAGGAATGTTTCAAAGAAATTTTCAACGTATATAGCTAAAAGTTGATAGAATGAGAATATTTTTGGAAAATGCAATTTTTCGAGCCACCTAGGTAGATGTAGCCCGTTTATTATTCACGATTGCCAAGACTATCGAAACGTTTGGCCGATCGTAATTGCAGAAGCCGAACAAATCCGAGGCCCAAAAGTCATTCGCGGTCGGGACGATAGCCGAGTGTTTGGCCGGCTTGAAGCACACTTCGGGTGCATTCGTACAGCAACTCTTGCCGTTATTCCACAAGTGTTCGTCCGACGAGAGCGCCGAAGTGCGCAACAACGCGTTTTACGGCCTCGGCGAGCTTGTGTTGCACGCCAAGGAGGCGATGCACACCCACTACGGGAACGTACTCTCGCTGATAATCGTGTCGTCGAGTCGCGAGGATCACGCCGGTCCACGTGACAATATGATCGGTGTTATTGCGAAGATGATAATCGCGAATTACTCGCTGCTCGATCTTGGGCAGGTGTTCCCCTCGTTCGTTAAACAATTGCCGTTGCAACAAGACTTCGAGGAATACCAGGCGGTATTCGACGCGGTGATGACGCTCTATCGCGCTGGACACGAGATCATCAAGCCGCATCTGCAGGAACTCTTGAGCCTCGCTATAAACGTGCTAAACGAGAACAAAGCGCCGAACGATGGTGAGAAACGTTGAGCTCTTTGTCCGGGGAAAATGTTTGAAATATAGGCTGTTAAGGGGGTCGTCTAGTGTAAAGGCCGTTTTTAATGCTTTTTGGGGATTTTTTTTTGACAAACCATTAAAACATTTAAACAAACTTTGTGAATTTTTCGAAGTCTTTATATAGAATGTGGTCGGAAATACACCGCCCAACAGGAAAACATATATAAAAAGAGGTGCTCCACTGCTGCCATGATTCCGGCCGTTCTGCTTATCTGAAATCAAAAAACCAAACGCAATTTTAATCGTGAGACTTGAGGCTCTACGTGGAATAAAAATAAAGTTAGAATTCCAAAAAATAATTTCTTTTTTACGCTTTAGAAAAAAAAATTCAATTTTTCGTATTTTTTGTTGGGGTCTATATAACTGATAAAAAGAAAACTAACGAAGCAATCCTGATCATTTTAGTTCAACTTGTAGTTATATATGTACTAAAGATGTTGTATAAATTTGAGCAGTATCAATCAAATAGTTTTTGAGATATCGTGGCAGCAGTTTGAAAAAATCGTGTTTTGAGAAAAACGCGTTTGATAGTTGTATATAATTCATAATAAAAAAATGGTCTCACCATCAATCTGCTGTGCCTGGACCATAGAGTACACCTTCCGCTTCTTCAAAGAAGCCATGCAAGGCCGTTTTCGATTTTTTTTATCTGACACATTAGACGACCCCCTTAAGGGCAGGTACCTGAGTAAACGGCGAGAAAAACAGGTAAACTACGGGAATTTTTATCTCAAAAACTAATGTTTCGATTGGATCAGGGGTTTTGTTTGTTGGAAAATATGTACATTGAGGTATGTTTAGGAACTTTTTAAAATAAATTCGTTGACTGGAAGCGATTCAAACGCGATTATCTCGAAACATAGTTTTCAAAGTCGGTGCCAGATGTATCTCGAAAACGGCTTGTCCGATTTTGTCCAAATTTGGATACGATATTCTTCGATAGTTTTTCTCGTTCGCCACGTCTGCGTTAAGGCGTTACCCCAACTTGAAGCGCAAAAAAGGCCTTTTTCGTGATTTTTTTTAAAGAAAACTACATAACTTGTTTAATCGATCAATATACCATCTCAAAGAACACATCTTGAAGAACTTTCAGTAATTTTTTTATTGAAAAATATTACATTGTTTAGTGGCAAATGGCCGTCAATGAAATGATGTTTTTATATACACGGTTTGCGGTGACCAACATTGCGGCGAAGTGGATCATCTGAAAAAAAAATGCGGATGGATTTAGTCAAATATAAGTACAGTACTACCTCTCTAAGAGAGCCCTCGCTAAGAGAGAATTTCCCCACCGTTCCGCTTGAGCGCATTTTATGGCTTCCCCCACCTAGCTCGAGCTGTCCAGTGTACCCGAGGCCTCTCGAGTTTGTCGCGGACAACTCGATAAGAGATCGCGAGCGATTTCAGAAAATCGCACGTCGCACGATTGTCAAATGGATAATATTCCTTTGTATAATAATATATACGTTTGAGCCGTAAAGTCGGAGAAAAAAACATGCACCATAATTAAATTTCAAGTAGTAATTTAATGCAAGTAAAATATATTTTAATAGACATTAACACAGCATAGAATATTATTGATATTGATAAAAATTATCGAGGCTACATTATACTAGAGATATGTTTATGAGTAGTAGTAATAAATGCAAATATCGTACAGCATGTACAATATGTATGTATCATAACATATATACTATACATCAGAGTATAGAGTCCTGTTGACGTCCGCAAGAATCGTAGAGACGGCTTCATTTTCGTGATCAGCTGGCGCGCTCTTATCGAGTTCGAGTGGAGAAACACATACACGCTACCACATGCGCGATTTTCGAGCGCGCTAACCTAGCGGTGGGGGAAGGCTTCGGCGACGAATTTCTCGAGAATTTCTTCCCCTAACCGCCCTAGACCGCTCTCTTAGAGAGGTAGTACTGTACAGTAACTACCTCTCTAAGAGAGCCCTTGCTAAGAGAGAATTTCCCCACCGTTCCGCTTAAGCGCATTTTATGGCTTCCCCCACCTAGCTCGAGCTGTCCAGTGTACCCGAGGCCTCTCGAGTTTGTCGCGGACAACTCGATAAGAGATCGCGAGCGATTTCAGAAAATCGCACGTCGCACGATTGTCAAATGGATAATATTCCTTTGTATAATAATATATACGTTTAAGCCGTAAAGTCGGAGAAAAAAACATGCACCATAATTAAATTTCAAGTAGTAATTTAATGCAAGTAAAATATATTTTAATAGACATTAACACAGCATAGAATATTATTGATATTGATAAAAATTATCGAGTGCCGCTTGTTTTGTATTTTCGTTTTTTCGATTCAGCCATCCCGTTTTATCTAAAAATGAAATATTTATACATATATATACATTGTATATTTCAACTTGAAGTATATACACAAGATAAATTGTTAGTTACATTTTTTTTGTACACTATATATGTTCGAGTTTCGATAACGAATATACTACGTATATTTTTGCGAACAATAAGATAATTCAACAATTATTGAAAGTCTTACAAATGTTTCCTTCATATGTGTTATAATATTGCAACAACAAAATATACCAAACAGCAGAATAAAAAAAACGCGAAGAAAAAGAAAGATTTACACATCAATATTCAATGAGATATACTTACGCATGAAACGACGAAACGCCAGTACACTTTCCGCAACTCATTTACAGTTTTCTCAACACTTTCGTTCGCGCTCTCTTATCGAGTTCGAGTGGAGAAACACATACACGCTACCACATGCGCGATTTTCGAGCGCACTAACCTAGCGGTGGGGGAAGGCTTCGGCGACGAATTTCTCGAGAATTTCTTCCCCTAACCGCCCTAGACCGCTCTCTTAGAGAGGTAGTACTGTATAAACTAGTCTTTAATCGAAGGATTTTAAAAAATATTCATTTTTCACAAAATGGCGGACAGTCAAAGTTAATGGTTCGATTTTAACGGAAAAAAAACGGCCGTTTTTGGCTATAAAACGGCCATTTTTTTTTTTTCGAAAAAAAAATCGAACGGTTAAAGACTACATTTTTATGTATTAAATAAGCTTGCAAAATTTCAAGAAGATCGGTTCATTAGTGTTCGAGTAATCTTGGTCACCGACTTCAGAAATGCCATTTTGAGAAAAACGCGTTTAAAGTTTCAATTTCCGGTCGTTTACACAACGGATTCTTCTCTTTCAACGCTCATATCTCAGTCAATTTTGTTCGGATCGACTTGAAATTTTCAGGACATATGCTCAGATACTTACACTTCAAAAAAATGCAATAAAAAAAATCGATTTTTTCAAAATCGCAAGTGGGGGTAACCCCTTAAGGAAACTTTATGAAAAAAGATCTTATGCAGAATTTTCATACAAATCAATTCGAACATCTGACTTTGATAGCCCGCGGTGTAAAAAAATGTACTACGCGTATCGTGCCAATCAATTTAAAAAGTCGCTTAGTCGTTGTCGATTCATATCATTTGTAGAAATGGCATGCGAAAAACCAAAAGCAGATGATTTTTTTTCAAAAAAGTAACATAAAGTCCAAAATCTCGAAAACTGTGGGACTTTTATGAAACTGAAATTCCAGCATATAGTAGGACGTGATCTGACCTATCGACAGTTGCAGGATTATCCATTCATAACATGACACTCTGTATATACCAGGTGTCCCATTTTAATCGTACACCTGATTTATCTCAAGTCAACTTGAGCTTGAACTTCAAAACCCCATAACTTATGGAATTAATGGAAAATGTCAGCCTCCCCCGACGGAATATCACTCGATATAATGGAATAAACAAGTTGAGGGTGAAAAAAGAAAATTTCCCGTCGTTTTTTAGAAAAAGTCCTCATACTGCATAATTACCTTTTTCGATTATATATAATAACTGCTACGGAAGTACGTAGGATTTTTTTTCAATATATTGATTTTTGGCCAAATGGCGTACTTCTAAAGTGGAAAGTAAAAAAATTACCAAAAAATCAGATAATCTAAAGTCAGATAATTGTTAATAACAAATTAACAATGCAATATAAAAAAAAATCCTACGTACTTCCAAAGACAATGTATTTTTCAAGATATATTCAACATTTCAAGTGAATCGGTTGAAAATTGTCTGAGTTATGTTTCCGGCCAACTTAAGGAGGTACGGTGATTGGAGCGAGTCCAAGATAAAAGCCCGATTTTTTTTAATAACATTGTCGAGAGCTTCGTCCATGCGTATGCGGAGTTTCCGCGAGATTTACCGTACAGTTTCCGAGTTATTAATTGTTAAAGTTGGTCAATTAGTCACACGTAGACGACAAAATGTGCCTGTCCTCTCATATATCGATTTTTTTGTGCTACTTGGAGCCAAGACACGCGTAAAAAAAACTGACGGTTGCGTTCGTTGGTTCATTGTGATCAATAAGGCAACTTGAATTGGAAAGCTCACCGCAGAAATGAGCAATAAATTTAGAAATAAAGTCGCGAAAAACCGAAGTATTCGGCGAGAGAGACGTCTTGTGACGTAACCGCAGCCATCTTGCTCGAAGTGTGGCAACGCCGGATACCCGCGCAAATTTGATTCGTCTATCGGATATTTTCAACGCGAATTAAAAATATGGTTGTGTGAAGCCGTACGTTTTTTAATCGATTATAAAAGGCCTTTCGTCGATATTTACTCAAAGTTCTTTTATGTATAGCTAAGGCATCTCAATCTTTCTGGCGACATGCATACAACGCATTTATATGTAAATTCAGCATGGAAAAACCGTCATATAAAATGAACGTTCGTTTTTATATCTGCAAATATTGTGAAAATTAGGAAAGGGAAAAATAACATAACAATCGATGAAATATGTTTTGACTTCGGACAGATTGGACATTGGATATTGAGGTTAACGTCAACGCGACGTTTTTCATTTGCATTCGCAATATCATCTTTTCACTCTCTAATTCTTGTCCGACAGAATCTACCTTTGTCTCTAAACTGGACTTCAGGTACAATCCTGTTACTCTCTTGATAAACTTCTACAGTACTTATTTTCATTCTCCATGTTTACCGGCTACCAAAAATAATAAGCCGAGCGCGTGGGACCGATGACAGCTATCGAAAATGCAACGATGCTAAACGTCGACGTATGGCGTACTACTGAAGTCGAGTAGTAGATTATTACGTTTGTTTTCATATTATAAAAATAATAAGTAGCTTGAAATTCAATACTTAAAAAATATTTCTCGAAATATAGGCCACACACATATGTCTAAAACGTAGCGGTATTATGGCGAAAAATAGACTCTTAGTTTACTAGCGTGGTCATCACCGCACCTCCTTAAAAAATGCAGTTTTGAGATAAACGCTGCACAGCCGCCATTTTTAAAATTAATCGCTTCAAAAAAAATATTGTATACAATCACTGATATGTATGATAAACACCCTTTTTGTAATCTCGATTTATTTTGTAGTTTTTCTGAAAAAAAAAAAACATCCCCAAAAAGCCTATTTTTCGGCTCCTAGAGTGGCCTAAGGCCTTAATTACGATTTTTCAGGATTAATCGATCATTCTTTACGGCGTGAATTTTCAGAAACCAAGGCGATCATCATGGAATTCGTGACGTCGGTGAATCGCGACTTCACCGAGATCTACAACGGCGTTTTCTCGCAACTCCCGGCAGAGGTTGCGGCAAACATGATGCGCATATTCTCCTAGTTGCGTCCCCGTAACGTCACCAGCCACTTCATATTTATTCTTCGTTTTTCGACCCGCGGCCCCGATTATTCGCCTCGGACGCGAATGAAGAGAAGAAACGCGACGCGGGTAACCCGGCGTTGTCATTACTATTATTATGATTTTTTTATATATATATACATATATATATGTATATAAATATAAATATAAATATAAATATAAATATATATTTTTAATGTTTATCATCGATTGCGAGGCATCGAGGAAAAAAAACGGCGCAGAACAGAACGCCTAAAGTAAATTCGAAATTTTTCGACACGATGACTAAAGACTTTGTGTATCACATACACAAACACACACATTACCTATTGTCGATACTCAAAGTCTAGTGATACCCAAAGTCTAGTCGTTAAAAAAAAGAACGATCAGTAAAAAAACGGAGGAACACAAGAGGCGAGACGATCTTCTTTTTTTTTTAAATTCAACGTGTGTCGTTGCCATCAATGGAAAACGAAAAACGAAGAGTTTTCGCGTTGCCCGCCTTCAAGGAGGATCGAACGTTTCACCGATGAATGTCAAGAGCAGAGTTGGGTGATATTTATAAATTATATTTATAAATATTAATACGAATTTATTCACATCGTGATTTTCATGTAAATATAAATACAAATTTATTCATACCTCACTTATTTGCATTGACATGCATGCATACAAATACAATTGTATTCACGAATATTCTGAACATACAAATAAATTCACAGAAAAAATTGTGAATATTCACAAAAAATGTGAATATTTACAAAAAAATCCTGTGAATTAAAAAAAATTCATATCAAAATCTGTGAATGCAGATGTGTTCACAAAAAATGTGAATATTTACAAAAAATCCTCTGAATTAAATAAAATCACATCAAAATCCGTGAATGCAAATGTGTTCACAAAAAATTGTAAATACAAAACATTCACAAAATAAGTTGTGAATTTTTTCGTATTTAAGACAAATTGAAACAAATTCACAATGATTAGAATTTACACCAAAAGTTAGTTCTCGCGTATTTTGAGAGTTAGTTCTCGCGTATTTTGAGAACATTGCGTCGGGGCAAATGAATTTTTGCAAAAAAAAGTTGTGAGTTTCAAATATTACATTATAAATATGAAAAAAATTCACAAAACGAGTTGTCAATTTCCACAAGTTGAAGAAAAGAAGGAAGGAAAGAAAAGCGTAAGAACACACTTGTAGTGTAAATTTTAATATGATTGTCGTGAATTCGATTTTAAATTTCTTCAACTTGAGAAAATTCAGAACTCATTTTGTGAATTTTTTCATATTTATGATGTAATATTTGAAACTCACAACTTTTTTGACAAAAAATTCTTTGTCTCGACGCAATGTTTTCTCTTAAAATACGTAAGAACTCACTTTTGATGTAAATTCTAATCTTATCATTGTGAATTTGATTTTAATTTGTCTTAGATACGAAAAAATGCACAACTTATTTGCGAATTTTTTTGTATTTACAATTTTTTGTGAATACATTTGCAGTCACAGATTTTGATGTGAATTTATTTTTAATTCACCGTATTTTTTACAAATATTCACATTTTTTGTGAATATTCGCAATTTTTCTGTGAATTTATTTGCACGTTCAGAATATTTGCGAATACAATTGTATTTGCGTGCATGCATGTGAATACAAATAAATTCTTATTCACACTTGTGAATACGAATTTATTTGTATTCGTATTTATAATGAGTGAAGCGTGAATAAATTTGTATTTATATTCACACGAAAATCACGATGTGAATAAATTCGTATTCGTATTTATAAATAGAATTACGCCCAACTCCGGGGTCAAGGGATAGTGCCCTGTTAGGCCTTAGAATCGTCTGTTTTTATTTCGTTTCGATCAGGTGCGGTAAATCGTTTTCGAGAAAAAAAAAAAACAAACCACGAAATCCAAGCAATTTAGCACAGTTGCGTACGAGAAATTGTGCATTTTTCTACGATTAGTGCAGTATCGTTGACACGTTCACCACCCTCGTCAACGATCAAATTTCCGGTCGATTAGCGATGCTTCGTAACAGTTTTAATTTTGTTTTCGTCAAAAAACGCCGCAGCGGAACTTACGGAAATATCGAAGTATCCACGTCTAGAAATAAAAAAAAGTCAGTGCCCTTCGATATTAATTGGTGAAACGCTCGGGCCTCGTCGAAGACGAGTACGGCGAGGTAGGCACTGTTGAAAGAATCGAGCACGGTTCGAGGGCTCGATAAATCCCACCGGAAGTACACGAAATACGCTGATCACGAACGATATTACAATCGGAGCTGTATAATAAAATTATCGGTGCTCACCTACCAGTTGAAAGAAAACTGTATAAAAAAAACGTACTACTAAAATTTTTTTATTCTTATAAAAAAAAGCAACGTCAAAATAGAAGATCGGTGAAGAATGTTCCATTAGAGCGCTGCCCTTCCGTGTTCCGCTGTTGACAACACAGTTGGCAGTGCAGTTGACAGCCTTGTTATCGTGGACGATGTCGAGGAGAAAAAAGAGAGAACGGGAGTGAGATAGTATATCGATCATACGAAGGACAAAAAGATCCCCTATTTAATATTCATTTTTTACATTCGATAATAATGTAATTCTTTCGACTGTAATAAAGTTTGGAGCGTTTTACATCGACTCGTGATTATTTCCCCCTCTTTTCACTTATTTTTCCTTTCGGAATGCCAAGGTCGCGTTTTCCAACGTCTCGCGAACTATCGGCTCGCGCGAGATTGTACTATCAGTTGCGCCTCGTTATCGGAACTATCGAATGAAAAATGAGCGCTGCTCGATGCCAATCCTCAGCGAATCAACGGAACGATCTATGTATGAATTATGTTGTTAACCGCGGGGTAAGGTTAATTCGGTGAAAAAAGGCATGTTTTTAAGATTTTTTTTTTGGCGATACAGATAGTGTCAGTTTATTCAGTCAATTTCCATATAATGATGCAACATTTGAACAATACTTTCCTAAATTTTCATTGCAAAATATTGAAAATTGAGCGAGTGGCAGTGAATCTCCGGAGGCGCCTCGAAAAAAAGTTGTTTTGCCGTGTACATCATAACTCGCAACAGAATCATCTGAAACAAAAAAAAAATCAAAATGCATTTGTCGAAGGAGATGTTTCTCGAGGTAAACACGGGGGGATTTTTTTTCTTCGATTTTTCAATTTTTCGTAGCACTTGGGAGCCAAAAAACCGATTTTCGCTAACAAATATCGGCTAACTTGTTGTAAAATTAGTAATTAAAAAAAAAAAAACAGCTCCCGACAATACCTGGTGAATTATGCGAAGAAGTATTGTGCGAAATTTCAAAACGATTGGTCCAGTAGATTTTGAGTTATGGCGTACACGGACTTCAAACATGACAAGTTTCAGAAAAACGCTTTAAGGTTTTGCACACTGAAAAATTCAAAATAAAACTCGATCATTTTCTTATACTCACTCAGAGTCGTCGATACCAGATCCGTAGAGCAAAAAGCTTCCATCAACATGATCTAGAGCACCTTTTTGCATTTGTCTACGCAAAACTCTTCCTACTTTACTGTCGTGCGCCACTTGCTCCTCTGCTCTACCAATTCGCGACTCGTCAACTCGAAAACCCGGCCTGGAGCAACGGACGCTCAAATACTCATAACTTCGTCAATTTTGCTCCGATCGATCAAAATTTTAACACAATATTCTTGAGATATTATGCATTCATTTAAAAAAATATTTTAAAAATGCAAAAAAAAATACCTTACACCGCCCCTTAATGACTTATACCTGGCTCGTGGCCCGAAAAAAAAGACATTTTCGTAATTTTCTGGGAATGCGCGTGTAGGTGTGCAAGTTTTTTTTTTATGTTTGAAGTATCTTCGACATTTTTTTTACGTGTGTTTTATCATTTTTTACGTATTTATTACAATTTTTTTACGTATGTTTTACAATTTTTTACGTATCTTTTACAATTTTTTTACGTATGGTTTCAAGTATCTTTTACAATTTTTGTTTTGAAAAATGTTGATAAATGTGGTAGATAGAATGATTTGTGCAAAGCGTTATTTAGAAAATGTCCTTCGCGATGACCACTGCTGCCCGCAAACAAATTCTCTGCAATAAGACAATCAAACGCCATTCAGTTTTTGCATGAAATTGTCTAGTGCTTCGACGAAGATTTTAACAAAATATTAATCTGAAAAAAATGGCCGCAGTCGAAAGTGAAAAAAAGCCATCTATTTTTGTTGATAAAAAAATTATGCATTGAAGCGAAGATTTCTTCATTCAAGCACTGCGTTTTCATATGTAAGGGGTGCCGAAAAATGTCCTGACATGTTTATTTACTAACAAAGCGTATTATTTATTTGAAAAGTACGAATATTTTTATTTTAATATAAGGTACAAACATGGAGGTTATGTGTGGAACACAATATCCGATAAATGACATAAACGACATGTACTTGGAATACATGTTCTTTCAATAAGATGGCGCAACCCGCCATACTGCGGGCGAAACAATGCAGTTATTGCAGACGAATTTTCATGGTCGTGTTATCTCGCCCAACGGCGATGTGAATTGGCCACCAAGATCGTGCGATTTGACGCCATTGGACTTCTTTCTTTAGGCTTTTCTGAAAGGAAACGTGTGTGCCCATGATCCACAGACTATTCCGGAGCGAAATATTGAACATTTCGTCAAAAGAGTGAACATTTGCAAACGGGGAAGACGTGACCATTTATCGGATATTATGTTCCACATATAACCTCCATGTTTGTACCTTATATTAAGGGGTAAGGCCACAGTAGAATTTTCAAAAAATCGATTTTTTTCGCTAAAACGGTGCTTTATCAGCATAAGAATAAGTTATTATTCGATTTATAGCAAGAACATTTTTTTCGCACGACTTTGAGCGTATAACGTAAACCCACCGCTGGCACGGCCATAGAGTACCTAAAACTTTAAACGCGTTTTTCTCGAAGCAGCTTTTTTCCAATTGGCGTGACAAATAACTTCAACAATTTTCACTCGATTTACTTCAAATTTGAAAGTTTTGTTCCTAATTGCATTTCGCAGAGAAGTACGTAAGGAATTTCTGATTAATCGAAAACTTTGCATTTTATGAGCAGTTTTATACTACATTTTTCACTGAAAATTCATTCAAATACCTACAACATTTGAATAAAACAATATTTTTTAAATTCCTTACGCACTTCTCTAGGTATTCTAATGTAGATTGACGAGAATTTTTGTCTTTCGTTCTAGGTAAAAAATTGTGGATCTAAAGACCTAAAAAAGATAACAAAAGAAAATATTAGTAGTCGGCCATTTTGGACATCGAAAAAAAAGATATTTTCTAGCAGCTTGATATTCATACTAAATAGATGTGTAATTAATTTTATGAGTGAATCATATTTTCATACGAAAAAAATGTTAAATTCGCATATGATTTTATACCCCTTACTGTGGCCTAACCCCTTAAAGGTTGCGCCTAGCCGCTCGGTTATCGGACGAAAGCGTATGTTATTCGTCCGGATAGCGGCTCAGTTCACGCAGTTCACGCTGTACAACGCCCCAAACAAACGAACAAAAAACAAACCAGAGCAAACCTAAGCAAACAAACTGAAACAAAGAAAATCCAAACAAACAAACTCAACCAACCAAACAAACAAACCTAGACAAACAAACTCAAACAAACAAACCCAACCAACGAACGAATCTCAACATACGAACGAACCCAAACAAAATTATAAAGATTTTATCCGGACGAATACGTGTAAATGATTTGTCCGGATATTTTGTTTAACAATTTAACACATTCTATCCGGACGATTATATATATGTTATTCGTCCGGTAACTGTAGCTGACACGAATCACAATACAGTACTACCTCTCTAAGAGAGCGGTCTAGGGCGGTTAGGGGAAGAAATTCTCGAGAAATTCGTCGCCGAAGCCTTCCCCCACCGCTAGGTTAGCGCGCTCGAAAATCGCGCATGTGGTAGCGTGTATGTGTTTCTCCACTCGAACTCGATAAGAGAGCGCCAGCTGATCACGAAAATGAAGCCGTCTCTACGATTCTTGCGGACGTCAACAGGACTCTATAGTCTGATGTATAGTATATATGTTATGATACATACATATTGTATATGCTGTACGATATTTGCATTTATTACTACTACTCATAAACATATCTCTAGTATAATGTAGCCTCGATAATTTTTATCAATATCAATAATATTCTATGCTGTGTTAATGTCTATTAAAATATATTTCACTTGCATTAAATTACTACTTGAAATTTAATTATGGTGCATGTTTTTTTCTCCGACTTTACGGCTTAAACGTATATATTATTATACAACGGAATATTATCCATTTGACAATCGTGCGACGTGCGATTTTCTGAAATCGCTCGCGATCTCTTATCGAGTTGTCCGCGACAAACTCGAGAGGCCTCGAGTACACTGGACAGCTCGAGCTAGGTGGGGGAAGCCATAAAATGCGCTCAAGCGGAACGGCGGGGAAATTCTCTCTTAGCGAGGGCTCTCTTAGAGAGGTAGTACTGTAATATGTACGCCTACAGGAAATACGGCGTGAACTGAGCCGCTATTCGGACGAATAACATACGCTTATTCGTCCGATAACCGGAAGGGGAGTCACTGCGTATATTGACATAAAAAAATTCGTACTTTTAACATAAATAAATACATTCTATTAATAAATTTAAATGTCGAGTCATACTGAGACACCCTATAGAAAAAGCATGTAAAATTGGCCGAGATACAAAGGTGCAGTAGCGTCAACAGCGCCGCGGTTTGTAAATCTCGAATCCGTATGACTTTGTTTTCTTACTCAAAAACAACATATTACTCCAAAAAAATATGCATACTTGTTAGACGTTCAGTGATGTGAACACAGTGTTCTTGTTCACCAAGTGGTTGATATTTTCACAAACGAATTACATATATTGATTCTTAATCTGCAAATATAAATTGTTTATGATAAAAAACATATTCACTTTGGCCATTTCACTTTGGAGCCACGAAAAAAGGCTATTTTTGTCATTTTTTTAGCATTCTATCAAAGATATAAATTTAAAAGTTGTTGGGTTTGATAAATAAAGTCTTGAAATACATTTTTTAAAAATTGTATTCATTTTTAAGTACAAAAACTATAGTTTAACGTAATGCCTCAAAAATAGTTGGGCCAGGAGCTCCATCACAACTCGGCAACGGCTTGTCGGAAACGAAAAAATCAAAGTCCATTGGATTCAGTATGACACCAGCTACAAAATTACCCTCGGATATAAAGTTTTATCAAAAAATTAAAAAATGGCAGATAAAAAACGGAGAAAGTAAAAAACGCGCTTTTTCGCAGTTTTTCGCAAAAAAAAGAGTAAAAATCAAAATTTTAAAACCATCGAGGGTCATCTTGTTACGAACCATGTTTACAATACGTGGTTCAAATTTCAGGAGAATCGGTTTATTAGTTTTAGAGATACGATGGAGCTCGATTTTGAAAACGTTGTTTCGAGAAAAATGCAATTCCTGCACCGTACAACATCCCTTTTGATTGCTCATCATCGTCGATTTCTTCGAGTGTTGCTTGCTTTCGATTTTTTTGAATTTTTCAAAGTGAACTGGCCCCTTAAATAAAAAATGTGTATTGTATCAGAAAAAAAAAATCAAGACTTACATTGGATCACGCACTAACAAATTTCTGCATCGAGATAAAAAAAATTAATACTCCGATAATCATGTGAAAAAAAAAACATGAAAAAGACGTTTGAGCACTCGCTAAAAAATTGTTTAGGACCCTCAAATTTTGCAAAACTTTTTTTATCTTGCCATACTTCAATTTTCCGCTGAGAAAAAAAATCGATTTTTTTAACCACCCTAATATATATATATATATGTATGTATGTATGTATATATATATATATAAGCAGAAAGGTGAACTTCTTGGGAAAGTAGGGCAGGGGCGCGGGCGCTGCGTATTTTCAAAACCCGCTGCTTTTTCGATACGACTGTACACACGCCAACGGTATATTTTTAAACGAATCAAAGTATGGAGTAAACAATATATTATAACTCACGTCGATGCAAGGTAGCAAGCGAAGCATTCGTTTACGTTCTCGAGGTTTTTTTTTCTATCTTTTTTCTTTTTTTTTCGAGTTCTAAACGGACACTTCATTAAACGAAGTCGATCGTGGATACCGTGATCAGCTGATAAGAGATTCCATGGGATAGCTCGGTTTATATATATATATATATGCGTGTACTTGTATATATATGCACATAGATGTGAACGTCGATACACATGTAGTGATATCAAAGTGCCGGATTGATATCGTGACGTTATCGTTCGCGAGACACGGCAAGTGCCGATAGAGATATTCAGTCGCCCTCATCGTTGGTCACTCGAGTTTTCCCAACGCGCAGCCTTTCTCCCGTGTGACACACGAAAGACGTCCGAAAAGCGAATAAAAAGAAAAACATTACCAAAAAAAAAGCGACGAAAACAAAAAACAAAAACATCAAGAACCTCGAAAGTAATTCGTCGACTACACCTCCGCGTGTACTCGCGGACGGGCGAGCAATGCGGGGTGCTTGAGATAAAGAGGATTTTCTTAAACGAGAGTGCCGAGATAAAAACGCGAAAAGGGGAGAAATAGGCAAGATCGGAGAATTTCTTCGTTGAGAAATGTAAAAAAAAAGAGGAAGAAACGATATTGCACGATGGTTCGAGAGGCATATTTTTGCCGCGATAAGTCGTAAATACGAATAACCTCGTGGCAACGTTCGCAAGGATACGGGACGAAAAAAAAAGGGAGGGAGATTAAAAGCAGAAACTTCTCCGGGGTATGATTTGTATCGATCGGTGATCAATAAGCGTTGCGGATCTCCCGAGGCACACATACCGATGATCGATAATACCGCGGGAACACATGTTACAAAATAATACGAGGGATAGGAAGAACGGTGGCAATCTGGTCAATATTACGCGGAGGAGCCCCCCAAAGGCGACCGTGGGGAATCTTCGCCGAGTTTTGTCTCTCTCGAGCGAGCACTCTTATTCACGAGCGGCGCGCACACACGGTCGTACCGTGTCGTCGTGTGACTCAACCATCGTCATCGCCACTCAAATCTCAAAGTTTTTCGCTTTATTTTTCATTTTTCCTCTCTTTTACACTCACACACGTATTTTCTCGTAAGCTTTCTTTCCTCTTCGCTATTGTTGCTTTTTTAAAAATATTTATTGCAAAATCCAAAATTCGAGTGAACGTCGCGAGTCTAATTCGGAGAATATCGCGGCGAACGCGCGTGTCAGAAATCCGGCGGTGCTTCGGCGAGAAAAACAACGCGAAAAAGTAACGAATGAGTGAACCAATATACAAAAGTGCTTTCGAAAATTCAGTGCCCGCGCCCTGGACTCGAAATCAATTCGAACGGTCGAAGTGCGGTTATGCCAACGATTTAAATTGGTAAGCGAGTGGAATAGTTTCTTTTTCTTTCATTGCACAGAGAATTCGGAAACGAGGTCAATGTTTGCAACGATGAAAAATTTGACATTTTTGCAATACAGCAAAATTAAAATAATACGTGCGGATTTTTTTTTTTTTAATGTTGAAGAAAATTTCTAGTTTCGTGGATTTTAATTTTTCGTAAGAATCGTATTTTAATATAAAAGACAACAATTTTCTTTGAATGAAAAAAAAAATATATATATATAAAGCAAAGAAATTTATATACATCAATATAATAATAATAATAATAATTAGTATTATTATTTAAAAAATACTATTGAATCACAATTATTTAAGAAAAAATAGTAATATATTAAAAACAATTATAATAATAGTAATAGTCACAAAGGAAATTATTATAAATTTCCTGATCCAAATAAAACCTGTTATACGTTTGTCAAAAATGTTCCGAGTCACATTGGAGTGCAGGATGAAAGATAGAATTTGGAAAGAATTTGAGCAAAGGGAAAAAATATTTAAAAAACAAGCTTTTACTTAAGTCGGGATATACATTTACAAGGATCAAAAAATCGATTTCTTTCTTTTTCTTTAAACGATAGAAGTATATATGTAGACCATTTTCCTAAAGTTTCAAAGTGAAATTAAAAAAACTTAAAACGTTACAGCCCGTCAACGTTGTGCCTCACCGCTCGGATTCGGAGCGAGCGTGAACTTCAAACGCGTTTTTCTCTAAACTGCATTATCGAAATTGGCGTGCAGGATTACTCAAAAACTATTAAGGAGTGAGGTCTAGTCGGAACGTTAAAAAAAGGCCTTTTTTCCGATTTTTTTTTTCGGCCAAACGATAAAATAATTTACAACAAAAATTCTTCCGTTTAAAAGATATATATTCAATATAAACATTATAATTTGAAAAAAAAATATTTTTCAAAATAAGCCGATACGTATCAATGGCCGAGGACGCTGCAAAAAAAAACAGGTTTTGCGGTGATCACTCTCACGCTGTGACGGATTATCTGAAACCAACAAAACAGGGGGGAATCTTTAGTTAATGATACAATGCACCGGTTGAACGAAGGGTTTTGAAAAATTTCCATTTTTCACAAAATGGCGGACGTTGAAAGTCAAAAGTGTTGTTTTGACCAAAATTTCACTTACAAAAATTGACTTAAAAAAAAAAAATTCTCCAAAAAAAAATCCTTCGTTCATCCGGAGGAAAACAATGTACAGAAGAAGTGATATAAGTTTCAACCCGATCGATAAAGCCGTTCTCGAGTTACATTGATCACCGACTTCGAAAACATGGTTTTGAGAAAAACGAGTTTAAAGTTTTGAGTACGATTTGCATGCAGCGTCCACGGCGTCCTTCAAAGTTATGTATTTCGGCGAATAATGGTCTGATTTACATTCAATTAGTCGGAAAATACTAGTAAGATATTATACTTTTAGAAAATGAAAAAAAAATCGATTTTTTGAAAATTCTAACTAGACCTCACTCCTTAAGCCGATTGAGTTGAAGCTTGATAGAAATATTGATAATATTGGTACCTTCTACTTGACGAGAATTGTTTTTGAAAAATTGGAAAAAATATCGACTTTTTTAATCCACATTTTACAGAAATGTCGCGTGAAATGTTGATTTTTTTGCAAATGCGCGCCATTTTCTCAAATTTGCATTTTTTTCATTTCAATTACCGTCAAGTAGAAATTATACATGTTTTAACTGAAAAAATGTTCGCACTTTTTTGCAAATCAAAGTCTACGGGAAGCTAGACTGCACGCAACTCCCGCGGCGACCTTGCTGTAACACTCTGCCACAGCTCCGTCATTTTGATGATGAATTAATTTAAAGAAATTGTTTTGTATACGTGAATTTACTATTAAAGTATACCTAAAGTTTGATAATTGTAGAATAATTATTCCCTAGTTTAAAAAATCCCTCAATATCGCTTATTTTTTCCTGTCTAAATGAATATCCCGCCTTAATGTACTTAAAAGTAGAAAATAATTGTTTTTACCAAGTCACGTATATGTGACTACAAATAAAAGCTTGGGGCGCTCAACTTTTTAAATGTTTAAAACATTTGATCAGTGCAGTTTCATTAACCGTATTTCATTTGGCACAATAGTAATTGGAGAAATTATTATCACACGTTTATCTTCAAAGTCAGGATTTCCATTCAAGAAATCTTAGGTTGTTTTACAGTAAATTAAATACAGTTCATATGTTAAGGCAGTAGTCTGGTCTGGAGCGAGATTCTTGGCGTCATTTTTGGGTTGGAATAACTTTTAAACCGTTGAACTTGTCTTGATGAAATTTTACATATGTATTTATTGTTCCTTTGAGAATGAATCTACATAAAAAAAAAAAATTATTTCAAATATTTTCATGTAGTTTTTTATCTCAATCAGCGCCCACTCTGGGTGATGTTGTATGCATCTGAAAAAAAATATATATATATTCTCAATCTGTATGAGTATTCTGAGCACTGGTAGCAGAATTAGTACTTAAAAAAAATTTGTTACTAAATGGCGGCCTGTTGAACTTTGATTAACGATGTTTCATAGATTTTCGGGTATTCGACGAGTTATAAAATGTGGGCAAAATTATTGTTCGACTCAATTCTGCTAGCAGTCCTCAGAAAGAGGCTACCGAAGGTATGTGCAAAATTTGAGCTCGATCCGTCAATTGGTTATCGAGATATCGTGGGCGCCGATTTGAAAAACATAGTTCTGAGATAAATGCGTTCAAAGTTTTCATACCGTTAGATGAGGTTTGCGCGCGGCTTGCTTATAATTTCTATTACTCTGCTAATTTTTGAAATATCAATAAACGGTTTTCACGAGCGTATTAAGAAAGGTCTAAGGAATAATAAAATGAAGAAAAAAAAATCGATTTTGTCAAATTTCTAGACCAGACTACTGCCTTAAGGCGTTACCCCCACTTGTAGAGCAAAAAAAAGGCCTTTTTCATGAATTTTTTAAAAGAAAACTACAAAAAAATTTTAATCGATCAATATACCATCTTAAAGAACACATATTGAAGAACTTTCAGTAATTTTTTTATTGAAAAATATCACATTGTTTAGTGGCAAATGGCCGTCAATGAAATAATGTTTTTATATACACGGTTTGCGGTGGCCAACATTGCGGCGAAGTGGATCATCTGAAAAAAAAATGCGGATGGATTTAGTCAAATATAAGTATAAACTAGTCTTTAATCGAAGGATTTTAAAAAATATTCATTTTTCACAAAATGGCGGACAGTCAAAGTTAATGGTTCGATTTTAACGAAAAAAAACGGCCGTTTTTTGGCTATAAAACGGCCATTTTTTTTCGAAAAAAAAAATCGAACGATTAAAGACTACATTTTTATGTATCAAATAAGCCTGCAAAATTTCAAGAAGATCGGTTCATTAGTGTTCGAGTAATCTTGGTCACCGACTTCAGAAATGCCATTTTGAGAAAAACGCGTTTAAAGTTTCAATTTCCGGTCGTTTACACAACGGATTCTTCTCTTCAACGCTCATATCTCAGTCAATTTTGTTCGGATCGACTTGAAATTTTCAGGACATATTCTCAGATACTTATACTTCAAAAAAATACAATAAAAAAAAATCGATTTTTTCAAAATCGCATGTGGGGGTAACCCGTTAACAGATTTATGTGAATTAAAGATTATATGTCTAAGTTTTGGGCGCCCCAAGCGTTTAATTATAGTCACATATAGGTAGACTTGGTAAAAAAATTTTTTTCTACTTTTTACTACATTAAATAAAAGCTTGTTTTTTAACAATTGATTTTACATGTCAATTATTTTCTACTTTTTAGTCTTTAATTGATTTTACTCGTTAGTTGTTACTAGTAGTTTACTAGTTTACGAGTTTGTACGTTAGGAACAAGGAATGCTTGTAAAAAAACAACACAGACTGTAATTGGGATTGAACTTACGACTAATTGCTGCATATAAAGGCAATTTTCTTTAGATAAGTGACTTTTCCCACACATTTTTTTCTATTGTCTCATTTATTGGGTTATAAATTACGATATTTTTCGTTAACAATTTTTTCACGTGCAAAAGATCGTTAAAAATCATTTCGAATTTTTCATAAACCAAAACAAACACAATATATGCGTCGAAATATAAAAAATGCCCTATTTTACCACGTGTTTTCGTCATAAGTGACTTTTCCCAAACATTTTTTTTCTATTCTCTCATTTATTGGCTTATAAATGATGACATTTTTCATTAACAATTTTTTTACGAGCAAAAGATCGTTAAAAATAATATCGAATTTTTCAAAAACTCAAACACAATATACGCGACGAAATATTCAAAAATTCCCTATTTTATCACGTGTTCCCGCAAACTTCGAAACCCCATAACTTTTTATGGGGGAGGGGGGTGAATTTCAGCTTCCCCCGACTGAATGTCATCCTTCATAACCCAATAAATGAGAAAATAGCCAAAAAATGTTATGCTCGTTTTTCGGAAAAGTCACTTATCAAAAGAACGACCAAAAACCAAAGCAAAATGAAAAATGTGAAAATTTTTGCCGTCGCGTTGAACAAAAGGCTAAAATTAGAATAGTGATGCGTAGTGCAAAAATAAAGATACAAAAACGGCATCGTCCACGGCCATACTCCGATGCTCGCGTGGGCGGGAGTGAGAGAGGAGGGGGGGGGGGGTGAGAGAAAGAGAGAATCGAAAGCAATTGAATGGTTTTCGAGGAAAGTCGACTTCGAAGAATGCAACCATGGTCGCGCGATCGACGGGGGATTGCGTGGGTGTCTGTCGTCCTTGGCTTATCGCGAATCCCGAATTTTTCAAATTATACGATTAATCAATTTCGCGAGAGTCTATTAGGACCGCCGCCAAAGAAGAACACGTTGCGCTGATCGGTTAAACCAGCAAACCACAAAGGCCTACACAAACGACGAATCGTCTCGAAAGTTACGCACGGAAATTGAATTAAAAATAAAACATTCGGAGAACCTATAAGAATGAAGAAGAAAAAAAGAAATTAATAAATATCGTTTTGGCGAGACAGAGTCTCGATAGTGATTTCCAGGAACGTTTTTTATCCTTTGGCGCGCGTATGAAACATACTAATTCGCAATGATATGCGCGAGCGATTTGATACTTATCCTCGTTTCTCAAATTCCACACACGAGCAATGAACGACGATGCAACGAACCTTCGCGCAATTGATCGTAAGCGCGGCTTTTGACACTGCGACACACACGCACGAGGAGTTCTCTGCTCTCCGTATACACGAAAAAGTATGCCGTTCGAATTTGCATCGTTTGATAGCAACGAAAATTCTTTTTTTTTAACATTATTTTTTATTTTATTTTCATTACTATCCAAAATCATCTCCGTGTGAAGTTTCAAGAACTTCGTCTGCGTGATTGTTGAGCAATTGACTTTTGAGGTTAGGATCTTGTACGCGGGCGACATGGCGAAAGCTTCATGAAGACCACGGTCTTACATACAGGTCTGGAAACGACCATGGTGGGGGTAGGCACCGTTAACGAACCCACGTTTGTTTCCAATTTTCGCCACTACTTGGCATTGCTATCGGCGTGTACGTGTGCGACAAGGACAGAACAGCTTCCGTCCGTCTCTCTCACTCTTCTCGATGATCGGAAATGCACATTACCTTTTTCGTGGGGGGCGAAGGGGGAATAGAGGTAGATGAGAAAGAATTGTGGAATAAGGACGGGGGATTGTGGAAGAGAATAGAAGTGGGGCTTGTAAAAAGGGGAAGATCCTGTATGGCTGGAAGAAGACCAATATAAAAATTTTAAAAATAAATAAAAATACTTACCTTTTTCGAGTGAAATGGATTTTTATTCGAATTTTATTCCGAGTTTCTTTCGATGACGAAAGTAAAAAAATACGCAACACATGGAATGTTGAATATACAAATACATTTATTGGTTCGTCAGTTTAGAAAGCCCTGAAACAACGGTCCACCTTCGCTAGCTTTATGAATATTTTTCAAACTACAAATGCTCGTTGACGCAAACAGAGGTTATCGAGAACGTTGTCATAAAAAAATGGAGTAATAAATGGCATGGGGCACGGTCTAAGACAAGGCAAGGGGCGAAGGGAGAGATCACAGAAGACCGTGAGTGGGAGGTACTCGCCGATAGTAGCGACGGCGGTGACGGCGAGCGGAATGAAAAGTGAAGCTCGTAACGGTGCCTCGCGACTCCATTGAAATCTGGCTTCGTTTCCAGACCTGTATGTAAGACCGTGATGAAGACTAAT
This sequence comes from Ophion obscuratus, assembly GCA_964007375.1. Taxonomy (NCBI): domain Eukaryota; kingdom Metazoa; phylum Arthropoda; class Insecta; order Hymenoptera; family Ichneumonidae; genus Ophion; species Ophion obscuratus. The sequence continues at coordinate 19,172,939 of OZ023323.1, forward strand.
ACGACTGTCGCAACATAATAAATATAGTAAGGATTGTAATTGTAATGGTAACGGGCGGAAAAAATTCTTAAGATTTTGATGAATAATTTCGACGGTCGAGCGTTTTGCCTGTCTCGTAATCGAGATATTCGTGAAATAAAACAGGAAATTTCAGCTGTTTGGCGTAAAACGATAAAGCGCCCTGCGGCACGTGGCAACGCTGATGTCAAATCGGCCATTTTGAATAGGCGCCAAAATTTGAAACGCACGAACTATTGCTTCCTTTCTGTAAATTTCTTATCGCGGTTTTATAAAGAGTATGTATATATTTCGAATCATTCTTTACAGAAGCTGCAGTGCATGTTTTTCGACATAACCTTCAAATCAATTACGCGTCGTCCCTCGACTGGGCATTCATTTTCCGGCTCGACTACTTTTTTCCGCCGCTTTCCAGGTTGTACTCAATCCAACCGTCGATTGTACGGTTTTTCGGTTTGCATTTTTTCATTTCCGCCGAACTTTTGTTCGGCGTTGTTTCTTTTTGTTTGTTTGTTTTTTAAACGGTTTTTTGGTTGTTTTTTTAAACGGAATTCGCGGAAACGGAGTTTAAACGGAATTTTGGAGGTTTTTTTAAACGGAATTCGCGAAGGATGTTTGACAGCTACGCGCTCACGTTGTGGCGTTCGTATCAGAGCTCAGTGATACCAATTGCTGAGAACTAAGTTGCGCGTTTGCCACATTTCAACTTGGTTAATAACGTATTCGCGATGCGAATATACAAAAAGGATTAATAACATTTCTAAACAGTCAATTATATTCACTTCACATATTTTTAAGCTGAAATGTATTCATTTTATGTAACCGAAAATTTGATTATTGGGGTTTGACAGCCGTTGCAGGCGCCCGAGTTCAAGCATACTCGTTCCCCTTTTGCCGCCTGCCCGGCAAAGACCCTGAGCAGCCTCCTTAAGGCGTTGGGCTACAGTAACGGGTATAAAATCATGTGCGAATTTAACATTTTTTTGCGTGTGAAAAAGTGATTCGCTCATAAAATTAATTACACGTCTATTTAGTATGAGTATCAAGCTATTGGAAAATATATATATATATTTTTTATGTACAAAATGGCCGACTTCTCGAAACTTCTCGAAACAGCTTTTTTCCAATTAGCGTGACAAATAACTTCAACACTTTTCACTAGATTTACTTCAAATTTAAAAGTTATGTTCCTAATTGCATTTCGCAGAGACGTACGTACGGAATTTCTGATGAATCGAAAACTTTTCACTTTATGAGAACTTTATGAGCAGTTATAACGAAATTTTTCACTGAAAATTCATGTCTTAAGTTCAAATACCTAGATCCTTTGAATAAAACAATATTATTTAGATTCCGTCTTTACGTCTCTAGATATTCTAATGTAGATTGACGACAATTTTTGTTTTTTGTTCTAGGTAAAAAATTGTCGATGCTAAATGTCGCGCCGCGGAGCGCCTAAAAAAAGATAACAAAAGAAAATATTAGTAGTCGGCCATTTTGTACATCGAAAAAAAGTATATATATATATATATATATATATATTCTAACAGATTGATATTCATACAAAATAGATGTGTGCCTTTATTAGTACAGTCGTGCTGTCGCCGAAAAACCCCGTAACCGGAAAAAATTAGAAGAGGGCTAATTTTTTTGACAGGTGATTTTGTAGGTGGCGCGGGTGCTAAGTTCAAGTGTGCCTAAAAATCGGGGTGTAGGGTTTTTTTTTGCAGGGGACGTAAGGGGATGGGGGTGGATTAATGCCAAACTACAACCCCTACATAGTCGGCGCCGTGAGACGAAATGTTCAGAAAAATCCGGGTTTTAGTTTTGTCCACAGCGCCGAAGTCGTGGAAATTCATTTTGGGGGTGAAAAAGTGGGGTGAAATTTTGAAAAAACAGTTTTAATTCAATAACTCTTTAAAAAAAAATCGTACACTTTTTGTTCAAATGGGAACGTTGTAGCCGTTGAAAAGACGCGTCGATCAAGTATTTGATCATCACTCTCCGATAATATCTTCGCCCCCCCAAAAATGGTTAAAATACAAAAAAAAATTGTTTATTGAATAACTCAAAAACTATTGGTTTTTCGGGTATGGTTCAAATGTACGAAATGTAGAGAATAATTTTCTCTATATTTTCGTTTCTATGGACCACCCTTGAATTTCGATTTGGTTGGAAATTCAAAATGAAATTCTGGGAAAACTATCGAGCGCACGAATTCGGCGCTATGGAAGAACTTGTAGCTTGAACCCTCAGCTACATTTTTGTCCACAGCGCCAAACTCGTGTCTCTTTATTTTCGGTCAATAGTCGTCTCGGAATTTCATTTTGAATTTTCAACTCCTGAGAGTGGTTCAAAAAAGCAAAATTCAAGAGTGGTCCATAGCAATGAAAATATAGAGAAAATTATTCTCTACATTTTGTACATTTAAACCATCCCCGAAAAATCAATTGTTTTTGAGTTATTCAAAAAACAATTTTTTTAAATACTTTAACAGTTCTTTTGGGGGTTAAGATATTTTCGGAGAGGGTTGATCAAATACCCAATCGACGCGTCTTTTCAAGGGCTACAACGTTCCCATTTCAACAAAAATTGTATGAATTTTTCCTAAAGAGTTATCGAATGAGAACTGATTTTTCAAAACTTCACCCCACTTTTTCACCCCCAAAATGAGCTTCCACGACTTCGGCGCCGTGGACAAAAATAAAGCCCAGATTTTTCTCAACATTTTGTTTCCCCGGCGCCGACCTCGTGGGGGTTGTAGTTTGGCATTAATCCACTCCCATCCCCTTTCATCCCCTAAAAAAACCCTACACCCCGATTTTTAGGCAAATGTGGATTTAGCACCCGCGGCACCTGCAAAATCACCTGTCAAAAAACTAGCCTTCTAATATTTTCCGATTCCAATATACAGCATGACTGTACTGTATGAGTGAATCGCTTCTTCATACGAAAAAAAAAATTGTTGCATTCGCACATGATTTTATACACGTGACTGTGGCCTAAGGCGTCAAAATGTATCGCATTCGAACAATGCAAATTGCGAGCAAATCGCTGAACGATCGAAAAACGCACGATCATTCAACAAAATATCTTTAAAACAAACAAAAGGCTCGGCGAAAAGTTATTTTTTCTTTCTAAATACAATAAAATACAAGAACTCGCAAGAAGGAACGTGTGTGTACTCGGTAACGATTCCACGTATCGTTTATACGCGTCTCCGCGCGCGATCTACGGCTAATTTATTCAATCTTTTTCGATAATTTATATGGAGTGTAATAGCGAGAGGGTCATCGTTACGAGCTGACTCGATCTATCCTCGTTTTTTTTCTTTACTGTTTCCTCCTTTCGTATGGACAGCCAGGATGTAATTAATACATACACAAGCACATGCAGGAGTATAGCGATTGGTAGGAGAAGCGGAATAACGTCTTGAGACGATTACTGAAACCGTCATCGGGAAATCGACGTGGCCGTTTACGAGTGCCCTACCCCCCCCCCCTCTCCCTCTTTGAACAACGAATTGACACGGGAAGCACGCGGTGAATCGATCGATACGAATCATCCATCTCTCTCTCTCTCAATGATTTTTATACATACATAAATACATGTATGTATATATAAAATACATATATACGTATATATATATATACATATATATATATATATATATATATATATATATATATATATACGTTCGTGTATATATATGCGTGTGCGTGTATATATATGAACATATATGTATTCCTTCTTTAATTCGTAATTTATTCGCGCATGAGAGACATGTATAAAAACGATTTAACGTGCGCGCGCCTCTCGAAATTTATGCTCATGGAAATGATATTATGCGTGTCATTAAACGATCGCGACTGACCATAAGAAGGCGTATACGAGCGCGTATCGTTCTCGGTATAATATATGATATATACACCCTTGGCCAAAAGTTTGGGGCACCCTGCAATTTTTCTTTCCGGACAAGAAATTGAATATCTCGGCCAAAAATAAATTGAAAACCAATTTACCAAACGGGATTGTGAAGAGAATAATGTCAGCTTCAATTTGCTTTTTTAATATTGTTTTCTCGATTTTTTTTGTGCCCGGTACGTCATTTTGAAAATGGCGGTTTTTCACGATTTTCGCACCTTGCAAAGTCGTTCGTTAAAATTCGGAAAAACAAAAATATTGCTGTTTAGTGAAGTGATCTTCGAAAAGGGAAGTGTTAGATTTAGTTTCGTTTTTAAAAAGAAAATTTGCAATTTTGTTTCGCAAAGAAATTTAGTTTTTCTCGACACACACACACACACACACACTAATGGTCTATGGATGCGCGATTATTTGTTTGCGGCCGCTGATGAAAATAGAAGAGTATAAGGCGAACATAAAAATTCTTCGACTTTTTCGTCATCATTGTTTTGGTATGAATATTTATCAATGGGTCTTACAGTATGGGTGTGTGTATATATATATGGATATGCATATGCGTATATAATGAAAAAAAAAAACATTGTCAATTAATCTGGCGAAAATATGACGACAAAGTCCCGGAATTTTTATGTTCGCCCCACTTATTCTGTTTTAATTCATAGCTGCAAACAAAAAATGGAGCAGGTGTAGACTATTTGTTTAATATATGTATATTAGGTATTCCACGTGAATCGGGTGGTTTTTTTCACTGACCCCCCGTCAATTAAATTAATTTTTTTAAATCTGATTCCATTGACTCTACAAGACACCCTGATTTTTTTTAACATGTTCCAGAACAATTCTTAGTAAAGAAAAAAAATTCTCCGAAATAAAGTCGAGATTTAAAAATCTGAAAAAATTCTCAAAAGTGCGTTATTATATGTAAAAATTTTCAAGCTATCACCCGCAGTAGAACTATGATTTTTTCTGTGCTTTCTGAGCGATAAACGTTAAAAAATGGAGTGCTAACTGTTCAGGCTCCATGATTGTGATTTGGTTATTCAAAAAAGATCAAAAAAATTCGTTGTCGGTAGCAAAATATTTAAGTATCCGCCCGAAGTAAGCGGTTCTTGAATTTTTTCGAATTTTTTAAAACGTTTATCGCTCAAAAAGCACAGAAAAGATTATACTTCCACAGCGGGTGATAGCTTAAACATTTTTGCATATAATCACGCATTTTTGGGAATTTTTTCATATTTTTAAATCGGGGCGTTTTTTTCGAAGAATTTTTTTTTACTGAGTCCCTAAAACGTAAAACAAAAACAAAAAAACGGTTATTTCCATCGCTACCTTGGCAACCTTCATTGGCCGAATCGAAGCCGATTCCATAACAACAAGTATTTTTTTTCACTAAGGTTTGTTTTGAAAAATGTAAATAAAATTCAGGGTGTCTTAGAGTCAATGGAATCAGATTTTAAAAAATCGAATTGGCGGGGGTCAGGGAAAAAGTCCACCGTATTCACGTGGAATACCTCATATGTAGTTTTAATCAACGACACTTGTGGGTGCCCCTCCCCTCACCCTTGGAAAATGCGGTGTAGTGCAGCTTAAGGCGTTACATTAGAGTAGAAAAAAGTTTTACCGTTTTTTTGCCTTAAATTAAGTATAAACATCGTACAAATGATTTACAGAAGGAATTATACGCGAATTGTTTTTTTTTTTAATGTTTAGACTTTTTTCGAAGCGCCTCCGAGTGCTCCGAAACGCCCGAAACAGCCTAGACGGTGAAAGTAGCCATTTGGAGTCATTTAGTCCAGTCGGTGTACAGAAAATTCACAACGCCCACAACTGAAGACCTATTATGTAAATGTCTCCGTGGGTACACGCAGAATTCAAATGAGCTTCAATTCCGTCGTGTGGACGATAGCTCCTAAATCGGTTTTGAAACTTTAAACGTGTTTTTCTCGAAACCTTATTTTTGCAATTTGGAGGACGCATAATTCGGGCAGCTTTATGGGAGACTTTGTCCTTGGAGTGCCATATTTCAGGTGTTTACATTTTATTTTTTTTAAAGGAAACGAGTAAAGATTTTTGAGAGCGGTTTTTTTCTTGCTTTTATTCATGATATACAGAACGTTAAAAAAATTTTTTTTTTTTTTAAGAACCAAAATGGCGGCCGTTGCAGCTCCGCGAAAACAGGTCCTCAAATCGCGGGAGGTAAACGGCTGACATCACTGCCCCCTCTGTGTTGATCCGAAACACAAATTCAAAGCACATTATCAATCTGTGACCCTTTGGTCATGGAATGACGGATGGGTTTTTCGTTTAGTACAAATTTCGGAAAATGGCGGCAATTTAAAAAAAAATCGAATTTTCGCGTTTTTTTTCGCATAAAAAGATAAATAATAAATGCAAAAATGTATCTATCGAAAAAAACGATCCGTCATTCCGTGAAGACATCTTTTCTGAGTATCCTCTCCAAATTTCAGGTCGATATGTTAATTACAGCGGTCAGGAAAATGTCAGCCATTTTTAAAAACGTGTTTTTGAGAAAAACGCGTTTAAAGTTTTGTAATGTGTTTACACAAATGTGTTTATAATTACCGCTAATCGGCAACGCCTGGTCCATAGAGGCATCCCTCCTCTTCTTCTAGCTGCTCATGTTGAGCCCCTAACATCTCCCGCTGCTCAATCCGCTCAATTTCAAGGACAAAGTCTCCCTTAATCGGTTTGACTTGAGATTTTGACCGTAGCTTCTTAGATAGATTCTGGCATGAAGTACACGCGATTTTTTACAATTCATCAACAATTTTCGTTTTTACAAACAAATTAAGGCCGTATTTTAACGTAAAATCCAAAAATGTATTCAAAATAATGTCATTTTGTGAAAAACTCATTTTTATTAAATAATCGTGTGTACTTTTCTAGCAAAGCTAATGAAAATGACGATTTTTAACTGTAGCTACTAATGCATCAAAGGACTGCGTCCTCCCACAAAGCGCCTAAAAAGAAAACTCTCTTAGTGCTAATGTAGCTACGACTGAGCTGTCATCTCATATTTTGATTCGTTACATTTTTTTTGTATACGTCAACACATGTATAATAAATCTTACAAATCTAATTTTGATTGCTTTTTCAGTACTCTCGAGAAAAAAAATCCCAAAAAAGTCTCATTTTTTTGTGAGCCACGAAGTGTGAGTAGGGAGTGATAGGAAAGGGTTCGATTGGGAAAGGGTAATACGTGAAAAACCGCAAAGGTATGCGTTGGAAATGAGGAAAAAATAAATATATGGGTGATTCTCCCGAAATGATCATTTTGCATGTAATATGACTTTTTTCAAATAACTGCTCTTCGATTACTTTGTAGGTTTTTTTTTGGAATACAGCAGTTTGAAATATTTCGAAATCTTCCTACAAAACAGATTTGGCAGAAAAATTGTCGTCCTTTTTTTCGGATTTTCTCCAGAGGAAAATCATTCCTCTGGAGTGTTACTATTCAGACTTCATAAACACTAGTAAGCTGAAAGGATGCAAAAAATTCGTAAACATCGAAAAAACACATTTCTTGAAGCCATTGCACATTCATTTAAGGAGGTTCGGTGATTGGAGCAAGATAAAAACTCGAGTTTTTTTTATAGCATTGTCGAGACCTTCGTCTATGCGTATGCGGAGTTTCCACGAGATTAACCGTACTGTTTCCGAGATATTAATTGTTAAAGTTGATGAATTAGTCACACGTAGACGACAAAATGTGCCTGTCCTCTCATATATCGATTTTTTTGTGCTACTTGGAGCCAAGACACGCGTAAAAATAACTGACGGTTGCGTTCGTCGAATCTTTGTGATCAATAAGGCACCTTGATTTGGAAAGCTCACCGCAGAAATGAGCAATAAATTTAGAAATAAAGTCGCGAAAAACCAAAGTATTTTGAAAGCGAGACTTCTCGTGACGTAACAGCAGCCATCTTGCTCGAGGTGCAACGCCGGATACCCGCGCAAATTTGATTCGTCTATCGGATATTTTCAACGCGAATTAAAAATATGATTGTGCGAAGCCGTACATTTCTTAATGGATTATAAAGGGCCTTTCGTCGATATTTACTTAAAGTTGTTTTATGTATAGCCAAAGCATCTTAATTTTTCTGGCGACATGTACTACTGTGTCCAAAAAATAAGGTGACATTGTATTTATTTCGAAAATTCTTTATTTATTTTTCCAAATCAATTTCATCCCTTTCAAAGTAATCCCCTCCCGATGCAATGCACTTATGCCAACGGATTTTCCAATCTTCGAAACACTGATTGTAGTCACTTTCCGGGATGGCCTTCAGTTCCGTCTTCGCTGCGGCTTGAATCTCCTCTATCGTATCAAAACGGTGTCCCCGGAGCGATCTTTTGAGCTTGCTGAACAGCCAGAAGTCGCACGGCGCCAGATCAGGCGAATACGGTGGTTCGGAACGATATGGGTTGAGTTTTTGGCGCCGTGCGACTTCTGGCTGTTCAGCAAGCTCAAAAGATCGCTCCGGGGACACCGTTTCGATACGATAGAGGAGATTCAAGCCGCAGCGAAGACGGAACTGAAGGCCATCCCGGAAAGTGACTACAATCAGTGTTTCGAAGATTGGAAAATCCGTTGGCATAAGCGCATTGCATCGGGAGGGGATTACTTTGAAGGGGATGAAATTGATTTGGAAAAATAAGTAAAGAATTTTCGAAATAAATACAATGTCACCTCATTTTTTGGACACAGTAGTATACAACGCATCTATATATAAATTCAGCATGGAAGAACCGCCATATAAAATGAACGTTCCTTTTTATATCTGCAAATATTGTGAAAATTGGAAAATGGATAAATAACATAACAATCGATCAAATATGTTTTGATTTTGGACAGATTGGACATTGAGGTTGGACATTATTTTTACCAAGTCACGTATATGTGACTATGAATAGAAGGTTTGGGCACTCAACTTTTTAAAAGTTTAATAAATTTGATCAATTTGGTTATATTGACACACTTAAGTTGGCATAATAGTAATTAGAGAAATTATTATCACAGTCAGCTACGAATTTGTTTGTATGCGTTACTGTGATTTTATGTGGATGATTAGATATGGCTAATTTAGCATAGAAAATTTAACATTTTGTGCATATTTTAAAAAATTTGAATCATGCATTGCCACCTTCTAGATGCATGTTTGCAAAATTTCAGAGCTCTAAGTAGTCGGGAAGTGGGTGACATATCGATTTTTCGTTTTGCATCTCACGTCAAGTCAAGTTAAATAAAAGCTTGTAAAAACTGAATATTTCTGTTGATAAATTTTCACTGTCCTGCAAGATAATAATTTCGGGACAATCATCCATATATAGTTTTAAGGGGCTATGCCAGTGTGAACGCTGAAAATTTTTGTGATTTTCGGGATTTTTTTGGAAAAAAAGTACTCAATTAAATGTTTCGAAAAATTAAGAATATATTTGGCTATATTTGGCCTATATTACATAATTTTTTCATATAAAAATATTGAGATCCAAGCGACTAATGCACCGCCTTCGGAGGCGCCAAAAAAAAGTTCCTCCACTGCTGACATGATTCCGGCCGATTGAGTAGCTGAAACCGAAAAGGAAAAAATTTCTTTAAACTGGAAGGTATTTCCTGTACAATGACGTAGGATTTTCGAAAAATATCAAAATCTAACAAAATGGCGTAGTTATGAAAAAAGTCTGTTTTCTTGCCTATAAAATGGTCATTTTTTTCAATGCCAAATCGTCAATTTTCATCCAATCAAAAATATCCTACGTCATTGTAGAGTAAATATATTCAAGAGTACTCAGTTCAAATTTCAAGTCAATCGGATAATTGCTCTTTGAGTTACAATGTCAGCAAATTTGAAAAATCTCATTTCGAGAAAAACGCGTTTAAAGATTTAACTATCAATTTTTGAAAAATGTGTCACAGTGGTATATCCCCTTAATCGCGATTGTACAGACCCGATTATCGGAATTTTGAAAAAATGCAATTTTTCTATTGAATAGCCGAATCGCGTCCTCATTCTTAGGAAATAAAGACGAAGGATAACACACAGTGCACGCGGCACTGCACGACGAAAACAAAAGCCGCAAACTTGTATGGTCGCAAGCCGATGCAATTTCGGTGTGCCGCCTCGAGCGCGGATTTATGTGCAAAACTTTCGAGTCGTTTGCCTTCTCCTCTGCCCCGCTGTAATATTTATAGAATTCGCTACGTTCCCATCGCAATTGCGATGGCAAAATCGCGGCGTGAAGCCACTGCTTTCCGCGCGCTCGCATTTCCGGTTAACACGCCGCGCGTCGCTCGCCCGCCCATATAATACACGTACACGTGTACACGCGTAGTATTGTTGCGCGGCCGCCGTCATTGAATTTTCTCTCGCGAGAGTACGGATTTCCGTTCGCGCATATATCGAGAATCGCGTGAAAACATCGACGAAACTTTTCCTTTCGGACGTAAACATATTGTGCAAACTTTTGCATATTTGCATAATTTGCAAAAATGCATATCTGCATTTTTGTGATTTTTTTCAGCCTGGGCCTAATGAACATTTGAAAAACGTGAATTATTTTTTTTTTTCTGTATCTTGAGATAATATTTCGAAAGATCAGTGTCCCCGGGGAACTCGCGAGAATGTGAAAAACTAATCAATCTGTCAATAATAATAATAGTGATGCTATGTGTGGGGTGGGAGGATGACAAAACATAAACGAAAATACGAAGTTTAAAAGACGTATGTTCTTTTTTGGTCTTCTGAATTTCGAAGGAACCTGAATGTAATTAAAAAAAAAAAGATTTAATCTGCACACGCGACGCGTTTGTTGGAGAGGCGCACGCCTCTAATGGTCATGGTTACAGTTGCATGTGTGTATTCGTATAAAAAAATATTGCTCCTCCCGTTTTCAGTGACGAGCGCGCGGAAAATAATCAGATACATGAATTGAAACTTTTGGGAAAACTGATATTACTCATGAAAAAAAATTACAATTAACTTCAAGAGAAAGAACTCCTTGGGATTTTTCGTCATAATGTTTATTTCGCCATGACTATTTCCAAATAATTTATTATTTATTAAATTATTATTGAAAAATATTGAATACACGCATTGATATATTTGGAAAAACTGATATTACTCGTAAAAAAAAATAAAGATCAGTTCAAAGAAAAAAACCTGAGATTTTTTATAATTATTTTCGATTCGCCATGATTATTTACAAATTATTTATTATTCATTTATATGAATTATTTATGCCAAATTATTTCGCCAGTATATTTCCAAAATGATCATTCATAAATTGACTTTATATATGTACATATTCATACATAGTATATTTTGTTCCACACGAAACCAGAGAAGCGTGCCAAACGTGAGAAAAAATTTCCTCGTGGATTCGTGTCGCGATAAAGACATTTTTTATTCCGCGGTCTCGTATACGTGAAAAAGAGGGGAGAGAGGGAGAGAGAAAGAGAGATATACACTTGTTACAACAGAGTGTGCAATGGGTGAATGCCGAAATTAATTTGACCAACATTTTTTTCGGCCTCAGTATTGGAAGAGAAGCCCGAAGAAAGAAAATGAATTCGTACTTTGTGGACGCAATATATATATATATATATTTCGGATTTATTCGCTCCATATATATGTGTGTGTGTGTGTGTGTGTGTGTGTGTATATATATATATTCGGATTTATTCGCTCCATATATATATATATATATATATATATATATATATATATATATATATATATATATATATATATATATATGGGTCATTCCATGTCAAATCGACAAATTTTTTACCTGACCCCCTTTGATTTCGCTGAAAATTTTCTATCTTTTTCTACCCCCCGAAAGTTATTTTTCAGAATTTTTTCAAATTTTTTTTCCCGACCCAAAAAAAGTTATGAATTTTTGAAAAAAACCGCTCTTTTATTTTTAAATTGCCAGAACTTTTTCAAAAATTGACCGTTTGGGAACTTTTTTTTTTCAAAATTTTTGTTTTTAAATGTAGTTTTCGAAAAAAAATATGAAAACATTTTCAGAATCCCAGATATATGAAATATTTTAGTTTTTTTGAAAAAACCGTAATTTTCTCAAAGTCCGACCGTTTTTTTTTTGTTTTTTTTTTGCTCTAAAAATACTTCAACTAATTCTGCAATGATCCCCGTTAATCAAAAGATGTGACGACAATCGCTTCTAATTTTTTTTCTTGATTATAAAAAAAAATTTGTTGAATTTTTGCTGATTTTATATAACTTTGTTATGAAATTTTTTTTATTTCCTCGTGAAACCTCAAAAGTTGAAAAATAAAATTTTATTGGAGAATTTCAAGTGATTATCGTCCAAGAAATTGTTATTTTAAAAAAAAAATAATTTTTTTCTCTCATTGACGTTATTTTTTTACTCTTATGGACGTTTTTTTTGGTACTGAAATATGACAACTTCAAAAATACAATGGGTTTAAAAGTTACCTCCAGTTGATACAATGTGATAATTTAAGAGCTATCGATTGTCGGTAAAAAAGATATCATCTACATTTCATTTAAATAATATGGAGGTTATGTTTTCAGAATAATTACATTGTCGTTGTGTTCATCGTGTCACGTAGACTTACTATTGCTAAATAAAGTACCTATTATTTATCATAAAGTGCTGTTAATTTATATTTTGTTAACGAGTGATTACAATGCCGAAGTTTTTTGATCGATGTTGCAATCCATTTAATTTGGAGAAGCATAGAAAAAAAATATCCCTGCGAAATTTACCGGAGCATTTAGCAATTCGATACAATTTGTCGACTGATGAGCGAATATGTAGTTCATGTTATAAAAAAATGCTTCAGCCCTCTGTTGACAATACTTCTGATGAAAGTTAAATAAAAGATAATATAATTTGAACACATACAAAAAAATGTTTTTAATTTATTTAAAGATGTTAAGAGACGGTGAATTTATTTAAGAGTATGAAAAGTCCTTTTTTTTTACTTTTTTGAAAAAAAATAACAATTTCTTGGACGATAATCACTTGAAATTCTCCAATAAAATTTTATTTTTCAACTTTTGAGGTTTCACGAGGAAATAAAAAAAATTTCATAACAAAGTTATATAAAATCAGCAAAAATTCAACAAAATTTTTTTTATAATCAAGAAAAAAAATTAGAAGCGATTGTCGTCACATCTTTTGATTAACGGGGATCATTGCAGAATTAGTTGAAGTATTTTTAGAGCAAAAAAAAAACAAACAAAAAACGGTCGGACTTTGAGAAAATTACGGTTTTTTCAAAAAAACTAAAATATTTCATATATCTGGGATTCTGAAAATGTTTTCATATTTTTTTTCGAAAACTACATTTAAAAACAAAAATTTTGAAAAAAAAAAGTTCCCAAACGGTCAATTTTTAAAAAAGTTCTGACAATTTAAAAATAAAAGAGCGGTTTTTTTAAAAAATTCATAACTTTTTTTGAGTCGGGAAAAAAAATTTGAAAAAATTCTGAAAAATAACTTTCGGGGGGTAGAAAAAGATAGAAAATTTTCAGCGAAATCAAAGGGGGTCAGGTAAAAAATTTGTCGTTTTGACATGGAATGACCCATATATATATATATATATATATAGGAAATTCCACGCCATTTCACCTAGCCCGTATCCCCAACCATTTTTGGTTTTCCTGACTTTTTTTTTATTAAAGTGTATCCGATGAAAGAAATATCCACACCAATTTTTAGATTTTAATCTCTTCTCTTCCAGGAGTTAAAATTTTCCAAAAAATGTCGATATCGGAAGTTTTGGAAACTTTTAAACACTGATAACTCTTGAACTAATTGAGATATCGACTAATGTCACTATATATATTTTTTAATTTCAAAGCATATGTTCGTTAAAAAATATGAAAAAATTTATCATTTAACAATGGCAACGTGGTTTTTACTTCTGAAGTGAAAACTATTCTTTTTTTTTTAAACAAACCCCTTTTTTATTTTTTTGAAAAAATTCTCTAAAATGAAGTGACCCAATCTGTAATTTTTAAGACTGGCCTAATCTTGGGCCCAATTTTCCTTCTATTTGTTTTCGAATTAATAATATTTTTTTGAAAAGATTTTTACAATGTTTATCGCCAATAATGCTATTAATGATTTTGTGATTTTCAATTCGGCTTTGCCAGGCCTGGAACGGTTTATTTTTAATCTGTGCAGAATATCAACGAACAAAAAGTATTTTGAATAAAAAATCATTTTTTTAATTAACTTCAACACGAATAACAAATAAACCGTTTCAAGCCGGACGAAGCCGAATTGGAAATCACAAAATCATCAATAGCATTATTGAAGATTAAAGTAATAAAAATCTTTTTTTTTAATTCTTTTTTAAAAAATCTTTTAATGTATGCAGAATATGAACGAACAAAAAGTATTTTGAATAAAAAATCATTTTTTTAATTAAATTCAACACGGATAACAAACAAACCGTTTCAAGCCGGACGAAGCCGAATTGGAAATCACAAAATCATCAATAGCATTATTGAAGATTAAAGTAATAAAAATCTTTTTTTAAATATGATTAATTTGAAAAAAAAGAAGGAAAAATGGGCCCACGATGAGACTAGTCTTAAAAATCATAGAATGGGTCACTATTTTAGAGAATTTTTTGAAAGGATTTTAAAAAGTCATTCATCTTGAAAAAAAAATAATTTCCACTTTTAAAGCAAAAAAAAAACGTTGACATTGCTAATTGATAATTTTTTCATATCTTTTAACGAAAGTATGCTTCAAAATGAAAAAAAAATAGTGACATTTGTCGATATCTCAATCAGTTAAGGAGTTATAAGCGTTTATACGTTTCCAAAACCTCCGAAATCAACATTATTTGGAAAATTATAACTCCTAAAAGAAAAGAGATAAAAATCTCAAAGTTAGGGTTAATATTCCGTACATGGGCTACAATTTTACAAAAAAAAAATCAGGATATATGCGATCACCTACATATATATATATATATATATATATATATATGTAGGTGATCGCATCACAGCTTGGTTCAGTCGCAGTGGCGTGCGAAGCGGAGAAAGTTTTTGCGGTTTTCGAAACGACTGCATACAAGACGACGAGTACGACGATGAGTACGACGTCGCGAAAGATTATTGCGTTCACCTGCTGTCAATCGTCTTTCGCGAACGGATAGCGAAACAGCCCGAAACTCGGCAATCCGTAAGAAGGTCGCGTGTGCGCGTGATTTTTTTTTTTTCGTATACAATCGCGATCGGCCGAGTTCCGAGTGCGAGTCAGAGCAAAAAGAAACAGAGCGGGAAAAATAAGCGCGAACGACAAGAAAAAAAGAAGTTCTCGCTAGCTTGGATTATTTCAAAGTTGCGTCGAATAGCAACGAGGGGAAATAATCCATGAACATTCGTTTTTCTTCTCTCTCTGTACTTTTTTGCCTTGGTTTTTGTTGTCGTAAATTATCGCGGCAAAAAAAAAAGAATATCGCAACGAAAAAAGGACACGGAAGAGAAGAATCCGAGAAAAGACTAAACGTTTACGCGGCGCGTGGTAAAAAAAAATTGACGGACATATTTTTTTCGAATTCCTTGCACAGCGAATGACGCATCGGACAGCGAGAAGTGGCGGCGGGAAAAACGGCAGAATGGATAATCGCGAGGATCGAGATACAAGAGGCAAATGTGTTTTATAGGGTGATATCGGCCACGTATAGGGCCGAGGAAGAAGATTTATCTTCTCCGGTGGATATAACAATCCGTCATTGAGAAGTGAGATCGCGGAGACGCGGAGACAAAACGAGATGGACGTCGAACTAGTGACGAGAACGTCTCTGAGCTCGTTGCACAAGATCGACGATGGTATGATCGTTTCACCGAACAGCCTCGACGAATGGACATGGTCGAGTTTAAGGGTGAGTTTGTTTACCAATGTTTTGCTTGTTTGCGTGGGCCCTGGGGGAAAAAAAACGAAAATATTGTTTTTCCCTCCGAGTAAATAAATATTCGGCTACTGGTCGGAATATTGGAGAATTTAGAATTTTAGGGACGATTTCGAATTTTGTAGAATTTCGAAATTTAGGGACGATTTTGAATTTCGTAGAATTTCGAAATTTAGGGACGATTTCGAATTTTGTAGAATTTCGAAATTTAGGGACGATTTTGAATTTTGTAGAATTTCGAAATTTAGGGACGATTTCGAATTTTGTAGAATTTCGAAATTTAATCACGATGACGTTTTCAATATTTGTTCAATTATCGAAATCAGACAAATATTGAAACGAATTAGTATACGGGTCGTAAAAGGTGGAGGATTTTAAATCGATTCTCGTTTATCGGGATACAAATTGTTCGTAAACTATACTTACTCGATCTGGAATTCCCCATATAGGGGAATAGATCGGAGCGCAAGAATTATGCATCGTAAAACTGTAGAGCGGCCATATCATGTTTGCATCCAATTATCATCGTCGCAATTAATTCGTTCTTACGTTAACAAGTTCCCGTTTTTGTTTCTCGGTTTTTTTTTTTAATTTTTTTCCTCCCATCGATTGCATGAATTCAGATAGGATTGAGATTCCGCGAATAAATGCTCGATATGGACGTCGATGCGTGATTCAATCGATCGAGTATGAGAGACCTGGAGGAAACGAGAGACAAGAAAAAAATGAATATTATCATCCGTATTAGATGGTGAGAATGACAGTGCGGAGAGAGAGAGAGAGAGAGAGAGAGAGAGAGAGAGAGAGAGAGAACGTTTGTTTGCTTGATCCACTTTATAATTAAATTTTCATGCGAATAAATGATATAACATTGAAAGCATTTCAAGCAAAATAACGTCATCTATATTGAAAAAAGGGAAAAAGAACGACAAGATAGGACAGTATCATAAAAGGGGGGTTAAATTGACACGAAGGCGAAAAATCCCTATAGGAGCGTGAAAAATAGATATTTTTCGGGAATTTTTTTAAAGGAGTAAAAATAATCTGAGCATTTTCAAATTTGAACATGAGTTTATTATAACTGTCAAGTTTAAAAAAATTTTTTTTTTGGGATGACCAACAAAATGGCGGCGTTATTAAGGGTCTTCGGACGCCTGTTTTCCGCGACATGGAAAAGTGCTGCAGTTGTCACTCTTTTTCTGTTGATCTGAAAAAGATTTAATAAGTGTCATTCGTTTACTGACATGTTAAGGGGAAGGATATACCTAAAAATGACGAAAAAGTGCAAAATTGAAAATTTGGAAGCCTTTTTACTCCAAAGTTTGAATTTTCGACCATTTTTTCGACACATTTGACCCCAAAAAAATTATTTATTTACACGCTACCTTTCAAACTTTAGGTATATCCTTCCGATAATATTACTGAGGGTAAAGTCACAAAATTTCATCCAAATCGGTCGATAACTTTTTGAGCTACAACACGAGGAGTTTTTGAAAAAGTAGTTTCGAGATAATCGCGTTGAAAGTTTACTCGCTACCTGACCGCATGCTGTCCCCGCGCTCTAGGCTACCAGGTGTGTAAGTATGAAACCGGAATTTTTGTACAGAAAAAACACGTTTATTGTAATGATATGATACAAAGTATCATATCATTACCGTAGGTACATCCGCCAGTTGTTGTTGTGTTTGAGCGTCGTCTTCGTCCAACAAGGCTTGCAGGTCAGCGTCGTCAAATTTTTTCGGTGGTCTTCCACGTTCTTCGTTCCTCACGTCAAAATCGCCACTTTTGAACCGTTTGAACCACTCGAAACACTGTGTTTTACCGAGAGCATGCTCACCAAACGCCTCCACAAGCATTCGATGCGATTCGGCTGCGGTTTTCTTCAGATGAAAACAGAAAAGTAGCGCTGTCGGCAAATCGTAATTTGTTGGCACAAAACTCGACATGTTTATCTCTAATAAACTAATGCTACTGAATGAAACTCGTGTTATTGTGAGTTGGAAATCCTTGTCGGATATCAATACAATAACAAGACACCGCTGACGTGATGTGTCGGTAACTGCATCGACATCTAGCGCCACCTATGGGCAAATTCCGGTTTCATACTTACACACCTGGTATATGCGATAACTCCGCAAATATTCAATATTACGAGTTTTCCTTTGGTCAGTATATTCTTTGGGTATCATACTTTCGAAATATGTAAAAAAATCGATTTTTTGAAAATTCTAAAGGGATTTCTCGCCTTAAGGGTAACCTTGACAGTTTTGGGGATACTTTAACAGGATGCCAAAATACGGTTTAACTGTGTGCTCAAACTTTGCTTCTATTTCCGGTCAAATTTGTTGTTCAAGTTTATTGTAATGTTGCTAAAGTTGGTTGTAATGTTGCTCAAGTTGATTTCGATCTCAATGATAATTATAAGACTGATCAAGTGCCTATAATAGTAACCTAGGTACTTGATACTTTTATGTCAAATGTTTCCTGAATAAAGATGACAATTTGAGTGTAAAAAATCATCGTTTTTTCATTTAATTCCATGTAAAATGCGTAAAATATTAAATTTTTAAATCAAAATGATGTCAAAATCCCAATGATGTCATTAATGCCCGTAATCATTGCGATAAGTTGCATTTCAATACCTTGTCGAAGAAACCACCACACTCGAGGTTACTTTGACACTTTGAAAAAAGAAACAAATTGTGGGGAGAAGGGGAGGCTTGACTTTACATTTGGTAACCAAAGGACACATTGTTCTACAGGAGCAAAAAAAGTTGGAATTTAGGATGTTAAAAAAAAAGTTACCCTACAAAAAACTTCCACAACGTGTTCGAAGTAACCCCATTTTACGGTAACTATTTTTGAGCGACCGGAAGTCCCTTGATCGCCCGCAATCAGCGGCACAGTTTGTGCTCTTCGTGAGGTCTGGGGTATCAGTTTCTTTCTGCAAAATGTTTTCCATCCACTCGGGGAAAACAAGCAAAAATGCCACGATGACAGCAAACAGCGCGACTTTTGTTGCCTCCGTGCGGATTAGTCTATACGGAGCTATCGGTGTTAATTTGAACCGCGCATTCCGTACCTCGTCCCGCCCGGAGGAGGAATTAGCCAAAAGTGAACGAGAAATTCGTCGGCCGGACATGAATTTTCGCAGCAGAAATCTCAATACCCTTTAACGTAACTTACGTATATTTTTATCCAATTTTCTGGCGATATATTTCAATCGAAAAAAAAATCAATTGAAAATTAATCTTCCACACGAAAGTAAAAATCGTTCGGATTTGGATTTTGGATATTTTGACGTGTCAAAATTTGTGGCTTGACCTCTGTTAAGCCCGGTCCATATAACGATACTGAAGTTTGCATCGTGAGAACACAATGAAAGTTCAGTAGCCCGATTTTTTTTCGGTCAATTTGGGCTACGAAAAACACGCGAATGTTTTTTAGGATCCTTATGAGAAATCTGAAGCTCAAAATAGCAAGATCCAATTTCGGATGACGAAAGAAGTGAAGAAATAAAAAAAAATTAAAAGAATTTTCAAAATCATTCCATATTTGCACCAACTCCTTCATATACACGCACAGAACACACGTATGTCCGCGCGGTAATGCTCTCTCATGCACTATTTTATCTTGCGGATATGCCCTATCAGAGATACTCGATAAGTGCGAACGACGAGTCAGTAGGAGTCGCCGGATCATCCGGGCTGTTGAATAAAAACTACGGCTGCGGCGAGCGAAGTGGAGGGGGGAGGAGGACGGGGAAATAAGGCAAAAAAAGAAATCGATTCTCAATCACGACCGTGGCCTTCGGATGGCGCTCCTTGTTAATCCCCCCGGCGAGTATACGCGGCGCAACCTGTTAATGTGTTACGAGGCGAAGAGTCGCGTGGTGCAAAACCTAAAAATCCCGCGGGGAATTCCTTTCCATGATTCGTAGGAGAGAGAGGAGAGAGAGAGAGAGAGAGAGAGAGAGAGGGGGGGGAGAGGGTGGGAGAGAGGGCGGGAGAGAGGGAGAGAGGGAGAGTGAGAGTGAGAAAGGGGGAGAGAGAGAGAGAGAGAGAGAGAGAGAGAGAGAGAGAGAGAGAGAGAGAGAGAGAGAGAGAGAGAGAGAGAGAGAGAGAGAGAGACCGAGAGAGAGAGAGAGAGAGAGAGAGAGAGAGAGGGAGAGAGGGGAGAGGGAGGGAGGGAGAGAGGGAGAGAGCGAGAGGGGGGGAGAGAGAGGGAGAGAGAGAGAGAAGGGCCGCAAGAGAGGGGGAGAAAAAGCGAAACGGAGTAAGAGGCAGACGAAGAATGTGCGCAAGAGATGAAATTTTACAGAAGAGAGCAACATTTAAGGGATGAGGACCAGGGGGCTTAAAGCGTCACCCAGATGGGATTGAAGATCAATATCAAGGCACAGGGTATGATGGTGTGTGGGGTGCGCGAGTCGTACACGGGGTAGAATTCGTATG
Source organism: Ophion obscuratus (assembly GCA_964007375.1). Taxonomy (NCBI): domain Eukaryota; kingdom Metazoa; phylum Arthropoda; class Insecta; order Hymenoptera; family Ichneumonidae; genus Ophion; species Ophion obscuratus. Next base: position 19,193,279 of record OZ023323.1, read on the forward strand.
GTTGCATCGTGTTACACCACGAGACTGAGAATGCTCCAGTTCGCGCGCGCGCGCGTGTGTGTGTGTGTGTGTGCGCGTGCACGAGCACAGTTTGATATGCATTTATATAACCATATATATATATATATATATACACGCACGCACGCACACATTCAGGGTGACAATTATAAGGTGGCCATGTGCGTTTTTCACGTCCTCTTCGAAAAAAGATTAGCATTTTTTTGTGATAAGTAGTATTTGCCAGAAAAAATAGGCATCTTGGAAAAAAATCAATTTCAAGTACGAAATACGAAACACTACTGAAATTGTTTTGTGTGCATTCCGTCATCGAGACAAAATGATGAAAGATGTATTTCAAAGTAGATCAATAGAATTAATTCAATTGAAAAGAAGTTCTTTAGGAGTGCTTCGTATTCGGAATTTAATTATCTTCATTCTGCTGAACTCGCAATGGAGTTTTGATTTTTTTTCATAATACTTCATTTCTTCTGGAAAGTTATATTATACTACTCATTACTACAATACGCTGTATTTTTTTTCTTAGAGGATTTTAAAAAGTATCAAATATATTTTTCTTGGTGGGAAAATCTCCGCGCATGACCCTTAAAAAATTGGGCACTATAATTGTCACCCTGTATATACTTTGGCTGGATTCGCGCGGTCCTCGGAGTCGAACATCTTTAAGGAATCATCACAGTGTAACGAGTCGAAAAATAGCTGAGTATCGCGATTCTTTTTTCGATGGTTCAAATACGTCATTCTGATTTTTTTTATGTCAAATCACAGCACTCATGACGAACAGAAAATAAATTTTCATACATTTATTTTTTATATATTTTTCGTAACGGTTGAAAATGTCGTCGATTTTTTTCGATTTTTTATTATTAATCAGTATACCAGGTGTGTAAGTATGAAACCGGAATTTGCCCATAGGTGGCGCTAGATGTCGATGCAGTTACCGACACATCACGTCAGCGGTGTCTTGTTATTGTATTGATATCCGACAAAGATTTCCAACTCACAATAACACGAGTTTCATTCAGTAGCATTCGTTTATTAGAGATAAACATGTCGAGTTTTGTGCCAACAAATTACGATTTGCCGACAGCACTACTTTTCTGTTTTCATCTGAAGAAAACCGCAGCCGAATCGCATCGAATGCTTGTGGAGGCGTTTGATGAGCATGCTCTCGGTAAAACACAGTGTTTCGAGTGGTTCAAACGGTTCAAAAGTGGCGATTTTGACGTGAGGAACGAAGAACGTGGAAGACCACCTAAAAAGTTTGAAGACGCTGACCTGCAAGCCTTGTTGGACGAAGACGACGCTCAAACACAACAACAACTGGCGGATGTACCTACGGTAATGATATGATACTTTGTATCATATCATTACAATAAACGTGTTTTTTCTGTACAAAAATTCCGGTTTCATACTTACACACCTGGTAAAAGCCGCTATCTTGCTAAGAAAGTTTTTAAAAAATCAAAATTTACAAAATGGCGGTGGTTTGACAAAGAAGTATCGAATTTAGCCTATTTTTTAGACAGTTTTTCGTTGAACAAATATGAAGATATCAAACAAAAAAAGCTTTCATAGCAAGATAAAGAATGGCGTGAGGAATGTTGTGTCACAATTTGATACGGATAGCGTGAAAACTCTTCCTTTGAGAGTGTACGCTTTTTGAAAAACGATATTACGAGAACAACGCGTTTAAGGTCTAGGCCACTCTGGAGGCCGAAAAAATAGGCTTTTTGGGGATTTTTTTTCACAAAAACTACAAAATGAATTAATATTACAAAAATGGTGTTTATCATACATATCAGTGACTGTATACAATAATTTTTTTGAAGCGATTAATTTGAAAATGGCGGCTGTGCAGCGTTTATCTCAAAATTGCATTTTTCAAGTTGGCCGGAACCATAACTCAGACAATTTTCAACCGATTCACTTGAAACGTTGAATATATCTTGAAAAATACATTGTCTATGGAAGTACGTAGGATTTTTTTTTATATTGCATAGTTCATTTGTTATTAACGATTTTTTAGGCAAATTTTTGGAAAGAGAAAAATTTGCCTAAAAAATCGTCAGATAATTGTTAATAACAAATGAACTATGCAATATAAAAAAAAATCCTACGTACTTCCATAGACAATGTATTTTCAAGATATATTCAATATTTCAAGTGAATCGGTTGAAAATTGTCTGAGTTATGTTTCCGGCCAACTTAAAAAATGCCGTTTTGAGATAAATGCTTCACAGCCGCCATTTTGAAATTAATCGCTTCAAAAAAATTATTGTATACAGTCACCGATATGTATGATAAACACCCATTTTGTAATCGCAATTTATTTTCTAGTTTTTCTAAAAAAAAAAATTCCCAAAAAGCCTATTTTTTCGGCCTCTCGAGTGGCCTAACCCCCTAAAGTGTCAAGTGCAGAATTTTCATATAAACTATCTACTTACCCGAGTAAAAATTATCGTATATACTTAGATACAATTATATAAAAATGATATACAATCATATATATTTATATAGATTTATATATAATTATATATATACGTGAAAATTTTATTTACGGTATATAAAATTGTAAATGACTGTATATGAGTACTTTTATTTTCTTTCGATATACTATAATCATATATGATTAGATATATCATCATCATATTCTATATGGATGGTATATGAATATATACATTCATAAATTTAAAAAAAATCGAATATTTTATTTGCGTTATACGATAGTATAGACGATTGTAAAAATGCTGTTCATATACTCACATAAGTACACCCAAGTAAAAATGAATATATATATTCATATGCTATCGTACATAACTGTATATTCGTATATACAATTGTATACGTTTATATACAAATATATAAAATTCTATCGGGCCAATTTTTGTATACAATTGTATATGATCAATTAATATACAATGTTATATGTTTATATATATATATATTCATTTTTACTCGGGTGTAGGTATATGAACAGCATTTTTATAATCGTCTATAACGCAAATAAAATAATCGTTTTTTTTTAAATTTTATTACTTTAACTAACGCAAATTTAATTACTTTAATTAACGCAAGTATAACGCAAATAAAATAATCGTTTTTTTTGAATTTTTTTACTGTGATGATCCCTTAAAGTCGCATTTCCCCATGCAGCCACACACACACACATACAGGATTGTCGTTTCTCCTCCACCACTCCACATCTCTCGCGCCTCAGGAGCGTCTGCGCCGCGTATCGAATTGTGTTTCTACTCGTGAAAAAGCACTCGGGAGCCCCGGGCTTTGTCGCGCGAGAGCTCTGTAAAATCATCGCTTGCACATCGCGTAAGCTTCGTCTCTCGTACGCGGAATTCAACGATAGTTCAGTGAGTTTGTTCGTGTGCGTGTGCAAGTGCGTACATTGGATCGGCATAATGATATTCCGTGACATTGTCCGGACTCCGTGACAATCGCGTCGTATATTCGCGCGGATAAAGGAAGAAAAGTCATTTGAATGACGATAGACCACCCAGGGGCACTTTAATGCGAGAGGATAACGACCGTCGACGCCGACAACAACTATTGTAAGAATAATCGTCATTATTATTATTATTGTTATAAGAATAATAATAGAAGAACACGAAACTGATATACGTTAATTGGCGTTGAAATAATGAGAGGCTGTTGAAGTTTGCACCGTTGGAATGCAACGAAAATTCTTTTTCATGGTTTCATTTCCTGTTTTTTATTATCATGCGAAATATTTTGTTACCAGTTTCGAGTGAAGATCGCCAAATAAGCATTTCAAAATGTTATTGAGGCATTTTTAAAGCTGAAATCTGCAACAAGAAATTTAAGGGTGACTGTGACGACCCGAGAATCAGGGTTATTTGAAAAAATTAATTTCGAATGAATAAAACAGATGATTGACGAATATTTTCGACATTTATTTGTATTTACATTGACAAAGTTAAGTAGCAAGTTTCTTTAAACAATATTAATAACTGAAAAAGGTATAAACAAGCTTGTGAAGGATCTTTGAATGTGGGGGACTCAACGGCGTACTTAATTTTGGCCACCCAGTTGAGCTGAAAGAAGCGTTTTTTTTCGTAAAATAGATAATACTGGCTAAGACTTGACCGAGCTTTTTTCGTTGCCGTTTTTCAATCATAAAACAATCAATTAAATTTTTCATTTCGATTTTTTCAAGGAAAAATGACATCATCATTGTTAATAACTAATGAAAAAAATGTTAAGAAGAAATGCGTCGGTCGAGGCTAAATTACTATTGCGCTGAATTAGTGTACCAAATTTCAAGTCAATCTGTTCATTACATGTCGAGAAATAGTGGACGCCGTTTTGAAAAACGCAGTTTCGAGAAAAACTCGTTGAAAGTTTTACTAGCAGTGCTATCCTTGTAATCATAAGTTTACCTTCAATCTGCAATACCTGCGCCACATGTTGATTTTTGTTTCTTCAATTTGAGTTGCCTCAAACGACGAAGGATTTTTTTTCGTTTTTACAGTAGTATAACCCGTGATGAAACTTTAAAAAATGAGTTTTCTTTGCACTACAACGACACAAACTTCAATGTCATATAAAAAGTCAATTAGCTCACGATTTTGTAGCACTTCTATATATATATATATATATATTTACACCCTCCTTCATATATATATATATATTTTATATATGGAGGAGGGTGTAAATCGTACAAAAATCACCAATGTCGTCCGCTTTCAAAATGTTCGAAATCCCGTACTCGATTTAATCTATTTAAAACTCAATTACACTTATAAATTTGTATATGGCTATATAGTTAAAAATAGAAAATGTATATAAAATATTTAGTACAATATGAAGAATGACACGGGTAGATAGGAGGTCGGGGTTCGGCTCCGAGGGTACTTCGAGTTAAGGCCTTAGGTCACTCTAGAGGCCGAAAAAGTAGGATTTTTAGGGATTTTTTTTCAGAAAAACTACAAAATAAATCGAGATTACAAAAAAGGGTGTTTATCGTACATATCAGTGACTGTATACAATAATTTTTTTGCAGCGATTAATTTCAAAATGGCGGCTGTGCAGCGTTTATCTCCAAATTGCATTTTTGAAGTTGGCCGGAAACATAACTCAGACAATTTTCAACCGATTCACTTGAAATATTAAATATATCGTGAAAAATACATTGTCTATGCAAGTACGTAGGATTTTTTTATATTGCATAGTTCATTTGTTATTAGCGATTTTTTAGGCGAATTTTTGGAAAGTGAAAAATTTGCCTAAAAAAATCGTCAGATAATTGTTAATAACAAATTTCCGAAGTTCCCGCAAATGACGCTTATTTGGCTCAAAAGGCGATATTTTCGCACGAAAAAAATCATGTAATGCTGATGCAAAACCGCTAATATTTCAAGGTTATGGTCTTGCCAGATGTCCAACGACTTGACGTTTTACATTTGACAATTTCAACCATAACCTCCTGGTAGGGCCATCTTTTGTCAAACAGCGGAAACTTATTTGTACTCCCAATACAAACATCGAGGTTATGTGTGAAACGCAATTCTCGGTCCCCCAAATTCGACAGATCTGTTTATTCACCTAGCTACCAAGTTGAAAATGCGCCTCGTTGCCGAAGATGATTTTCTTCGAAAAATCACCATCGATTTGTTGATGCTCCAACATCCAATTGGCGAATGTACGGCGCTTCGCATCATCCGCTGGTTCTTCTGTCAATTTGATCTTGTGAGCATGCAAACGCAGATCTTTCGTCAAAATTCGCTGCACAGAGCATCTTGAAATGTTCAATTGCCGAGCACGATGGCGAGATCGCAATGGAAGGACTTTCGTCACACTCGCACTTACTGCGGTTATGTTTTCATTCGACCGACCGGTACGGGGACGGTCACTGCTTTTCGCAGTCAGAATTGAACCACTAACCTCAAATTTTGCGACTAAATTCACCGCGATGGTGCGTTACGATGACCGAAAGACTTTTCGCGATCAGAATCGAACCACTAACCTCAAATTTTGCGATTAAATTCACCGCAGTGTTGCGAGATGGTGCGTTACGATGACCGAATGAGTTTTCGAACCGACTTTGCGAAATTTCCACCATTTTTGCAGTGAATTTTCACAATTTCTACGCGTTGCTCGATCGTGTAATTCTCCATGACTTAACCTCAATACTTCCTGATGCCAGGTGTCAAAGATTAGTACTCTAAGTTCGCCACGAAAAAAATGGCGCGCAATTTAAAATGTCGGGGCATTTTGAGACATCCTTTATAAAGAATACGTGTTTATAAACGTCATCCGTCTATCAAGCCCGTTATGCACGCGAGGCACGTACTTACGTACATACATACATACATATATACATAAATGCAAACCCACACGCACACACACACACACACACATATATACATATATATAAATGTATGCATACATATATGCGGAACGAGGTTCTAATTCAAATGCGAATAAGAACAATTCTTTTTTTATCTCGCCCCCTAACTCGCTCGTCAAAACTTCCGCTATCCTGCTCGCTCATTAGCGAGAAATGGAAGGTGCGGAAAAAAGTGGGAGCTTTCATCCGTGTGTACGTGTAAGTGTATGTGTAAAAGTGTAACGTCACTATTTCCTCTTTTCTCTAGGCGTGACACATAGGTAGAAAACTCAACAGTCAACGATACATTGCGCACTACCGGACGTGGTTCTTCATACTATCGCTGCGCGCTCTCCTGATTCTTGATACTCGAAGGCGAAAAGCAATGTTTTTTTCCACCGTCGCAAAAGAACAAGAATAACGAAAAATATCATTTTAACGAAAATCTCGTGAGAGGATTGAGGAAAAATTATTGTTTAAGTTCAAAAAAAAAAAAACACTTATATATATTTCCGAGTGCGCATATGCAGTACGAATTGCAGTGGCATTGACGTGGGGGACGATCCTTATAAAACGGTGGAGACGTCGCACGTTTAAAGGGCGATTAAAATGTGTCGATCAATCGGGGGAAGAATTGTACTCGAATGATTTGATTGTACAGCTGCCAATAGTGAGTAGTTGTGGTTGGACTTCATTTGAAAAAGTGTACACTTGAAAAAAAAAATACTAATGTTGACTGTCAGCACATCCGGCTGTTTTCAGGACGATCTTTCATTTTTCTAAAAAAAAAACGATCGATTTTGCTTCCTGGACCGGACGGTCGTCTTAAGGGGTGAGATGCAGCCAGAATTTTCAATGTCAGAGTTTGACATTGGGTTTTACTTAATGTTGAGTACGGGGACAATTGAGTAGGATGAGGGCGGCCCTCGAAGCCGAATGATTCAAAATTCAAATTCTCCGATACATACATGTGTGTGTGTGTGTGTGTATGTTTTCAATTCACCAAATAAACTGCATTCCTTTCGCTCAAACATCAGCCCGCGATCTCTCGTTTACATTTGCGTCGATGTGATTCGCACCGGAAATGACGTTCGCTCGTTCAGCGATCGTTTATCAATAGGCAATTGTTCGGCAACGCAGAGGTGCGTTCCTATCTCCGGTAGTGTTTATTCGGTTACTTTCGGGTGTACGAAAATTCACGCAGACAATACATACTATACATTTCCGAAGGATTTCAGTGATTAAGTTTATAATTTATGACGATATTTAAATTTGAAGAAAAAAAAAAGTAGAACTGGTCATTTTGAAGTCTAAAGATATCTGACCTATAAATCCCGGCGAATGGAACTGCGTTTCCTTTTTGTCCATTGCGTGTGCAAAGATTGAGGTCTCGCGTGTCGTCAAATTTATCTCGATCGATCGATTTGTATTCGGAACATCGTCGCCTCGTTTTCTCCTTTTTCTCCTAATTCGCACGTTGTTATATAGATACATATGTAAAGATATATATATATATATATATATATATATATATATATATATATATATTAGGTTGGTTAAAAAGTTTATTAAGTTATTAAAGTTATTAAAGTTTATTAAAAATATATTTATATATATATATATATATTAGGTTGGTTAAAAAAAATTAATTTTTTTTCGCGATACTCAACAGAAAATGTTATTACGTTATGAAAAAGTAATTCATGCAAAATTTGAGAGGTCTAAACATTTTTTTAGGCAGTGCTTAAACAACTTTTAATTTTTTCTTGATTATTCATCAATTTTTTTTCTCCGCCAATAGGCATCATAATAATATAATTCAAATCATTTATCCAACTTATGTTGAAAGAGATTTTCGTTGAACGATAGAGTTTGATTTTTCCGTAAATAATTTTTTTTCAATGCGGCCCATTCGAATCGTAATTTTTGTAACCTTTTAAAATTGATGCAAGGTTGAGAAATTCCTATTGCGGTTTCGCTCCAAATATTAGTTATTTTGTCAATACCGTTTTGTGCACTCCCTCGAACATAAAATTTAAAAGTATTATGATGGTGAAAGAATAGACTTAATGCTTCTCTATTCGTGGGTAATTTTCGCTCCACAAATTCTTCGATTTCCGACCCAATCAGATAAATTTCGGCACTTTCACTATCGTCCAAACCCGCGATAATTTTTTACATTTTTATTTTTACGTGTACTGTTACGTACCTCAATACAGCAACTAATGTAAATAGTCAAATGAATCGCGAAAAGAAATCACGGACAGTCAGAGAAACAAAGGTGCAGTAGCGTCAACAGCGCCGCGGTTTGTAACTCTCGAATCCGTATGACTTTGTTTTCTTACTCCAAAACAACATATTGCTCCAAAAAAACACGCACACTTGTTAGGCGTTCAGTGATGTAAACAACGTGTTCTTGTTCATCAAGTGGTTGATATAATTTTCACAATCGAATTACATATATTGATTCTTAATCTGCAAATACAAATTGTTTATGGTAAAAAAACAATATTTAAATGAAATTGTGTATTGCCACAGAAAAAATTAAATCAAGACTTACATTGGATCACGCACTAACATTTTCTGCATCAAGATTTAAAAAAAATTAATACTCCGATAATCATAAAAAAAAACATGAAAAAGACGTTTGAGCACGAACTAAAAAATTGTTTAGAACCCTCAAATTTTGCAAAACTTACTTTTTCTAAACATACTTCAATATCGTTGAGAGGAAAAATCGATTTTTTTACCGTCCCTTATATATATATATATATATATATATATATATATATATATATATATATATATATATATATATATACAGGGTGTCCCATTTTAATCTTACACCTGAATTTTCTCGAAAAATATTGCTCGGACGAAATATTGTGTGGAACAAAACTTCTAGGGATTGAAGGGGGACGTTTGAAAAAAATTTATTTGAGGAGCCAATATTCAAAATGGCGGCGTTACAAAGGCTGACATGTTTTTTTCAAACGGAAACATAACTTTTTTTTATTGCCAAAAAATTTGTCAGCTGAAAACTAAAAACTTTTCTTGAAATTTTTTTTTGATAAAGTTCATAGTTTTCAAGTGAGAACATCATTTTCAATTATTTCAGATGTATCCAGGATTTGTGTGTGTGTCTGTGTGTGTGTGTGAGTGTGTGGGTGTGCGTGTGAGTGTGTGTGTGTGTGTGTGTGTGTGTGTGTGTGTGTGTGTGTGTGTGTGTGTGTGTGTGTGTGTGTGTGTGTGTGTGTGTGTGTGTGTGTGTGTGTGTGTGTGTGTGTGTGTGTGTGTGTGTGTGTGTGTGTGTGTGTGTGTGTGTGTTTTTCTACCCATCGTGATCAAAGTTCGTCAAGGATTTAAAGAAACACGTTTTTGGGCCTGAAAATGGCACAAACGCTATTAAAATGGAAAAAAAAACGATTTTTCATCGATTTTCCTCCAAAATTTTCTGATAAAATATCGTCCAAATTTGAAAACAAAAAAAAACCAAAATTTTCAACAAAAAAATTTGATTCTTTTTTTGCTCAAGTGGTCATACATTCGAAAATACAACATTGAGCGGCTTGCCGTGAGACATTTAGTCCATTTAGAGATGTTCTCACTTGAAAACTATGAACTTTATCAAAACATTTTTTCAACAAAAGTTTTTAGTTTTCTGCTGACAAATTTTTTGGCAATAAAAAAGTTATGTTTCCGTTTGAAAAAAACATGTCAGCCTTTGTAACGCCGCCATTTTGAATTTTGGCTCCTCAAATAAATTTTTTTCAAACGTCCCCCTTCAATCCCTAGAAGTTTTGTTCCACACAATAGTTCGTCCGAGCAATATTTTTCGAGAAAATTCAGGTGTAAGATTAAAATGGGACACCCTGTATATATATATATATAAACAAAGTGGCTATATACATATGTAAAGACACTCACACAGATATACACAGGCGCATATGCACTTGTAATATTGGCATATCAATTATAATGTAACTGATGCAACTGCATTATCTTTGCTCCGCCAATAAACTATAGTTATTTTTATTGTTTTATATTTCACCATAGGTTTTTTCCCTACACATAAAGGCTGTCCCGTAAATACCACGTCGTACTTAAGGGGATGCTAGATTGGATCATGACCCACTGGAATATAAGAATTCACCCAAAGTAAAAAATCCGCCGTTTTTAAAGGTTATAAAACCTTTTTGAAATTCCTTAAAATCCCCTACCTTGAATAATCTTTTTGCTGCGTTTTCGCCTTCGAGTATCAAGAATCAGGAGAGCGCGCAGCTATAGTATGAAGAACCACGTCAGGCAGTGCGCAATGTATCGTTGACTGTTAAGTTTTCTACCTATGTGTCACGCGTAGGGAAAAGAGGAAATAAAATGTTATAAATCCTTTTTGGTATCAAAGTAGTCTTGAGTAGTTGCTTTTTCTGTTGCATACAAGATGGTTTAAAAAAGTGTTAGACGTATAAAAAAACAGGTTGTTTACAGTCTTTTACTTGATGAAAATATTGTCCCTGAACTTTGGTCTTCAGTGGTGAAGAAAAAAGGGACTGGATGGCATTGGCACACTGCTTTATAAACTAGCCCATTTTATGCAGATTTTAGAATGGTTGAAAATCACAGCAATTGTTTGGAGAGAAACCGAGAAATTGCTATTTTGTTTAGAAGAGGCTCGTTTGGGCTAAGGTTTAATTAAAATGTTCTAACACACAATGGCGTAGAACTTGAATCCAGAACGCAAGAGCGTACCGAAGATCTAAGCTTAGGGGAGGCAGCTCATATTAGTTTCGCGGTAGAGGGGGTGGGGCATCAGATAATAGACTTAATTTTTTCCCCAAGGGAAAAAATGCCCCTTGATGCGCAAGCCCTTGCCGGAGCGTGTAAAATATTAATTTCAGTCGTTTGGAGTGTTTAGCGCCACCTATTGCTGCATTATTGTACAGTCTAAAGGTACTTAAGCGATAACACCACTCTAGCGGCAGAACATAAGGCCTAGCTTTAACAATTTATTCTGGGAGTATGAAAAAGGAATAGGATTTCTTTTGAAAGTATTTATTTAACACATATTAAAGTATAAAGAAAAAAATTATTATAATTTTCATACAAAGTGGCGACGACAGAGACTATCTAGAAAAACGTGTTTTTTACAAATAGCTTCACGGGAGTACGGTTTTCTCGTAAAGTGTAAACCCTGTAACAAAGACCAAAACAAATAATAATCTATACATTATTAGCTATAGGACTACGTAGGGATTTTTTTAAATCAAATTTTGAAAAAATGGCGCCCTTTGAAAAAAATAAAACGATTTTTTGCCCAAAAACTAAGCAGTAAATTGTTTATAAAAAAAAGTTCACGTTTAATCAAAAAACGGCTATGTACTCCCATAGAGAATTTAATTGTGAAGATACTATCAAAATTTCAAATCGATCCATGCAAAGGTGTTCGAATAATCCGTCCTCCCAGTTTGAAAAAAGTGGTTTTGGGAAAAACGCGTTTGAAGTTGTACCCGAAAAAAGTCTGAGGCGCTGTGGCAAAATCGATAATTGAACCTTTAAAAAAATTGTTTTCGCTACAGGACCACTGAATATTGTTTTTATGACCCCAACGTATTTTTGAGCGAAAAAAACGAGTTTTCCAAAATCCTAGAGTGGTATTATGCCTTAAAGCGGAAAATATAAGATTGTACAATAATGCAACAGTAAGTGGCGCTACTGGGTCCAAATACCTAGGATTAATATTTTTACATGCTTTAGATACAAAATCTACATTTGGTTTCAGAGCATTTTACCTAAACACCTTTTTTTTACCATTTTGTATGTAATAGTGAAGGCAAAACCATTCAAGTCTATTGTGATGCCAAAAAGAATCACAAAAAGATGAACTTGTCGAAAATGCAGCAAAAAGATCATGCAAGGTAATGGATGTTACGGAATTGAAAAAAAGTCCAAAAAGCTCAAGAACGGTAATTTTTTTTTGTTTAGGGCAAATTTTGATATTCTAGTAGGTTATGATCCTTACAGCCTCTCGAGTACGACGTACTATTTACGGAACATCCAGTGCAGGAAAAATATATATACACGAACATACAAATAAACTAAACCCGGTGCGTTGGTCTCACTGTCGTCGAATATCCATAAGTGAATAACCATAAGTCGAATATTCATAAGTACGAATATCCATAAGTAAGAATATCCATAAGTTGAATATACATAAGTCGAGTATCCATAAGTCGAATATCCATAAGTACGAATATCCACAAGTACTTATGGATAAGTACTTGTGGATTATCCATAAGTCGAATATCCATAAGACGAATATCCATAAGTCGAATATCCATAAGTGAGTATGGAGTAGAAATGAGTGCCAGAAATGGCGGGAGGTAGAGATAAGTGAGTTTGTTTGGGCTTGTTTGCGTTTGTTTGGATTCCTCTATACAGTGCTACCTCTCTAAGAGAGCGGTCTAGGGCGGTTAGGGGAAGAAATTCTCGAGAAATTCGTCGCCGAAGCCTTCCCCCACTGCTAGGTTAGCGCGCTCGAAAATCGCGCATGTGGTAGCATGTATGTGTTTCTCCACTCGAACTCGATAAGAGAGCGCGAAGGAAAGTGTTGAGAAAACTGTAAACGAGTTGCGGAAAGTGTACTGACGTTTCGTCGTTTCATGCGTAAGTATATCTCATTGAATATTGATGTGTAAATCTTTATTTTTCTTCGCGTTTTTTTTATTCTGCTGTTTGGTATATTTTGTTGTTGCAATATTATAACACATATGAAGGAAACATTTGTAAGACTTTCAATAATTGTTGAATTATCTTATTGTTCGCAAAAATACACGTAGTATATTCGTTATCGAAACTCGAACATATATAGTGTACAAAAAAAATGTAACTAACAATTTATCTTGTGGATATACTTCAAGTTGAAATATACAATGTATATATATGTATAAATATTTCATTTCAGGCTTCGGCGACAAATTTCTCGAGAATTTCTTCCCCTAACCGCCCTAGACCGCTCTCTTAGAGAGGTAGTACTGTATCAATAATATTCTATGCTGTGTTAATGTCTATTAAAATATATTTTACTTGCATTAAATTACTACTTGAAATTTAATTATGGTGCATGTTTTTTTCTCCGACTTTACGGCTTAAACGTATATATTATTATACAAAGGAATATTATCCATTTGACAATCGTGCGACGTGCGATTTTCTGAAATCGCTCGCGATCTCTTATCGAGTTGTCCGCGACAAACTCGAGAGGCCTCGGGTACACTGGACAGCTCGAGCTAGGTGGGGGAAGCCATAAAATGCGCTCAAGCGGAACGGCGGGGAAATTCTCTCTTAGCGAGGGCTCTCTTAGAGAGGTAGTACTGTACTGCTTTTCCTCTATCTCCCGCCATTTCTGGCACTCATTTCTACTCTATACTCACTTATGGATGTTCGTACTTATGGATATGCACTTATGGATATTCAACTTATGGATATTCGTACTTGTGGATATTCGGTTATGGAAATTCGACTTATGGATATTCTACCCCAATCGTTGGTATATTGCACTGCGAAAAGAAATCATTGATCCAATAGCATTGGTGTTATAGAATGAAATTTCGTTGATTCATTTGTAAAATTGTTGGTGTAAATAACCAGATTTATCATCCCAAACAAAACGCTATTGACTTTAATAACATGATAAAATTCAAAGTTTTCTTTCATTCAAAAACATATTTATAGCCGAGAAAAATATATTATTGAAACTATCTAAAAAATTATCGCGAACAAATGATATAATTTTGTATGCATTTTCTGCAACGTACAAAAAAGCGTGTCAATTCATAACATGAATATTGTTGATTCGAGTACACAAGAAAAATTGAATTTCGCTCGTTTGATTAAGATAAAATTTCTATCGAGTAAATATGTTATTTTATTTTTTTCACCATATCCGATATTGATTCCCAAGTACATTATTCGTTAAAATATTAATATTTTATTTTGACTGAAAAATATTAAGCAAATGTCTGAATTGGTTTTGGAATCGCATTTGGTTGAAAAAATTCAACCAAATCATGGCCGAGCGCCACCGAAATTATAGGTGTGAGGAAACTCGTAGTTCTCGGAGTAACCGCTAGAAGCCGAACGCGCGCTCGTTTCTCGTGAGCGTAGCGCGAACCGAAAATCTACTTGAACGCCGGAGAAACTCTAAAGGGTATCGCTTCTTGGCCTGTGGCTAAGATCAAAGTGTAGTATCTGTTCTTATCAGTTGAATATCTGATATTCTCTCCATGGATATTCCATTGGACATCTGGTATTCTCTGCACTATTATCGTGGATGATCATTCCAATGCGCACTTTTTATTTAAGATTTAAAACAAATTGAAAAACTTACGCACCATAGCATATTCGTTTCGATGCAGTAAATAAATAATTAATTCGATTGATTATTTTTTTGTAAGAAAAAAAATGTAGCATCCGCTTAATTATTTTGTCCATACATCTACGGATTGTATATAGAATGATTTCAATAGAATATGATTTTATTTGAAGGATAATGCAGATATTCAGAGAACAGAAGAGCTTTTTCAAATAAAATAATATGTTATTTAAATCAATCACATTTTCCAATATTTTATAGTATTGTAACAATCTCATATATCGGTAGCACTCCGCAGCAGCACATTTATTTGGATCAACCAACATATTTTTTTGATTCAATTGGTTTTTTTTCTCAGTGTGGTTAGCGTGCTGGCCAGCGGATCGGGAGGTCGCGGGTTCGAATTCCAGTCGCGTACTTTCGTCGTGAAATGTTTTTCTTCGGGATTTTTCGACGAAAGACGACTGGTTCCGTGACTGGGAAGCGAACTTCCCGTGCAAAAATTTTGGCAGGGATACAGCTGGATTCTGACTTGTATCCCGGGCTCCCAGTTGGGATCTAGTCCGATATCGGATCAGATTCGAAGACTAAATGTAAGATCCGTAAACTGGATTCCATTAGGGATCCAGAACCGGATCCTTTAATGACTCTAAGTAAATAGATTCCCCATGGAATGATTGAGGAATCTGGGAAGGATCACGGGTGAATACAGGCTGAAATAAAATGTCAAAAATGGAATTATGACATGTTAAATTTATTATAAAAATAAATAACATTTATAAAGTTTTGGTGCATTAAACTATCAATAAAAAAAAATTTGTCTACAGATTCAAATGGCAGATTGCGCTCATCGCGAGATTTTGATGTTAATTTAAAAAAAATCACACCAAAATCTGTGAAGCAAATGTATTGACAAGAAATTATAAATACAAAAAAATTCACAAAATTAGTTGTGAATTTTTTCGTATTTAAGACAACTTAAAATCAAATTCAAAATGATTAGATTAAAATTTGCGCCAAAAGTGAGTTCGTACGTATTTTGAGAGAAAACATTGCCTCGAGGCAAATAAATTTTTGCACATAACTTTTTGTGCGAACATTTCTTTGCCTCAACACAATGTTTTCTCTCAAAATACGTTTACACTTGTGGTGTAAATTTTAATATAACTGTCGTGAATTCGATTTTTATTTTCTTCAACTTGAGGAAATTCACAACTCATTTTGTGATTTTTTTCATATTTATAATGTAATATTTGAAACTCACAACTTTTTTTGCAAAAATTTCTTTGCCTCGACGAAATGTTTTCTCTCGAAATACGTAAGAACTCACGGTTGGTGTAAATTTTAATCTAATCATTGTGAATTTGATTTTAATTTGTCTTAAATACATGTTTATACCCACCGACATGTCGGTAGGTATAAACAGAGACTTATTCCCCAAAACCGGTATCCCGGTTAGAATCCAACTTGCATCAGTATCGGAATATGTATGACGACGATGGCATAATTTTGAAAATTTTGGCATCACGTGTATTTTCGGTATTACTATGTAATTCCTATCTATAGATAGGAATTTTATAGATAGGAATCTATAGACAGATTTTATAGATAGGAATTTTATAGATAGGAATCTATAGACAGAAATTCCTATCTATAGATAGGAATTCCATAGTAATACAGAAAATACACGTGATGCCAAAATTTTCAAAATGATGCCATCGTCGTCGTACATATGCCGATACTGATGCAAGTTGGATTCTAACCGGGATACCGGTTTTGGGGAATCCATGACAAATCCTGATCGGGATTTGATCGGACATAGGGTATCCCGGTCAAAATTTCTGCACGGGTTGTGACCGGATGTATCAATGTAGGTTTTCCGCAGTTTCCCTATGCCCATGGCAGATGGGCGGGAGGTAGGGGAGAATTGGAGGTAGGGGAGAGTTGTGGAATGGGAGGTTAGAACGAAGTTGAGGTGGATTGGGGCTCGTAAAAAGGAAAATACCCTGTACTGGAACGAACCAATATAAAAAATAAATAAAATACGAATAAACTGCCGCATAACAAAAATGTTTCTCCTTGATTATTTGCAGAAGCAATTTCAGTTCAAGAACCTCGAGAAGCTGTACTCGATCTATCAAAGAAGGCTTCAAAATGGCTACCTGTCGCTCTTCGTATTGCTGCAATTGGTCCTCGGTGTTACACACTGTACCGTATTAATAATGACGGTAAGCGATCAATACAACGATCAAGTTTTCATACTCTTCTTGCAAGTAACGTTCCTGCGTCTTTTCTTCTCGATCTTTCGACAAAAATTAAAGAAACGAAAACCACTGTAATCTCTCTCGACACGAACACGCGACAGGTCGAGTTCGAGGCCTCGTTACCGGACGTGGTGACATGCAGCGTCGTCGGTGCACTCCTGTTTCCGGTAATAGCTCTCTCGTTTCGGTCCAAACTGATCGCAAGAGAAACTTATTTACCGGTTGTGCTCTCGTGTATCATAATCGTGCTCCTCGTGGTTGGAGACCTCGCCGTGCCATTATGGTACACTCTCAATTGCACCGAGGACATACCAGCTATAAGGTATTTTATATTGTATACCATTTAACATATATCGGCTGAGGCAACAACCACAGGGTGTCTCAAAATTCATGCAAGAAGTAACTGATAGAAATCCCAGGTTTTTAATCAAAAATCTTTAATTTAATTAATTTTTTTAATTAAAAATTTTAAGTTTTCTTTTAATTGGAAATAAAAATACTTTTTCAATCCGAATTGTTCAGAAATGTTGTGTGAAATGTTGATTTTTTTGTTAATGCGTGCAATTCTCTCAAATTTGATTTTTTTTCCTTTTAATTACGGTAAAATAGAAACTGTACATGCTCGAACTGATTTTTTTTTAATTTTTTGCAAATAAAAGTGTACGGGAAGCTGGACTAAATTCATTGATAAATTTCTCAATTCAAATGATAAATTCATTTATTATTTTTATGATAAATTAATTTTAAAAAATAGTTTTGGATACTTAAATATACTATTATAGTATACCTATAGTTTGATAAATGTAGTATATTTATTTCTTAGTTTAATTAATTTAATTTAATTAATTTTTTTTATTAAAAAATTAAAAGTTTTTTTTTTATTGGAAAGAAAAATACTTTTTCAATCCGAATTGTTCAGAAATGTTGTGTGAAATGTTGATCTCTTTGTTAATGCGTGCAATTTCCTTAAATTTGATTTTTTTTTCATTTTAATTACGGTAAAATAGAAACTGTACATGTTCGAACTGAATTTACTTTTATTTTTTTGCAAATCAAAGCCTACGGGAAGCTAGACTAAATTCATTGATAAATTTCTCAATTCAAATGATAAATTCATTTATTATTTTTATGATAGATTAATATTAAAAAATAGTTTCGTATACTTAAATATACTATTAAAATATACCTATAGTTTGATAAATATGGAATATTTATTTCTTAGTTTAATTAATTAAATTTGTTTATTGGAAAGAAAAATACTTTTTCAATCCGAATTGTTCAGAAATGTAGTGTGAAATGTTGATTATTTGTTAATACGTGCAATTCTCTTAAATTTAAATTTTTTCATTTTAATTACGGTAAAATAGAAACTGTACATGTTCGAACTGATTTATGTTTTATTTTTTGCAAATCAAAATGTACGGGAAGCCAGACTAAATCCATTGCTAAATTTCTCAATTCAAATGATAAATTCATTTATTATTTTTATGATAAATTAATTAAAAAAAATTGTTTTGTATACTTAAATATGCTATTAAAGTATACCTATAGTTTGATAAATGTAGAATATTTATTTCTTAGTTTGGAAATCCCTCAAAATTGATTAATTTTTTCCCCTCTAAATGTATATCTCGCCTCGAACTATTGAAATCTCAACTAGAGCCTGCTCGTTGATACCAACTGACGTGATGAATGAACCAATACAATCAATGCGAATCAGATTGCAAACGTGCATTGAAAGTGGTAGCCGTCACTCTGAGCACCTTTCATAGCAGTAATTGGTTGCACGGATTTTTTAATCGATTCTAGGTTAAAACATTGAAGTTTCTTTTTTATCGATTTTTTACATCAAATCTTAATCGATCATCTTGAAATTTATCGTAGATTCAGGGTCTTCCCCCTCATTACATTCTCATATTCCACTACTCCAAATCTCGAAACTTGGTGTGTGTGAACTTGATACGAGTGCCTTGATAACATTCTGCAAAAAAATAATCGTCCCATTTTTAAAATGGGGAAGTGACCTTGAAACTTCCCTCGAACTATGCAACTTGTGTAGGAAAAGACGCCTCCCAAGTCTGATAGATTGGAAAATGTTTCTACTGCAAATAGTTGTCGGCTCACGCGGTTTATAGTCCAGTAAAAATGACGAAAACCCAGCACTTTTTAACGTAGAATATGAATTTTTGTCTAAAGATAGATGGTTGCATACTTAAAGTAACCCCAATAAAATGTTGCACCTCAACTCGCCCCGACCCTAAGAAATAGGGGTTGAAAACTTAAAAATCGCCGTGTGTCGATAATTAATAGCCCGATAAAAAAATGTTCCGAACAAAAGTTGTTTGGAATAATCAAATACGTATAAAGTTATCCGACGTTCAATTCCCTATCTTTGAAAATAGAGGCACAAAAACACGAGGTCACCACCACCCTGATTTCGACTCATTTTTGTGCCGCTATTTTCAAATATAGGGGGTTAGACGTTAGCTAACTTTATACGAATTTTATTATTCCAAACAACTTTTGTTTGAAACATTTTTTTATCGGGCTATTAATTATCGAGATACGGCGATTTTTAAGTTTTCAACCCCTATTTCTTGGGGTTGGGGCGAGTTGAAGGGCAATATTTTATGGGGCTACCCTCAGTATGCAACTATCTATCTTCAGTCAAAACTTTGGTAAATATTTACAAATGGGGCTCCAGCTAGAAAAGGGGTTTAGCAATTTTGTACCGAGTCGATGTATTTTAGGGCACTTTGTTTATAATATTTAAGTCGGGGAAGACAATTTAAACCTGTATTTTAACCCCCAAACGCTTTTTTTTTACTTTTTCTTAAATGTATGGAGGAAACGGGTTTGGTGACATCAAGTGGGTCAAATGACAGGAGTTTGGGTTTGTTTGGGTACAAGTCAAATTAGAGTAAGCATACAGAAAACGTATTTCAAAAATCGAATATTTTTCGGAAATCTTTTTTTTTTTTTCAAAATAAAATACCCCTCCCCCATCATAAAAAAACATATTTTCATACTGCAGAACACGTGAAAAAAAATTTGGCGCCAATTTGGGCTGGAGCCCCACTTGTAAATATTTACCAAAAAATTCATATTCTACGCTAAAAAGTGCTGGCTTTTCGTCTCTTTTACTGGACTAATAACATGCATCGTAATGACGATAAAAATGAGGCGCGCGAGAAAGCACTAACAAGGAACATCCCTCAGGTGACACCCTTCGATTTTGTTGAAATTTGGATACGTTATAAAGCACCGAAAAGTAAGCGATACGTATTTTTTTTATCGGCGGAAAAGTGGTTTCAAGGGCTGAAACGCACCCTCAAAAATGGGGATGTTTTTCGTTTTTCTTCGATAACGTTTTAACGGTACAAGATATTTAAAAAATTCAAATTGCAACAATATTTACTTTTTTGTGCACTACACATTGGAAATGAGAACGATAACGTTATCGACGAAAAACGAAAACCACCCCCATTTTCGAGGGTTCGTTTCACCCCGTAAAACCGTTTTTCCGCCCATAAAAAAAATACGTATCGCTTACTTTTCAGTGCTTTATAACATATCCAAATTTCAACAACATCGAAGGGTGTCACCTGAGGGATGTTCCTTGTGAGAGAAAAACGAAACCGTCAGTGCTACTATCGTTATGCAAATCCGTTTTTCTTTCTACTATGGCCGCATCCCCTTTCGCCGTATTTTCTTTTGTTTTTCTTCATTCGTTGCAAACTTTTACAGACCCGCATACGCGACTCACGTGTTACTCGCGTGCTACGTGTTTCTACCGTTGACGGAGAATTTGCACGCGTTTATACTCGGGGTCACCGCGACGTTGTGCTACCTCGCGAGCCTGTCGCTCGTCACCTATCGGAACATGTCCGACTACACCGGAAGGGTGAGTTTTGCACCATTTTGCAATATTTTTTCACGAGCGTCGATATTTTTTTTTTGGGATTGGGAGCAAAGGGAGCGAGAAAAGTCTGAGAATAGAAAGAAAAAAAAGTGACGCATGTTCGCAGATAATCGCGGATGCCATTTATTTCGCGTGCGTCAACGGCCTCGGTCTCTACTTCAGATTCATGAACGAGATCGTGATAAGACGATCCTTCCTCGACAGGCGGAAGTGCGTCGAGTCTACGCTCAGGCTCAATTACGAGAAGGATCAGGAAGTGAGGATATTTCGTTCGAAATGATCAGTATACAAATTCACTCATAAAGGGCTACATCTACCTAGAGGCCCTAAAAAATGGCCGATTTCCGATTTTTGTTTTTTTTTGAGTAACGTTTGGTGAAAAAGAAACGCATTTTTAAACACGAAGGTACATATATATTAAGAGGCTTTGAGAAAAAAAATACAGAAAAACAACAAAAACATGGCCGACGGAAGATGATGAAATTTTTTTCGCGATGTTTGCCGGTGGACACTCTCCAGCTTGAACGGTCCAACTGAAATCGAAAAACCAAACGGGTTATTCGAACTAACAATAAACACGAGTCGTTGACGATCGTTAATTTTTTAAATAATTCGTTTTATCAACGTGGCGACGTATTGAAACTCGAGCATACAAAATCTAATTAACAATCACGTCATTTTTTCGTGACTATTAAAAAATGAAGACCGATTTAGAAAAAGTGAGATCGTCAACGACCTTTACATGTTTCTCGTCGTATCTCCTGTGAATTTGGAAACAATCCATCAGGTGGTTCTCGGGATATCATGTCCACCGACTTTGAAAATAGTGTTTCGAGAAAAACGCGTTTACGAGGGTCATCTCAAGTGACAGCTATTTTTTTCGGTAATTTCTTTTTATGTATCATAGAAACACACTATCTTTGAATTTTTCACCATACACTTATTAACATTTTTACAGTCCCGCAGAATTTTAACAAATAAAAATAACGAGTTGAATCGACTTTACACCGTTCGGAAGACACTCATGCGTAAAAAAATGTAAAAAATTCATAAATCAAACAGCATTTTAATTCATATACGAGAGGTTGTAGCCGGAACTAGGGTAAAATAAAAAAATCGAAAATTAAATTTTTGGCACGGTTTTATAAGTTAAGGCACCACACCACGGTTCGTGCGCGGTACGAGGATGTGTTTTTCGTAATTATTTTCAAGCAAACGATGAATAATGGAATTTTTTTTATTAATTCTCATAATCAATATATACATATAGAAGACTGTATGGGGCTGTCCATATATTACGTCATCGATTTTTGCTGATTTTCGACCCCCCCCCCCCCCCTACAATCATCCTATCGTCATTTCCTAATGACCCCCCCCCTCTCGCAAAACTGACGTCATTACCAGTTTGGCAAAATTAAAACATTTGCGGATTTGAGAAAAATTGGGTAACATTAAAACATTTTGTTATAGAATCATCTTTTATTATTTTGTACTTTGGCAATGTTTATTAATATAATAATATTATTCTTCCCTATTCTTTAGTTTTCTTTGGATAGCTCCCACATTTTGTTATAGAATCATCTTTTATTATTTTGTACTTTGGCAATTTTCATTAATATAATAATATTATTCTTCCCTATTCTTTAGTTTTCTTTGGATAGCTCCCACGGAGTTTTCACCCATTCTTGCAAATCCTGGATCACGGGTAATATCTCCGTATCCTCCCCATATTCATTTTGGCTCGATCGAACTATTTTCATAGGTACGCTGTTATTTGAAGTTCTCGAATATAATGTAGACAAACCTTACGTAATAAATAAATAAATAATGAGTTCAATATTTAATACCATTAGGTACTTGCAAAATATTTTTCATCACTCATGCGGGGAAACCACTCTAGTTGTACAATATACTATTGTACATTTTGAAGTAACTGGTATCACAAGAATGACGTCAATTTCGAAACGCCCCCCCCCCCCCCCCCCTCATCCATCATTTACCGTCATCCACAGACGAACCTCCCCCCCCCCCAAATTTAGAATGACGTAATATATGGACGGCCCTTATACAAATTTTTGTACTCGAACCTAAAGTATAGTTTGCGGTGTACGCCGCTTCCATGAGGACACTCCGACGAAATTGCGGCTCGGCGGTTGACAGCGATTAAGCCATACCGTTCAAGTGAAAAATAAAATAAAAATATATTTAGAAACTAGACATATAGGTTTACAGCATCACGTAGGGGAATTTTGATACCTGAAAAAAATGGCCGATCAGCGAATTTTATTTCCGATTTTGATGGAAAATTTTCATCGTTCAAAAAAAAAAAATAGAAGAGGCCTCTTTGTAAAAAAAAATCCCTACGTGGTGCCATAGAGACTGGACTTTCGAAGAGTTTAACACTTGGTGCATGCAAATCGGATGAATAGTTTTTTTAGTATGTTGTCAACCAGGTTGAAAAACGTAGTTTTGAGAAAAACGCGTGCGCTTCGAACGGTTCCGCATAAAATGCTGTATCTCCGCCAATTTTACAAATTTCTTTTAAAAAATTGGGGAGAGCATTCTTGCCAAATGTATCGTTCAGAAAATTAAATTTAAAACAAATTACCGTGGTGTGGTGCCTTAAGTTCCAAGTTTCGTCATTTTTTTTCAACTTTTTGAGCTTGAAAAAAAAACTATGGCAGATATCAGAAACATTCTAGTTCGGGTCAGAACTATAGATGTGCTGACTATACCATGCAAATTTTAGCGATATCCGTTCAATAGTTTTTGAGATACCATGGAAGCCAATTTGAAAAATAAAGTTTTACGGGGCCCGTCCACTTTGGAGCCACGAAAAAGGCTATTTTCGTGATTTTTTTAAAGGGTTGTTTAAAAGTTGTTGGGCTTGATAAATAAGGTCTTGAAATACATTTGAAAAATTTTTTAATCCATTTTTATTCATTTTTAAGTACACAAACTATAGTTTAATGTAACGCTTCAAAAATAGGTGGGCTAGGTAGCTCCATCACAACTCGGCAACGGCTTAACTGAAAGAAAAAAATCAAAGTCCATTAGACTCAGTATGACACCAGCTACAAAATGACCCTCGGATATGAAGTTTTATCAAAAAATAAAAAATGGCAGATGAAAAGCGAAAAAAGTAAAAAAAACGCGTGTTTTCCGCAGTTTTTCGAAAAAAAAAAGAGTAAAAATCAAAATTTTAAAACCATCGAGTGTCATATTGTTGCGAATCATGTTTACAAAATGTGGTTCAAATGCCATAGCCGGGTAAGTAGGGGAAAATTGCCCTCGCATTTTTTCCAGCGAAATTTGGAAACGGTACAGTGGATCGATTTGATTTTTTTGGTACTTGTTCCGATCAAACGTATTACAAAATAAAATTATAGAACATCTTGCGAACGATTAAGGTTTGAAAAAAAAATAATGTTCCTTGTTTTATTATTTTTTTACGATAATCCACTTGGGGTACAATAGCGAAAATTTTTTCATGTAATCTTTGGGCACCTTATTAGATTATATAATTTTTTCAAAATGATCGGTTTGGTACGCCACAGTGAAAAAAAAAGAAACACACTTTATTGATATATTTTAGTTATTATATAGATATATAACTAAAATATATCAATAAAGTTTGATTTGTGACTAAATGATCGGCTTGGTACGCCACAGTGAAAAAAAAGAAACACACTTTATTGATATATTTTAGTTACATAGATATATAACTAAAATATATCAATAAAGTGTGTTTCTTTATTTTCACTGTGGCGTACCAGACCGATCATTTTGAAAAAAATTATATAATCTAATAAGGTGCCCAAAGATTGTATGAAAAAAAAATTCGTTATTGTACCCCAAGTGGATTATAGTAAAAATAAATAAAACAAGGAACATTATTTTTTTTTAAACCTTAATCTTTCGCAAGATGTTCTATAATTTTATTTCGTAACACGTTTGATCGTAACAACCAAAAAACATCCTATCGATCCACTGAAGCGTTTCCGGAATTTTTATTTTTTTTATTAAAAAAAAATTATTTTTCTAAAACCATTGCGTTGACGGGGATGAAATTTTCAGAAAATTTGTTTTTTTTTTATACCTCAGAATATACTCCTAATTTCGCTGAAGGAAATGCGGGGGCAATTTTTCCCTACCTACCCGGCTATGCCCCCATGGAAATTTATGTATGTAAAATATATGCAGAAAATATATGCTACGTATATATATATCGTTCGCATATATAGTGACGAAAAATAGAATAATACGTATATATTCTGTATATATGCACCAAATATATGACGCATATATGACCCATATATTTTAGATATATTTTTCTGACCAAAAAAATATATGCTACGTATAAACACTATATATGATGCATATATGAGGCATATACGACGCATATATTTTCGATATATTTTCAATCTATTTTTTTGTCAGAAAAATGTATAAAAAATGTACGTGTCATATATGACGCATACATTTTTGATACATATTCCTGACAAGAAATATATGCTGTGAACAAACACTATTACAGTTAAACTTAATAAAACTTAATTTACAGTTAAAGTACACTATTACATATAAACAATATATACACCCACATGAAAATAAAATATATAAAAAATATATCGAAAAATATATAAAACATGTATTAAATATAATTGGTTCGAAAAATTGGATATGCCAATTATATTTTTGGGCAAGAGTAAAACCTATACGATATATAAATATAAATCCATTTAAGATACATCTTAAATATATCAAACATACAATCTGAATGTATGTTTTATATATTTTAAATATGGTTGGTTAAGCAACTTGAGTAACAGATGATGTTGCAAATCAAAAACATCTTCAAGTCGGTATCTCGCGAAGACCTAGACGCACTAGCCGGAATAAATGATCGGACAAAAAAATTGAAGGTTATGTAATCTCGTAATTCTATTCGATTATCGCTCTCTATGCGAACGCAATTAAGTAATTGATCCGATAATGTTAGTTACTCTTGTAAATCCACATATTTCTCAATAAACTAACTGTGTGTATTGTACGATATGCAGACGATACGAAAGTTAATTTAACAAGTAGAACTAGCTCAGTGGGGAAGGTCCCAGCTCATCACTCAGAGGTCCCGGGTTCGAAACCACCTTACAGCGTGTAAGCGTCTGATATAATTTTAATTTGAACCATTAATATATTTGAACCGCAAACACCATAATCGTAATTAAGGACAAGAAAAAAATATCGTAAAAGGGTGCAATGATGTAAATAACGTCATAACAAAATTTTTAAGAATATTTCAAGTATAGTTTAAATATATTTCAAGTATATCTTAAATACACGTTGAATATATTTCAATAATATTTTAAATGTAGTATGAACATATTTCAAGTATATTTTTAACGGAGTATGAACATATATCGTGTATATTTTAGATGGACTTTAAATACATTTAAAGTATATTTCAATTATAAGTCGAATACAGTTAAAATACATTTGTAGTATATTTTGAGGGTATTTTGAGTACATTGTAAGTATATTTTCAATATAGTTTGTGGCATATATGTATATATGTGGTATGCATGCAGTGTGTATGCAACATATATGCTAAATATATGTGGTATATATGCAGGGTAAATGCTACATATATCATTGATATATGGTACAGTGATATACAGTAATACCACGCATATACATCTCATATATAAAAACGTTACGAAAATTAGAATTTGGCACATATATGCAACATATATTTTCAATATATGGCATACATTTCACATATATTACAATTATTAATAAAATAAATTTGCCGTATATTTTTGCGTATATAAATTTCCATGGGGGTGGCCTTTCAGGAGAATCGGTTTATTGGTTTTAGAGATACGATGGAGCTAGATTTTGAAAAAGTTGTTTCGAGAAAAACGCGTTTGAAGTTTAGACTATGAAAAATTCTTACCTAAACTCAATCGGCAATTCCCGCACCATGCAAAATCCCTTCTGATTGCTCATCATCGTCGATTTCTTCAAGTCTTGCTTGCCTTCGATTTTTTTAAATTTTCAAAGTGGACTGGCCCCTTGAGAAAAACGCGTCTAAAAGTTGAAGTCCAATATACACAAAGAAAATGTTGACTCACCGTCAGTCTGCTATGCCGGATTCAGATAACAGGCACAGTTTTTTTTTGCAATTTGCGCAAACAAAATCGTTTTTTTTTTTGGCCTGTCACATGGGATGACCGCCTTAAAGTTTGAAGTATGCTACTGTGACCGCTCGCTCGGCCGACCGTTAGAAGCTGTAGCTCATTCAATTTTGGGAACATGTCAATGAAATTTTCAGAGAATATAGATAAAAGGTGATACTGTGGAATACAAAGTATTTTTGGAAAATACATTTTTTGACCCGCCTAGGTCAATGTAGCCCGATCAGTCAATCAATGAGCCAGAGAGAAAAAGGAGAATGTGAGAAATAAATGTTTGTATTCATTGCAGGAACAATTGACTCGAAGCATTCTACCTCAGCACTTTGCGGCAAAAATTAAAAAAGATTTTCGGGATATATTCAAGTTTATCGAGGAGCATAAGAAACCACCGCCCAAGGGTCGGAGACGAAAGTGAGCTTTGGTATTCGTTTTTTTTTTGTTCTTCATGTCAATTTTCGCGTTACGCCCTTATATACATAATGGCCAAACAAAAAAAAATATTCCGGACAAAATGAACCTATTTTTTAACGTACAATAACATGCCGCTATTAAAAACAAACAATCCATAAAAAAGTTGATCTTTAAATCACTTTGGGAACGTCCACTAACTAAAAAATCTTGCCATTTTTCTCTTCGTATCACTATACTCGATACGTCTTTCGGAAGTTTCGGATTCACATCGCTGTTTTTTTTTAAATTAACTCGATGTCTCAAGATAAATGGGACATTCCGTCTTACCAATTGGCAATTTTCTCATCTTTTGTTACACCGAAATGAATCAACGCTCGTTGTACGGAACGCGAGGTTCCATTGAGGGGTCTTCTCACTTTAGACGCGAAAAAAGGCTGTTTTCATTAATTTTTTTTGATAGGTTTATATATAATAATAATAATCGAGTTTTATTTGCACAACTTGCTTTACAAGTTTTTTACAAAAAGTTTTCGCTTTGTTCAAACACATTTTTCTTACGTCTACCTTAATTCTATGTTCTACCCCGCATATCTTTGCTCTTTTTTTGTCACTTTACTCCTCATCTCCATCGCTTTTATCTCCCTCTTCCTCCTTGCGCATTTTTTTACATAGTTCCTCTATTTCTCTGAAATACTGGCATATCCCTATATTTATCTTTCCACTCAACATGTTTATCATTTCCCCCTTTATCGCCACCTTATCCACTCCTTGCACCCACTCCTCAGCTTCCTTTTTCGCTTTCGTCGTTACAATATTCCATCCTTTTTCACATATTAGCAGGTGCTCCATTGTTTCATTTTCTTTCTCGCAGATTCTGCGTCTCCAGTCTTTTTCCCCCTTCTTCTCCGCCCTCCATGTATTGCCGCATCTTAATCTTGCCCACATTTCTTTATCCCTACCCTTCACACCCTCCGCCCAATACTTCCATGGCCTTTCGTCATTTTCCACGATATATTTGTAGTTGCTATTATATGACGATTTTCCTATTCTTTCCTCCTCCTCGTCAAAAATTTTCTTTTTTAGGCATTCTAAACCTTCTTTCATCTTTTCATCTATTTTACCCTCTTCCCTTTTTTCTCTTATCATTGTTATTACGTCCTCTATCCCCATATCCTTTAACACTTTCTCCAAATTCTTCCCCCACTTTGATGGCATTCCATTGTCAATTGGCCTTACCTCCTCCATCAAACAGATTTTTGGCCATCTTAAATTTCATAGGTTTATATTATGTGATAGATATTGAAATTAAAGTTGTTACACTCAATAAATACACTTTCGAAATACGTAAGAAAAGAAATATTTATTTATTGAAGTCACTATAGACGAAAATGCTAAAAAATGTGAAAAAAAAGTGTCCAAAAAAATTGTAGGTCTGCGCTGTTCAAGAAATCTCGGAGATGGATCATCCGAAGCAAAAAAAAATCGAACGGTTTTAGACTCAGTATGTTAACTGCTATAGCGCATATCATACGATTTTTTATATATGCAAAAATAACAAAACGGTGGACATTTTTCAAAAAAAAACGCTTTTTCACCGTTTTTGACAGAAAAAGTAAATATAAATTTTTTTTAATCCTTGATATGCACTATATATATAGTTGTAAAGAATATGTGGTTATAATTTCATAAGGATCGGTTCGGTAGTTTCGAAGATTTTATCAACAAGCCGTCGAAAAACGTTATTTCGAGAAAAACGCATTTAAAGTTTGTTTGGGTTACATAAATACATAAAATATATATTTTTAATGTATTTCAAAAGTGTATTTATTGAGAGTAACAACCTTTCTATCAATATCTGTAATATAAACGTATCAAAAAAATTCATGAAAATAGCCTTTTTCAGCGTCTAAAGTGAGAATGTATATATTGGTCGTGTTCGTTGGGTCTCATCATTTTGATATGAACAAGGGCGCATGCGTATAACGATGCGCATAGCGCAATTGCGCAATGGAACGAGTCATTCGTTTTGCGCATGACTCGTTTCATTGCGCAGTTGCGCGTTGCGCATAATTATGCGCCTGCGCACTTGTTCGTATCAAAGTGATGAGACCCAACGAACACGACCATAATCTGGAACAAAATTTGTAAAATGATTATTAATCAGTATGAAAGCCGCTACCTTGCTACGGAGGTTTTTTAGAATAAAAATTGACAAAATGGCAGTGGTTTGAAATTTGTTTTATCGAATTTAGACTATTTTTTCGACAGTTTTTCGTTAAAAAATATAAAGTTTGAAAAAAAAGCCTTCATAGTAAGATAAAGAATGGTATGTCTAAATTTGAGACGGACAGCTTGAAAACTCTTCCTTTGAGAGTGTACACCGTTTCGATACACGACATGTCGAGAAAAACGCGTTTAAAGTTTCAAGTGCGGTACATTCATATTAATGGTCTACTTACGTTTATGTAAGTATATGAACAGCATGTTTATAACCGTCTATACTATCGGATAATGCAAACAAAAATCGATTTTTTGATAATTTTACAGTAATGATCCCTCAAAAAACAAAATCACAATTAGTACAGTCGTGCTGTCGTTGAAAACCCCAGAATCGGATGAAATTAGAAGGCTAGTTTTTTGACAGGTGATTTTATAGGTGCCGCGGGTGCTAAATCCAAGTTTGCCTAAAAATCAGGGTGTAGAGTTTTTTAGGGGATGCAAGGAGATGGGGGTGGATTAATGTCAAACTACAGCCCCTACGAGGTCGGCGTCGTGAGACAAAATGTTCGGAAAAATCCGGGCTTTAGTTTTGTCCACAGCGCCGAAGTCGTGGACGTTCATTTTGGGAGTGAAAAAGTGGGGTGAAATTTTGAAAAATTAGTTTTAATTCAATAACTCTTTAGAAGAAAAAACCGTACACTTTTTGTTCAAATGGGAAAGTTGTAACCCTTGAAAAGACGCGTTGATCAAGTATTTGATCATCACTCTCCGATAATATGTTCACCCCCAAAAAATGATTAAAATACGAACAAAAAAATTGTTTATTGAATAACTCAAAAACAATCGATTTTTCGGGTATGGTTCACATGTACGAAATGTAGAGAATCATTTTCTCTATATTTTCGTTTCTATGTACCACCCTTGAATTTTGATTTTCCAACCCCTCTCAGGGGTTGAAAATTCAAAATGAAATTCTGGGAAAACTATTGACCGCACGAATTCGCCGCCGTGGAAGAATTTGTAGCTTGAACCCTCAGTTACATTTTTGTCCATAGCGCCAAACTCGTATCTCTTTACTTTCGGTCAATAGTTTTCCCAGAATTTCATTTTGAATTTTCAATCCCTGAGAGGGGTTCGAAAAAGCAAAATTCAAGGGTGGTCCATAGGAACGAAAATATAGAGAAAATTATTCTCTACATTTCGTACATTTAAACCATCCCCGAAAAATCGATTGTTTTTGAGTTATTCAATAAACAATTTTTTTGTTTATACTTCAACAATTTTTTTGGGGTTGAAGATATTATTGGAGAGGGATGATCAAATACTCGATCGACGCGTCTTTTCAAGGGCTACAACGTTCCCATTTGAACAAAAATTGTATTCATTTTTCCTAAAGAGTTATCAAACAAAAACTGATTTTTTTAAATTTCACCCCACTTTTTCACCCCCAAAATGAACTCCCACGACTTCGGCACTGTGGACAAAAATAAAACCCGGATTTTTCTGAACATTTTGTCTCCCGGCGCCGACCTCGTGGGGGTTGTAGTTTGGCATTAATCCACCCCCATCCCCTTTCATCCCCTAAAAAAAAACCCAACGCCCCGATTTTTAGACAAACTTGGACTCAGCACCTACAAAATCACCTGTCAAAAAACTAGCCTTCTAATTTTTTCCGATTCCCATAAATGTTTCATCGCGGATAATGCGAATAAGATCGAGCTTGTTTTGTTATTCGCAGCGACCTCTACGTCGAGACCCACGAAAACGTGAGCATACTGTACGCGGACGTGGTGAATTTTTCGGGTCTGACGGTGACGCTACCGGTGAGAAAATTGGTCGAGACGTTGAACGATCTGTTCGGTAGTTTCGACGAGGCCTCCGAGCGTCACAACGTTTTGCGCATAAAGTTTCTCGGGGATTGTTACTACTGCGTGAGCGGAGTTCCAACGCCGAATATTCATCACGCCAAGAGCTGCGTCGATCTCGGTAGAACATTTTTTTTCTCCCCAACCCCCCCCCCCCCCCTCCCGAACAGTAACAGCGCCGGTGATTTTTTTGATCAAACAATTCACTGATGACAAAAACATTCTTTTTAGGGTTGGACATGATAAAGATAATAAAGGAGGTCCGTGCTCGCGTGAGACGCGAGAGCGGGGTCGAGATAAACATGCGGATAGGCGTGCACTCCGGTAAAATAATATCGGGCATTCTGGGCGCCAACAAATGGCAATACGACGTCTGGTCGCGTGACGTCGTAATAGCGAACAAAATGGAACAGACCGGTCAACCGGGCAAGGTTCACGTGACCCAACAGACGCTCAATCTGTTGGACGCTAGTCAGTACGATTGCGTGCCGGTAGAGACGCTCAACGACGAGACCCTCAAGAAATACGACATCAGAAGTTATCTCATAACGCCGACTGTAGAGGGCTCGCCGATATCGCAGGTGAGCGATATCGAGTTGATCGCACGATGAATCGTTATTTTTATGGACTTTCGGGACAATTGGGGAAGTGGTACCGTTTTATTTTTTGGCTTCTATATAGCTGATAAAAAGAAAACTAACGAAGCAATCTTAAGGGGTAAGGCCACTGTAACGGCCCAAAAAAAAAGGTTTTTTCACTAATTTTTTGCTCCCGAAATTGAAGGTATTTGAAAAAAAAACTTTTAATGGTGTTATCGGGCATACATTAAACTTTATTATAAAATTTTTTTACAGTAAAAAAAAAACAAAATGGCGGTTCCACAGCTATCTTCCCGGGACATGTTTTGCTTCCAGGGCTCCGCGGCACGCAGCACCACTGGTGCACTTTTGAATCTAGAACAAAAAAAAACCATTAATCTAGAGGGCTATAGCTAGAGAATGTCGATCGGATTTTAAAAAGTATCAATTTTTGTGGATTTGGCGTGCGTTTGAAAAAAAAAATTGATTTTTGACGAAAAAAACGGCAAGTTTTTTGTTAATAAAAAATCAATAAATAAAGTTCTTGAAAATTCCGATCGACATTCTCAAGATAATGTAAATGTTCACATCTGGTTAAAATTTCAAGTAAAAAAAATGAAAATTGTTCGAGTTATGCTGCGTGCCATTTTGAAAAACCATGTTTCGAGAAAAACGCGTTTAAAGTTTTGCGAATAGTTTTTTATTGGAAAAAATTAAAAAAAGACGTCGCACAGGACCTTTTTTTTCTTATTCTAGAGGGTTTAAACTATTTTTCAAGCCAATAAAAAAAATCGATTTTTCAAAAAATTTACAGTGGCCTTACCCCTTAATGATTTTAGTTCAACTTGTAGTTATATGTGTACTAAAGATGCTGCATAAATTTCAGCAGAATCAATCAAATAGTTTTTGATATGTCATGGCAGCAGTTTGAAAAAATCGTGTTTTGAGAAAACGCGTTTCAAAGTTGTTGTATATAATTCATAATAAAAAAAAATGGTCTCAACCTCAATCTGCTATGCCTGGACCATAGAGTACACCTTTCTCTTCTTCAAAGAAGTCACGCAAGGTCGTTTTCGATTTTTTTTTATCTGACACACTAGACGACTCCCTTAAACTTTGAAGTGCTACTACCGATCGCCCGGCCAACTGTTGGAAGTTGTAGCTCATTCAATTTTAGGAATATTTTAAGAAAAATTTCAGGAAATGTATCTAAAAGTTTGTACTTTCGAATGAAAATATTTTTCGAAAATGCAATTAGTTTACCCACTTGGGTAGATGTAGCCCGTTAAATCGATCGTCTACACCGTTTCTACAAAATTTACAATAAAAAAAAAATTGCTTTTAACATAGGGAAATGCTAACAATCATCGCTGAATGACAGTTTTATGCTCGAAATAGTGTGAAAAGATTTTTAAAGTGTTATGAAAAACTGACAAATCACTCAGTACATTTTGACAATTTTGTCATCAGTGTCATAATGTTAAATTCTTTACGTTAAAAAGTGTTTTTTTTTCGTTGCAAATTTTATCGAAATGGTGTATACAATCCATTTAAAATTTAGATGGTGCATCCAGTATATGACAAAGAATTTACTGTGTAAATTTGAATCAAATGGTAACATCTCGTCAATCTTTCGGAAACTCGTTGAGAGAAAGAGAGAGAGAGAGAGAGAGAGAGAGAGAGAGAAAATGAGTTGTTTGAGTTTGTTTCGGTTTGTTAAATAGAGCCAGGGGTCTATCGACGAAGGAGCGCGGGTGAGATGGTTTATTTGGGTTTGGTAGAGAGAGAGAGAGTCTCGTCTCAAATTTGTTGTCCTTTAAAAAATAAAATTCTACATATGTATGCTTTTTTTTATTTTTATTTTATCCCTAGACGAGATATGTCATTTTTTGCCTTGTAGAATGCATCATGCAAACAACAGTACGGTTGGTCTGTAGGGTCTTGTCAATATGGACTTATCTGTTCGTCATTTAAGGGCGGGGTAAAGTATTTAAATTTTTGTTTCTTCATTTTTAAAAAAAAATTTAAATGAATGCATAATATATCAAGAATATTGTGTTAAAATTTCAAGTCGATCGGAGTAAAATTGACGAAGTTATGAGTATTTGAGCGTCTATTGCTCCATGCCGTTCTCTTCTCTTCTGCGTTTTTCAAACCGTTTTTCTGAGACTTATCATATTTGAAGTCCGTGTGCACGATAACTCAAAATCTACTGGACCAATCGCTTTGAAATTTTGCACAGTACTTCTTCACATAATTCACCAGGTATTGTCGAGAGCTTTTTTGTTTTTTTAAAAATAATTACTAATTTTTCAACAACAAATTAGCCGATTTTTTTTAGCGAAAATCGGATTTTTGGCTCCCAAGTGCTACGAAAAATCGAAAAACCGAAAAATCGAAAAAAAAAATCCTCCCGTCATTACCTCGAGAAACATCTCCTTTAACAAATGCATTTTGATTTTTTTGTTTCAAATGATTCTGTTGCGAGTTATGGTGCACACCGCAAACCAACTTTTTTTCGAGGCGCCTCCGGGGTTTAATTTTCACTCGCTCAATTTTGAATATTTTGCAATGCAAATTTAGGAGAATGTTGTTCAAATGTTACTTTATTATATGTAAATTTTTCAATAAACGAACACTATTCGTTACGCCAAAAAAAAATCTTAACAACATGCCTTTTTTCGCCGAATTAACTTTACCCCGCCGCTAATAGGAAAACAAATGAATCTTTCATATCAAAATGAATTTTTCAATTTCATAATGCCGTACAAAAAAAATTCTCCAAGTGACATAAACATATTAATGTAAAAAAAAAATGGAAAAATGTTTGCAAATTTTATTTTGAATATTTTATCGTAATATAACAGGTGAGAAAATAACTATTTGCAGTATAAATATTTTCTAATCTATCAAACTCAGGAGCAAAGTTTTCCTCCAAAACTTGCATAGTTTAAAGGGGATCATCGAGTGGTGGCTACAAGGTTGATCCAGGTCACGGTCCTTCGGAGATTTCAACGTCACCTCTGTCTTTTTTAATGAAACTGGTATTTTTTCAGAATTTTATAAAGAACTAACAAGAAGTCCACAGACAAAATTTCAAGGTGATTAATTAAGATTTAGTTTGAAAAATCGACAAAACAGGAATTTCAATGTTTTTGGCCTCAAATCGATTTAAAAAACGGTGCAAAGGTTCTTCGGAGATTTCAACGTCACCTCCGTCTTTTTTAATGAAACTGGTATTTTTTCAGAATTTTATAAAGAACTAACAAGAAGTCCACACACAAAATTTCAAGGTGATTAATTAAGATTTAGTTTGAAAAATCGACAAAACAGGAATTTCAATGTTTTTGGCCTCAAATCGATTTAAAAAACGGTGCAAAGGCACATCTCATAACCCTATGAGATGTGCTCAGAGCGATGGCCACAACTTCCAATGCACACTTGCAATCTGATTTGCGCTGATTGCATTGCGTCATCATCACGTCAGTCTGTGTTAACGAACACACTCTGATTATTCTTCCCTTCATATCTTGGGCAATAGTCAACTAGTTCTTTGTACACCATGTCGTGGTACTTTTCATTGCATAGAAAACACATTATTATGGAAATCACAAACTTCACACTGCTTTCCAAAAAAATTCATAAGATACTTAGTTGCGAAATATGTAAACAAAGCCGTTCGAATTACCTGCCTTTTTGCTTAGTATCAAACTATTGAAACCTCAATTGAAGACTGTTCGTTAAGGGGGGATTCACATTTAGACAGAAAAAATAAGCAATATTGAGGGACTTTTTAAACTAAGAAATAATTATTCTACAATTATCAAACTCTAGGTATACTTAAATAATATATTTATGTATGCAAAACATTTTTTTTTAATTAATTCATCATCAAAATGACGGAGCTGTGGCAGAGTGTTACAGCAAGGTCGCCGCGGGAGTTGCGAATCCCGTAGACTTTGATTTGCAAAAAAGTTCGAACATTTTTTCAGTTAGAACATGTATAGTTTCTATGTGACAGTAATTAAAATCAAGAAAATGCAAATTTAAGAAAATGGCACGCATTTACAAAAAAAAATCAACATTTCTGTAAAATGTGGATTAAAAAAGTCGTTTTATTTTCAATTTTTCAAAAATATTTCTCGTCAAGTAGAAGGTGCCAATATTATCAATATTTCTACCAATTTTCAACTCAATCGGCTTAATAGTTTTTGAGTAATCCTGCACGCCAATTTCAATAATGCAGTTTTGAGAAAAACGCGTTCGAAGTTCACGCCCGCTCCGAATCCGAGCTGTGAGGCACAGCGTTGACGGGCTGTAACGTTTGTAGTTTTTCGAATTTCGCTTTGAAACTTTGGGAAAATATTCTACATATATAGCTATTCCGATTGAAGAAAAAAGAAAAGAAATCGATTTTTTTATCGTTGTAAATATATATCCCGCCTTAAGGGTGCCTAAGTGTGACCGCTGAAAATTCGGGTGATTTTCGGGAATTTTTTGAAAGAAAAGCACTCGGTAAAATGTTTTGGAAAATTAAGAATATATTTGGCTATTTTTTACCTATATTACATAATTTTTTCATAGAAAAATATTAAGATCCAAGCGACTTATGCGCTGCCTTCGGAGGCGCCAAAAAAAAAGGTCCTCCACCGCTGACATGATTCCGGCCGATTGAGTAGCTAAAACCGAAAAAGGAAAAAATGTCGTTAAACTGGAAGTTATTTTCTGTACAATGACGTAGGATTTTCGAAAAATATCAAAATCTAACAAAATGACGTAGTTGTGAAAAAAGTCTGTTTTCTTGCCTATAAAATGGTCGTTTTTTTTCAATGCCAAATTGTCAATTTTCATCCAACCAATAATATACTACGTCATTGTGGAGTAAATATAATATATTCAAGAGTACTCAGTTCAAATTTCAAGTTATTCGGATAATTGCTTTTTGAGTTACAATGTCAGCAAATTTGAAAAATTTCATTTCGAGAAAAACGCGTTTAAAGATTCAACTATCGATTTGTGCAAAATAAAATGATAAAGATACGGCCTTGAAATTTTTACAAGATATTCTTGAAAGTATAAACTGTCGAAAAAAGGCAAAAAAATATCGATTTTTTTAAAGTGTCACACTGGTATAGCCCCTTAAAGCAGACTGACGTGATTAATAAGGCAATACAAGCAATGCGAACCAAATTAAAAGAAAACATTGAAAGTGGTGGCTATTACTTTCAGCACCTTTCATATGATTAAGTGTATGCACCGTTTTTTTAATAGACTCTGAGCTAAAAACATTAAAATTTGGTTTTCTATCGATTTTGCATACCAAATCTCGATCGATCATCTTAAAAGTATGTATAGTGTGTGAACTAATTTTTATTGCCTCCCTTTTATTGGTCCATTTTTTTGAATGAAGGTGACCTTGAAATTTCCCAAGCGCCTCCACTTGGCTGAACATCGTAGCCATCAGTCGATAGCCCCCTTCGACGTATGCAACTTTTGTAGGAAAATGTTTCTCCAAATTCTGATGGGTTACAAAATATTTCTACTTCTCAAAATTGTTGTCTCACTCGGTACGTTTACTTCTCTCGCCCTCGAACGGAAAATGTTTGATAAAATCACTTTTGACAGAGAGTATCTTATTTTTAAGCAATAGCAAGTTTATTTCAACAGTACAAACGACAAACTCCAAACCGACCGACGACACACGTTTGCTTCGTGTAGATACAACGAAAAAAACGTACAGCATCATCGACCTTGTTGGCAAATAAAGAAAGAAAAAACGTTCTCGTTGGGAAAGAAAAAAAAAAAGAGGACACGTTGAGAAACAAAGGCTTTGTTGTAGAACAGCGAGAAGATCTTGCCGGTCACGAGGCCATCAACGCCACCATCGCGGAGCAAGCATTACGTGAGATGGTACAGCGTGAGACCGAGCACGAGCGTAGGCGCATCGTCGAGGAACGCCCGGAGGGTCACCACCACGAACATGGGCAACAATCACGCGGACGTTTTCGCCGGTACTTTCCGTAGGCGTACGCACTTCATGGACTCGTGCCTCAAGGATTATCATTTGATGTTGAAAGCTGCGGACGCGGAGATGGAAGAAGCGATCAAACAAATGCCCCTGAGCAAGTGGGAGTGAGCACGCGAAAAACATCTATATATTTCGATGGCTTTATTTATACGAGAATATTTGTTAATTTAATTTTCTGTGATACTGATCTGTTGTTGTATATCGTTTGGGACCAGGCAATGGTTCAAGTGGGAACACATAAACCCTCTCTTCATCACGTTCTCACAACTCAGTTGGGAAATTCCGTTTCTGAGGGAGCCAGATCCGCTGTTCAAATTCTACGTGGGATGCGCCGTTCTCGTCTTACTCTGCATGGGCCTCATATTTCTAGTCCCGACAGTATTATTCTCCGAGTGAGTTATTTCGTTCGTTTGACAATTCTAATTTCCCAACGCACCATACAGGATGGACCATTTAACATGACCAGCCCAAATGCCTCCGTTGCCTTTAGAGTGACGAAAAAATGTCAGGAGGTAATTTCATTGATTTCGAAGGGCTGATACAGTGGTGAAAAATTCATTTCTGTCAAGGTCATAGTTTATAGATGGTTTACACCTATGATATCATTTCAAGGTCATGATATCATAGGTCGTTGGATTCGTTTGAATATCAGCTATAACGTGTTAATAAAAAAAAACACGTTCCCATTTGAAAAACCATTGATGGCCTTGAGAACGCAAAAACTATGACCTTGACAAAAATGAATTTTTCACCACTGTATCAGCCTTTCGAAATCAATCAAATCATCTCCTGACATTTTTTTTCGTCGCTCTAAAGACAACGGAGATATTTGGGGTGGTCACGTTGAATGGTCCACCCTTCATATAATGAGACTAAAGTTGCATTATTGGAATGCAGTGAAAACGAATTTTTGTGTAATTTCCCAAATGTCCATGGCAAATTTTGGTTACGAAAATCTCTTAAGCATTTTTTGTAAGATACTTTTTATAAGAAATGTACAAGCAAATATTTGATATAATAATAATAATAATAAATAACGATATGGAAAAAATAAGCCGAAATTGTATCGCGAACATTTCAGGTGGCACATGAGTACGACATTCGGATACACAATCGCGGTGCTCTTTCTCATAGCTCTGTTGCCCCTGACGTGGATGCATTTTGTTTGGAATCGTTGCAAGGATCCCCACGACGAGTACGAGGGCCACGCGCCGCAGCCGAGAAACAAGCTCCTACACTTCATGTATCAGACGAGCATAAAGGTTAGACATTTTTATAATAATGAAAAAGAATTGAGGGGTTAGGCTACTGTTACGACCCGGAAATCAGAGTTATTAAAAAAATTAATTTTGAACAAAAAACGTAAAATAATTGAAAAATCGTTTAGACTTGTATTTGTATGTACATTAGCAAAGTTGTGTGCTACCTTTCATTGAAAAATATTAATAACTAAAGAAGTTTTAAACAATCTCGTGAAGGACCTTTGAACATGAGGGGCTGAACGGTGTACTTGATTTTGGCCACTCGCTTCATCTGGAACAAAAAGAACGAGTTTTTTCTCAACATACATAATATTGGCTACGACTTGACCGAGCTTTTTAGTCATCGTGATTCAATTGTCAAATTTTTTTGTATGTTCATTTTTGATTCTTCAAGATAATATTACATTGTTAATGTTAATAACTAATGAGAAAAAATGTGTTAAGAAGAACAACAAGAACGAAACTGAACTACTATTACATTGGATGAGTGTACTAAATTTCAAGTCATTAGTCAAGTCATGAGTCATTAGTCAAGTCACAAGTAATTGGTCAAGTCAAGGCGTTAGTCAAGTCATAAGTCATTAGTCAAGTCATAAGTGATTAGTCAAGTCATAAGCCATTAGTCAAGCCATAAGTCATTAGTCAAGGCGTAAGTCATTAATCGAGTCATAAATCATTAGTCAAGTCATAAGTCATTAGTCAAGCCATAAGTCAGTAGTCAAGTCATAAGTCATTAGTCAAGTCATAAGTGATTAGTCAAGTCATAAGCCATTAGTCAAGCCATAAGTCATTAGTCAAGTCATAAGTCATTAGTCAAGCCATAAATCATTAGTCAAGCCATAAATCATTAGTCAAGTCATAAGTCAGTAGTCATGTCATAAGTCATTAGTCAAGTCATAAGTGATTAGTCAAGTCATAAGCCATTAGTCAAGCCATAAGTCATTAGTCGAGTCATAAGTCATTAGTCAAGCCATAAATCATTAGTCAAGTCATAAGTCAGTAGTCAAGTCATAAGTCATTAGTCAAGTCATTAGTCGAGTCATAAGTCATTAGTCAAGTCATAACTCGTTAGTCAAATCGTAAGTCATTATTCAAGTCATAAGTCATCAGTCAAGTCATAAATCAAGTCATAAGTCAAGTCATAAATGATTAGTTCAAGTCATAAGTTTATTAGATGTCGAGAAATTATGTACACCGTTTTGAACAACATAGTTTCGAGAAAAACGCGTCAAAATGTTCACTAGCAATTCTATCTCTGTAATCATAAGTTTACCTTCAATTTGCGATTCCTGCACCATATGTTATGTTGGACCTTCCTCTTGAATTTGAGTTGCCTCAATCGACGAACGACTTTTTTAAATCTTTTCAGTAGCCTAACCTCTTAGAGAGAAAAAACCGAAATACTCAAAAATCATAAATGCACAGGAACATTTTGGATTCTTTAGAGATGGAAAGGGCCTCCATTTCAAGAAATTATTCTTTCTTTCTTTTTCTCGGGTTGGTCGCAGGTCGTGTGGAGTGCACTGCTGAGAACGACGCTCTATCTGGTGATAACGATAATGCTCGCAGCATGCGCGATGTTCGACATGTTGGTAAGA
Source organism: Ophion obscuratus (assembly GCA_964007375.1). NCBI lineage: Eukaryota > Metazoa > Arthropoda > Insecta > Hymenoptera > Ichneumonidae > Ophion > Ophion obscuratus. The sequence goes on from OZ023323.1 coordinate 19,234,380, forward strand.
TTAGTTTTTCCCAACTTTTTGTTCTTTCTCGTTTTTAATTTCATCCGATTGTAACCGAATACGATTGCGCGTTACATTGCAGTTCGAGTGCAAGAACACGGATAAATTGGCGAGCAACAATGCGACCACGAGTATAGCCGCGAACGGTGCGGCGGAAGTCGAGTGTCTCTCGACACCGTGGGTTAGTATCGTTGCTTCACGAAGATACATAAAAACCAAAAATGCCGGAAAATTGTCCGAAAATCGGTCCTTCTATTTTTCTTTCTTTCAGCAAATGTCGGAAACTTGCTCGTTGGCCATTCTCACGAGCTTTCTGTTTCTGAGGGTACACTTTGCTCTCAAACTCGTAATCGCCATTGGTATCGTTGCTTTCTACGCCTGGAACATTTCATCCTACCGATCGGCCATTTTTCAAGTAAGACAACTTACATTAAAAAAAAAACAGGAATGAAAGTAAAAAATAAAAGTTTCGCTGCCCCGCATCAAAAGTTATTTCAGTTGCGGATGAATTAAGGTGTTCGTTTTACGAATCCCAATATTTAAAAGTTACCTGATTTCCGTCTCTAATCAAGTAAAAATACATCTCGATATACTGGTAAAACTTTACCAAGTATATCGAGTTAAAAGCCAAGTTACCGAACTTTCAACGAACAAATTACGGCTTTAAAAATCGTCTCATTTATACGGCGCTTTATGGAGATGACGCGCTGGCCAAATTTCTATCTAACAATTTGTGTGTCATCGGCAATGTGTATGATGCAGGCATTCTACAGAATACTTATTCTATACAATGCCGGGTTCCTCAAGGCAAAGTATTAGGTGTACAAATAAGTTTTAGGACACTTCGATTTTGTATCATAACAGCTATTCTAAATTAATTCAAAGGTCCCGCTCACTTATCATAGATGGCGCTTGATATGTAGTATCGAAACGTAAAGGTGTCATAAACATAACCTATAAATTCTGTAAATTAAACATGCAGACCGATAAGCTATTTATTAGACACTGCATTCGCTATGAATTCCATCAAGGAAAAAGTGTTAGGAAAGCGTGTGAATCGATATGTTCTGTTCTTGGAGACAACATTGTATCTAAAAGTACATGTGAGTATTGGTATAAGCGATTCAAAGAAGGTGATTTCGACGTTAGTGACCGTGAACGCACGGGGCCTCCTGTAAAGGTGGACGATCAGGAACTGCAAGCGTTGCTGGATGAAAACTCTTGTCAGACGGAGAAACAACTTTCGGAACAGCTTGGAGTAACTCAACAAACTGTTTCTTATCGTTTAAAAGCAATGGGTAAGATTCGAAAAGGAACAAAGTGGGTACCACACTTTCTGACTCAAGAAAATAAAAACAGCCGTCTTAACATTTGTGTAAGTCTTTACAACAAGCAACATAGAAAGTCTTTCTTGTGGAAAATTGTGACCGGCGATGAAAAGTGGATTTATTTTGATAATCCGAAACGCAAATATCATTGGGTTGACCCCGGCGAGCCGACAAAGTCATGCTGTGCATATGGTGGGATATGAAAAGCGTACTGTATTATGAACTTCTCAAACCTAGTCAAACAGTTACTACCGATCGCTATTGTCATCAATCGATGCAAGTGAATCAAGAAATTGAGAAGAAACGTCCATTTTCTGGTAAAGGAAAACGTCCAGTAAAACTGCTCCATGACAACGCGCGGCCTCATGTGGGTAAACCGGTCAAGGATACATTACTAGCGCTTGGATGGGAAGCTGTACCACACCCGGCGTATTCACCAGACATAGCCCCATCCGATTATCATTTATTCCGGAAAATGCAGAACGATTTGTCTGACGTGCGATTCAAAACATTTGAAGAAGTGGAAAAATGGGTCGCTAAATTTCTCACCTCGCAAGACGAAAGTTTCTTTGCGAAAGGCATCCGCGAGTTACCTGAGAGATTGCTGAAGGTCATTCAGTGCGATGGAGATTACTTCGATGAATAACTGTGTTTTACTTCTTTTTTAATAAATCTTGAATTTTTTGAAAACTGTCCTAAAACTTATTTGTACACCTAATATAAAATATTTGTTCTATCGTTAACCATTATACACTGTACCTGAGTAATGTATGCCATACCTAGGAATTATATAGAATGCCATTAGAAGATCAGGTAAAGTATAAAATGATGGAAAAATATAACATCTTTGTTGCTCTAAATAATCAATTTAAAAAATAGTTTCAACAGAATGGTATTTATTTGTTCTTACATGTTGAACTATTGTGACATTTTGTTTGGATTTGTTTGAGTTTGTTTGGGTTATACCCGCGCGCCCTTTCCCCAACCGCATCTATCAAGGGGAGATATACACCTAGGAGCCGGAGAAAAGGTCATTTTTGTGAATTTTTTCAAGGAAAACTATTTGAAATTTCGGATTGGGGTTTTATTTATCTAAAAGTATATACATTCAAAAATATGTTTAATTTTCTTTATTTAAAAATAAAAAATATACAATTTAAATTATACTTTATTTATACTTTATTTAAAAATCAAAAATATACAAGGACATTGTATGATCTTTGGAGCGTCGTAAAAGAATCTGCGTATACGGTACCCACTGGCGTTTCTTCAAAAATCATCTGAAAAAAAAAACCAAAAAGATTATTAAATTAGATCCTATAATCTAGTACTTGTCGTAGCCGATTTTGAAAATATCGATTTATGACAAAATGGCGGACGTGTTAACATAAATAGTGATTTTTGGGGCCAAAAATTAGTTATTATTTTGCCTATAAAACAAAAACTAAGCAATGGAAAAAAAATTCTATGACAAGTACTAGATAATGGTGTATAGAATAAACACAAAAAACCTCAAGGCAATCGGTTCATTGGTTTTCGAGAAATTTTAGGTACCGATTTGAAAAACGTGGTTTTGAGAAAAACGCGTTTGAAAATTTGGGAATGAATAAATCATGAAATTTGTCGACTTACATGGAATCATCGATACCAGGCCCATAGTGTAGGTCTTCTACGGTCGACGGAATGTTCATAGCTTCTAAATCCTCGACCTCGATCATTTAGGTGTATATCTCCCCTTAAGTTGGCCGGAAACATCACTCAGACAATTTTCAACCGATTCGCTTGAAATGTTGAGTATACTTTGAAAAATATTTGTCTATGGAAGTCTATGATAAAACATTGTCTATGGAAGTCTATGATAAAACATTGTCATGTATGGAAGTCTATAATAAAACATTGTCTATGGAAGTGCGTAGGCTTTATTTTATATTGCATAGTTCATTTGTTATTAGCAATTATCTGACGATTTTTTAGGCAAATCTTTCACTTTCCTAAAATTTGCCTAAAAAATCGTGAATAACAAATGGACAATGCAATATAAAAAAAATCCTACGTACTTCCATAGACAATGTATTTTTCAAGATATAGTCAACATTTCAAGTGAATCGGTTGAAAATTGTCTGAGTTATGTTTTCGGCCAACTTACAAAATGCAGTTTTGAGATAAACGCTGCACAGCCGCAATTTTGAAATTAATCGCTTAAAAAAAATGATTGTATACAGTCACCGATATGTATGATAAACACCCTTTTTGTATTTTCGATTTATTTTGTAGTTTTTCTGAAAAACCCCAAAAAGCCTCTAGAGCAGCCTGACCCCTTAATCATCCGCCTTGTACAATCTTCTATCTATATCGCTATTCACACAGCATCCTCGCCCCGCCAATTTTATCGAGTTCTTCCACCTTATCTCTCGAACGTCCGCTAAAAACGTCCTTATCAAAACGTCAAGCACAAACGTCAAATGTCACATCGAAATTTCCTACATTTTCTCAGCACGATACCGATGATTTTCGATTGGCTAAAAAAATCGATACCAGGCCCATAGTGTAGGTCTTCTACAGTCGACGGAATGTTCGTAGCTTCTAAATCCTCGACCTCGACCATCTAGGTGTATATCTCCCCTTAAACTATCATATCTCAAGAGTATCAGCTTAAAATTGTATTTAAAAAAATGAAAATTGCAAGAGCTCTGATTTTTTTAAGTAAAAAAGGGTTCTTATACGCATTGACCCCTTACTGAATTTTTTCCGTCATTTGAAAATTCGATAAAAATAAAGTAGCGAGAATACCGTGCTTTAGAATGTTCAAACTAATATCCTGAAGTTTGATGAGTCATTCGGAACGATACGGTCGACGCGGCAATCGTTTGAAACATGGCTGGGGTCATTTCTACCCCCTGTGACCAGCGTGTTATATCCAAAATCTGTGACTGCGAAAGGTTAAAGAAAATATTAATGATAAAAGTTAGAAAAATGTGACTGGTAGAAGACTTTTTGTAGGCTCGACTTTTCCGAAAAAAATGTCTCAATCTACTTAAGGCAGGATTCTACTTTGAAACCATGAAAAAAACGCTATTTTCGTGAATTTTTTTTGAGAATACTATTAAAGATATCGATATGGGGTGTAAACTGTTCAATAAATACACTCTTTAAATACATAAAAAAAAAATTTTAAATGTATTTTATTCATTTTTTGTACACGTAAAATATGTTTAAAGCCAACGCCTCGAAAAGCAGGTACCGTTGCCGTGGTCGTGAAATCTTCCCGACGGATGGTCTGAAACAAAAAAATCAAATAGTTTCATGTTCAGTATGTCTTCAGGAACCGACCTAACTAGAATATTTTATATACGTGCAAAATTAACAAAATGGCGGCTAAAATACGAAAAAAATGCGTTTTTTTGGGTCTTTTTTTGCAATAAAAAAATAGTTCTAATCAAAATTTTAAGTTGATTGTAGTTAGGTCGGTTGGTACACACATATAGAATATGTGTTCCAAATTTCATAAGGATCGGTTCAGTACTTTTTGAGTTATCACGACCACGGTACTTGAAAATGTCGTTTCGAGAAAAACGCGTTTAAAGTTTTGGTGAGTCCGGGCCGCGCGCCGGGCGGGTCACAATAGCGCGCTCAGGTAGGTGCGTTCGAAAGGCGAAAAAGGATAGTTAGACTGCTTGGAACTTTATAAAATTTTGACCGAACATTCTTGAACATATTTACTTTCGAAAAATGTAAAAAAAAAAAAAGAAAAAAAAATTTCAAAGTTTCAAAGTAGAATCCTGCCTTAATGTGCGCGAAATTTTTTATTCCCCTGTATTGTTCGACATAATAATGGATTGTGACTTATTTTTATTAAACGCCACAATTTGCCGATTATTCGGAAGGGCCCTTCTAACACCTCCACAAAATACGACCCTCCACGAAAGGAATACCTTAAAATGTTCGAAACTACGTTACAGGCGGACGACACTTGGAGTCCTAACATAGAGCCGCGACTGGCGCACATCCTGAACGTAGCGTTTCTCACCTTTTCGCTTCATCTTATAGATCGTCAGGTCAGTACGTCGAGCACGAATTACAGTCACGAGTACGTCGCGGGGTTTAGATGTTGAATAAACGAACTGCGTAAACATGCACACGTTCATGCATATATATTGTTAATCCGCATATACAGGCGGAGTATCTGAGTAGACTAGACTACCAGTGGAAGCGACAATTGATGAAAGAGCAAGACGAGGCCTTCCATACGCGGAACGCCAACAAGCTGTTGTTACGAAATATTCTACCCGAACACGTTGGTACGTATAAAAGAACAATACGAATGCGTAACATAAAGAATAAAGTAACTATTAAGGGGTCTTCTCACTTTAGACGCCAAAAAAAGGATATTTTCATTACTTTTTTTATAGGTTTATATTATAGAGCTTGATATAAAAGTTGTTACACTTAAGGGGCCAGTCCACTTTGGAGCCATGAAATAAAGGCTGTTTTCGCGATTTTTTTTTGAGGATTTTATAAAAGATGTGAATATAAAAGTTGTTGAGCTTGATGAATAAAGTCTTGAAATACATTGTTAAAAAATGTTAATCCATTTTTATTCATTTTAGGCTAGGTAGATCCATCACAACTCGGCAACGGCTTGTCTGAAACCAAGAAATCAAAGTCCATTAGATTCAGTATGACACCAGCTACAAAATGACCTTCGGATATAAATTTTTATCAAAAAATAAAAAAATGGCAGATGAAAAACGAAAAAAGTTTTAAAAAACGCGTTTTTTCGCAGTATTTCGCAAAAAAAGAGTCAGAATAAAAATTTTAAAACCATCGAGGGTCAGCTTGTTGCAAATCATGTTTACAATATGTGGTTAAAATTTCATGAGAATCGATTTATTAGTTCTAGAGATAGGATGGAGCTAGATTTTGAAAACGTTATTTCAAGAAAAACGCGTTTGAAGTTTATCGATCGAGCGAGCTATACGCTCAGGTAGACGAAATGAGGTCCTGACGTTCAGGTAAAAAAAAATAATTAGAGAACTCGGATTTTCATAAAATTTTGACACAATATTTCTGAATGTATGTACTTTCGAAAACAGTAAAAAAAATCGATTTTTTTGAAATTATCAAAGTGGACTGGCCCCTTAAGGCGTTAGGCCGCAGTAACGGGTATAAAATCACGTGCGAATTTAACCATTTTTTTCGTATGAAAATGTGATTCACTCATAAAATTAATTGCACATCTATTTAGTATGAATATCAAGCTGTTAGAATTTTTTTTCGATGTTCATAATGGCAGACTACTAATATTTTCTTTTATCTTTTTGTTTTGGCGCTCCGCGGCGTAACATTTAGCATCCACGATTTTTTACCTAGAACAAAAAACAAAAATTCTCGTCAATCTACATTGGAATACCTAGAGAAGTACGTACGGAATTAAAAAAATATTGTTTTATTCAAAAGTTGTAGGTATTTGAACTTAAGAAATGAATTTTCAGTGAAAAATTTCGTTATGACTGCTCGTAAACTGCTCACAAAATGAAAAGTTTTCGATTAATCAGAAATTCCGTGTGTACTTCTCTGCGAAATGCAATTAGGAACGTAACTTTTAAATTTGACGTAAATCGAGTGAAAATTGTTGAAGTTATTTGTCACGCCAATTGGAAAAAAGCTGTTTCGAGAAGTTTCGAGTAGTCGGCCATTTTGTACAACAAAAAAGAAATATATTTTCTAACAGCTTGATACTAAATAGATGTGTAATTGTGATTTTAGATGTGTAAATGTGATTTTCTAACTAAATAGATGTGTAAATGTGATTTTCTAACAGCTTGATACTAAATAGATGTGTAATTGTGATTTTAGATGTGTAAATGGGATTTTCTAACTAAATAGATGTGTAAATGTGATTTTCTAACAGCTTGATACTAAATAGATGTGTAATTAATTTTATGAGTGAATTACTTTTTCATACGAAAAAATGGTTAAATTCGCACCCGTGACTGTGGCCTAACGCCTTAATAAATACACTTTCGAAATACATTACGTTTTTTTTATGTACTTATCTAACCCAAATAAACTTTAAACGCGCTTTTCTCGAAAAAAAAACGTTTTTCGACAGCTTGTTGCTAAAATCTTCGAAAATACTGAACCGATCTTTATGAAATCTTAACCACATATTCTTTACAACTATAGCTATAGCGCATATCAAGGATTTTTTTTAATTTCGATATTTACTATTTTTTTGCCAAATACGGTAAAAAAACACGTTTTTTTGTTTTTTTTTTTAGAAAAATGTCCACCATTTTGTTCTTGTTGCATATATAAAAAATCGTATGATATGCGCTATAGCCATTAACATACTGAATCTAAAAGCGTTTGATTTTTTTGTTTCGGATGATCCATCTCCGAGATTTCATCAACGGCACAGATCTACAATTTTTTAGGACATTTTTTTAACTACCATTCTCGTCTACAAATAGTGACTTAAATAAATAAATAATTTATTCAAAATTGATTTCGAAAGTCCACTTATTAATTGTAACAACTTTTATATGAATATCTATAATATAAACTTATCAAAAAAATTCATGAAAATAGCCTTTTTAGCGTTTAAAGTGAGAAGACCCCTTAAGGAACAAAAATGACAAATCGCAACTGGCATTTTAAAATGCAGAATTTCATTGAATTTTAGTGTGTCTCCCTCTTTCTCTTTTCCCAGCTGATTTCTATCTGAACATGAACAGGACTGACGAAAATGAGCTGTATCACAAGGCCCACGAGAACGTCGCGGTGATGTTCGCCTCGCTTACCGATCTCTCGATAGACGAGAGTAACATTCTCATAGATCTAAACGAGATAATATGCGAATTCGACAAGCTATTGTTCGAGCCGAGTTTCGTGTGTCGGGTCGAGAAAATAAAAATCGCCGGGACAACTTATATGGCGGCTTGTGGCCTCGAGGCTCATCGCCGTGACTCCATGAGGAACGACGACGAGGACGACAGTCGGGGCGACGATCACGTCGTCAAGGTTATGGCGGAGTTCGCCTCGCGGATGTTGTTGGTACTCGACAGGCTCAACATCGAAGCTTTTCCCAATACGAAACCCTACAAGTACGTGTATATCGATATGTTACCTTCTGTTTCTTCCTTCGATCATTCTATCACGAAACCTCAAACTATCCCAAGCAGATTACGCATCGGAATATCACACGGGGAGGTGACGGCCGGTGTCGTGGGTTCGCAAAAGCCACTCTATGACATTTGGGGCGATGCAGTTAACATGGCATCCAGGATGGACACTACGGGAGTACCTGGAAAAATTCAGGTTCGCAAAATTCAACCGTGTACTCAAAACTTATTGCCTCAAGGAGGTACGGTGATGACCACGCTAGTTAACTCAGAGTCTATTTTCGCGCCCTAATACCGCCACGTTTTAGACGCATGTATATGGCCTATTTTTCGAAAAATATTTTTTAAGCATTGAATTTCCAGCTACATATTATTTTTATAATATGGAAACAAACGTAATACAGTAGAACCTCGATTATCCGAACTAGTCTCGGTCCCAATTAGTTCGGATAATCAAAAGGTCGGATAATCGAAACGTGGGTTTTTTGGGACGAGATCATAAACAACAATTTTGCCTATGATCTCGTCCCAAAAAACCCACGTTTCGATTATCTGAACTTTTGATAATCCGAGCTAATCGGGACCGAGACTAGTTCGGATAATCGAGGTTCTACTGTAATCTACTACGCGACTTCAGTAGTACGCCATATCGTCGACCAGAGGCGGTTTATACCACGGTCTTACATACAGGTCTGACAACGGCGGCAGTGGGGGTAGGCACCTTTAGATGTTTTGCTTTTTATTCCGATTTCTGCCGCTTGGTGCGTGACGGCAAGGGAAAGTAGTGGTGCGACGAAGAGAGAAATAGCTCTTGTGTCCTTTTCCCTCCTGACCGCAAACGCATGCGCCGTTGGCTGCGTGACGTAAACACCATAGGCCCATTCGCCGGTAAGAGGTAGGGGGGAAACTACTTCCCCTCGCTAGTAGCGACGCGTAGCGGCGCCTAGTGAATCGAAAATTAAAACATATAAGAGTGCCTACCCCCACCACGAAAATTTAGCTTCGTTGCAAGACCTGTATGTAAGACCGTGATTTATACACTAGGCCCGCTAGGCCCGGGCCTAGGAACGCCGCTGTAGAGATTCGGTCGGTGGCCCTCTACTCCTGTAGTTATCCGCGGCTTGTCCAGGTCTGTAAGGTCGGTGAGGTAGGAAGAGGCAGGAAAAGAATGTTTTGCGTTTCGTCTCGGGTACAGTGACAGACTCATCAGTAGGGCTGTGTCACTGTACCCTGCCCTAGACGCGCTGGGTGTTAGGATCTAGGGAAAGACGGTTTATATATAGGAACGCATGCCCCTGCGACCGCTTGTGAGAAACGCTGGAACGATGTAGCCGCGTAGCGGTGAGATGGTGGAACTAGCAGGACCGCCACACCGCGGCAAAGGGGGCGCCGCGCGTCGGCGGAATCCGCAAGTACGCGCGCCCCTTCTTATCGCGCCCCCTTATGATCGCCGAGCGGCCGGGCCGGCGGGGTGGGGGGGCGCTAACTTCCTCATGCTTAGGGCGCTAAATTTCGTAAACCGGCCCTGTCGTCGACGCTACCGTCGTCGCATTTTCGATGTTTATATATTTATTCGTAGTTTACATATTTTTTGTAGCCGGTAAACATGGAGGATGAAAATACTGTAGAAGTTTATCAAGAGAGTAACGGGATTGTACCTGAAGTCCAGTTTAGAGACAAAGGTAGATTCGGTCGGACAAGAATTAGCAAATTGAAATATGATATTGCAACTTGCAAGTAAAAAACGTCGCGTTGAGGTTAACCTCAATGTCCAATCTGTCCAAAGTCAAAACATATTTGATCGATTGTTATGTTAGTTTTCCCTTTTCCAATTTTCACAATATTTGCAGATATAAAAAGGAACGTTCATTTTATATGACGGTTCTTCCATGCTGAATTTATATATAGATGCGTTGTATACATGTCGCCAGAAAAAATCAGATGACTTGGCTATACATAAAAGAACTTTAAGTAAATATCGACGAAAGGCCCTTTATAATCCATTAAGAAATGTACGGCTTCGCACAATCATATTTTTAATTCGCGTTGAAAATATCCGATAGACGAATCAAATTTGCGCGGGTATCCGGCGTTGCCACACCTCGAGCAAGACGGCTGCTGTTACGTCACGAGAAGTCTCGCTCTCCGAATACATCGGTTTTTCGCGACTTTATTTCTAAATTTATTGCTTATTTCTGCGGTGAGCTTTCCAATTCAAGGTGCCTCATTGATCACAAAGATTCAACGAACGCAACCGCGAGTTATTTTTACGTGTGTCTTGACTCCAAGTAGCACAAAAAAATCAATATATGAGATGACAGGCACATTTTGTCGTCTACGTGTGACTAATTCATCAACTTTAACAATTAATAACTCGGAAACTGTACGGTTAATCTCGTGGAAACTCCGCATACGCATAGACGAAGGTCTCGACAATGCTATAAAAAAAATTCGGGCTTTGATCTTGGACACGCTCCAATCACCGAACCTCCTTTTAAAAAAAGGAAAAAGGGTGGGGATCGGAAATTCGAAGATCAACATTCAGAAGGACCGAAATTTCAAATTCAGTAATGACGAACGTTTTAATATAGATAGGTCGAACGGTCCAGATAGCGAAAACTTGAGATCGAGCAATACTACTTGCGCTTCAGAATGACGATGGCAGATGGCGTTAGTGGTCAGTCGGGTCAGGCAGCCATGCCATGTTCGCTATTTAGGGACCGTAAGCAAATTACTTAACGCAATTGGGGCGTTTGGCCAGGCGTTACCAGTAGCTTTTTCACATCCCACAAGCAAAATTTGAAGGATTTTTTAAAAAGTAATTCTTGAATGTACATGTCTTGAAAAATATGTTGGCAACATTTTTATTCACAAGTCCGATAATTGACGCAGTTATAGCCAGTTTAGTGAGAACAGGTCGCGCAAGCGGTTAGTGCCTTCAGTCCCTACAGGTGTGGCATAATTTAAAAAAATTAGTATAACATTGGATGAATATATACTTTCTAAAATGAGTATAAACCCGATCCTTTCATAATTAGTTATGTCTATAAAAAGAAATCGTAGTTATTGACAACAAAGCACCCGTTACGTAACGGAATAGGGGAGGGACGGAATGGTTCTGGCCAAGCGTTACGGTCCTGTTACATGGTGGTGGGGGGTTGGGAAATTTCATTCGGGTGATTTTCGGGATTTTTTTTTAAAGAAAGGAACTCAATTAAATGTTTCGGGAAATTAAAAATATATTTGGCTATATTTGACCTATATTACATAATTGTTTTCATCGAAAAATATTGAGTTCCAAGCGAATTATGCGTTGCCTTTGGAGGCGCCAAAAAAAAAGTTCCTCCACTGCTGATATGATTCCAGCCGATTGAGTAGCAGAAATCGAAAAAGGAAAAAATGTCGTTAAACTGGAAGGTATTTCCTGTACAATGACGTAGGATTTTCGAAAAATATCAAAATCTAACAAAACGGCGTAGTTATGGAAAAGTCTGTTTTCTTGCCTATAAAATGGTCGTTTTTTTCAATGCCAAATCGTCAATTTTCATCCAATCAAAAATATCCTACGTCATTGTAGAGTAAATATATTCAACAGTATTCAGTTCAAATTTCAAGTCAATCGGTCAATCGGCTCTTTGAGTTACAATGTCAGCAAATTTGAAAAATCCCATTTCGAGAAAAACGCGTTTAAAGATTTAACTATCGATTTTTGCAAGATAAAATGATATTGATATAAATGATATAAAAGATAATGATATTCTTGAAAGCATAAACTGTCGAAGACGGCAACAACAAAAAAATCGATTTTTTAAAGCATCACACTAGTAGATTCCCCCAAAGACGTCAAAAATGATTTTGATATGTTGAATTGGAGGCGTTCCTTCATGAAAACCTATGTCAGACGCTAGCTCAACTCGCAGAATCATTAGGAGTTGATCACACAACAGTTTCGGAATGTTTGAAAGCATTAGGAATGATTTTTAAAAATAAACCATTAATTTTCACGAAAAAAACAGCGAGAACTTTTTCAACATCCCAATAAAAGAGAATCGTTTTCCAATAAGATAAGAGAACGTACAAAGAATTAAATGGTGGCAAAATAAAAGAGAAGAATTATTACCTTGAAGTTTGCATCATCGGCATGCAAAGAAAATACATTTTTTCTATTTCCAAAATTTCTTCCAGCATATTTGAGTCACGAAAATCACGCGGAGATGTTTTAGGATTCTTATTTGGCTACCTGCAACGTTAATCTGCAAACGATGACGTTGGCAAATAATGGAAATAATTCAAAGGAATTTCCGTTGCATTCCAACGATACAAACTTCAATTGCATAAATTAGAAGCGAGCAGAAAAAGCGAGGCAAAGCGTTTGTTTGACTATTCTTCCCATCGTTGCTCAGGTTACGACGGAAACGGCCGCCGTCCTCGAGCACCATGGCATAAAGTGCGATTTACGGGGCGAGACGTGGGTGAAGCCGAAAGGACTGGTCGTAACGTATTTCATCCCCGTGGACAAGAAGAGACGTCTCATGAGGGTGGAATCCTTGGAGGAAACGAATCTCTGATGAGGAGGTTTTTGCAGTGCATTATCGAGATGATCGCGGCGAGGGTCGTCTCTCGTCGAGGAGACTGTTTGAATGTTTTGTTCGCGAAGAAAGGGGACATCGGAGATGAAGACATTGGCGGAAGAGTGGAGAGAATGGAAGTGAAAAAGAAACAAAATGACCAAAGATAGAAGAGGATCGGGAGACCAAAGAAGCTTGTCGCGAAACGAGCGTGATATTGTAAGTCGCCTAAGTAGAATTGAGAAGAATATGAAATTGAATGAGAGAACGAGAGAGCTAGAGAGTAGGAAAAAAAGGTAAAGAGAGACAGACGGAAGGGAAAAAGACTTGAAAAATTGGAACAGCGAAAGAGCAGGAAAGAGACGAGAGCATGAAGTAGGGAGAGCGGAAGAGAAAGAATGAAACAGAAGGAGAACAAAAATTAAGTGTGTTGTAAGGGCGTACGTTTGTGTGTGTGAGAAAGAGAAGGGAGCGCTGACAATGCGCGTCCCCCCTGGTAGCATTTTTTTCCGAATTTTTCATATTTTCTCCGTTTTCCCTCAATTTGGAGAAAATCGGGGAAAAAATGAGAAATATTAATCTTAAAATATGCCGATTTTCCACAATATTCCGTTTTTTTCCGATTTTCTGATTTTATTTACGAGAATTTCCCATTATTTCCCAGCCTTCTTAAATGCCTTGGGACAATTTCGGCGAAGTGATAAAAACTCAGAAAACGAATTTGCCGGGAAAAAATTCCCATTTTTTCCGTACTTTTGATCAAATTGTGAATGACAATCCCTTGATTTTTTTAGAAGGACAGCGACCCAAAAAGTATTTGGAAGTTTAAAGTAAAGTGGGAAAGTAAAAAATGCAGATAATATTACGAAATTCACATAGATTTTACTGAGATTAATGAAAACATTGCCTTGGAAGACTTCCGGAGAAATGGGGAAAATTTAGGAATCGAGTTTTTCGGAAAAATTCTCATTTTCGCTTTCCGAATTTGTCATATTTTCTCCGTTTTCTCCCAGTTTTGAGAAAATCGGGGGAAAAAATGAGAATTATTAATCTTAAAATATGCCGATTTTCCCCAATATTCCTCTTTTTCCGCATTATTCCGATTTTCTCATTTTATTCACGTCGTGAGAGTTAAAATCATTACATTTTTTTATATTTCTTTTTATCATTGAATCGTAATTTTTACTCTGCTACTTGGTCTTCTTTTTATTTCTTTATTTTATTTGTTATGCACAATAACGAGTGATTATTTTTGTTCTTTTTTCGAAATGTAAACAAGTGGAAAATTAAATATTCCGAAAAAAATGCAATCGTCTTTTCGTGTAGACAGGAAGCATGCACGGTACGGTAATCCGAAAGATAATACTTGAGCAAAGCAAAGTATATTCTTTGGTTTGCACAAGTATTATTCCACTGATTCGTATTTATGTAGGAAAAATTATGAGGACTAATGGTAAGAAAAGGATTTCCGAATTTTCAAAAAAAAAAACGAGAGCAATTTGGAAAAAAATCGGGAAAGTTTAGAGAACTGCGGAGAAATTTGGGAAATTTCGGAGTAATGTGGAAATACTTTTTTCCGGATTTCTCCGAAAAGTCTAAATTCACTGAAAAAATCGGAGAAAATCGGAAAAGTTTCGGAAGTAAATAGGAGTTTTTAAGAAAAAAGGGGAAAATTTAGAGAAATTCGGAGAAATTTCGGAGTAATGGAGAATTATTTTTTCTCCGGATTTCTCCGAAGTCTCGATTCACTGAAAAAATCGGAAAATTTTTGGGAGAAAATGGCAATTTTTTAGAAAAATGTGGGAAGAAATGTCTACCAGGGCCGTAACAAACTCTTCGCAATTAGACTAGCGCACGACTATTTTTCTAACGATACGCGAGCAAGTGCCCTCGCGCGAGGTTTGCACGAGCGCGGGGCTACTACCAATCTGTAAATAATTGTGTACATACATGCATATATATATATAAATATATTATATACATACAGTTTTTCGAAGCCCAAATCTGTACGACGGAGGAACAAACAAAACCACCATCAACGACAAAGAAAATGCAGACAAAAACGCGACCAATTATTCCGACAGGCAAACGCGATAGCCGAAAGAATTTTTGAAATAAAAAAAAGAAGAAAAACAGACCCAGTTATATCGAAACGTCTACCCAATTCGACGATACGATTTATTGATTCTTTTCAGATTCGCGTTTGTACAGATGAATGGAGTGTTATCGACACGGATGGAGAGGGGGCGAGAGAGAAAGCCCTTAACGATAGCGGTTTATCCATAAATAGAATGAGCTAAAAATAACTCTGGACAAATATTTACAAACGCAGGCAATGTAATAAGTGCCCAGTTTGTTATAGATAAAGTTTAAAAGCTCTCTCGACCACGTGTCCACTTAGGTGGCAGCGTCATAATTATTATCATTATTATTATTAACAGCATCGTTATTTTGATTTCCTGAGTTCCAACGTATAACCTTGTGGGTTTTTACGTATCGCCCTACCCAATTGAAACCTTTTCTGTCACTCCCTAAGCTAAGGCTAAGCGGTCACCGCTCCGAATATCGGACATCCGCAACCCTGCGTATAGTCCAGTAAAACTAGACATTGTTTTGGTTATTATTTTGGGAACAAATCTCTTTTCGCGAGAATTTGTCATGTCTCTCAAAAAGTATAAAAGCAAGTACTTGGGGGCGGGAGGGGTTTTAGATAAGGTCGACATTTTGTAATTTGCGTTTGCGCCCATACCAGGCGGCTGGCACATCCTATCCCTTACCGTATATACTAGGTGCGCAACTAAGTTTCCGGGTTTCACACATGGATGGCGCTAGCGACACGTGCAGTCGGCATACAGGTCTAAAATTGGGTGTCTTTATAGCTTGGACATCTGTTGAGAATACTCAATCGTAATATAAACAAATATGGCAACACAACAACCTTTTTTCGAACCTCGAAAATGTCAAAGTTTGTGCTAATTAAACAGCATTTGCGGGAAGCATTGCTTTTCTGCTTCAACCTAAAAAAAGCAGCAGCTGAAGCACGCCGGTTACTTGAGGAGGCCTACGGCGAACATATACCATCAAAAACAACGTGCGAAGATTGGTTCAAGCGGTTCAGAAGTGGCGATTTTGAGACTGGGGACAAGGAGCGCTCGGGAAGACCGCAAACATTTTCGGACGCCGATCTGCAAGCGTTATAGAATGAAGATGACACTCAAACAGAAGATCAACTTGCCGAGGCATTAAATGTGTCTCGGCAATGTATTTCGAAACGTTTGCAAGCCATGGGAAAAATTCATAAGGAAGGAAAGTGGGTGCCGCATGAGTTGACTGAGAGATAAATGGTAAATCGAAGACCCACTTCCGAAATGTTGCTTTTGCGGCAGAACAGAAAGAGTTTCCGGCATCGAATTGTTACTGGCGATGAAAAATGGATTTATTTCGAGAATCCCAAACGCAGAAAATCGTGCCTTTCACTTGGCGAAGCGTCAACATCGACGGCACGGCCAAATCGCTTCGGAAAGAAGACAATGCTCTGCGTTTGGTGGGATCAGGAAGGAATCTCGTACTGTGAGCTGTTGAAACCGGGCGAAACAGTCAATGGGCATCGCTACCGACAACAACTAATCAATTTGAACCACGCATTGCTCGAAAAACGGCCAGAATGGGACACGAGACACGAACGTGTGATATTGCAGCACGACAACCCTCCGTGCCATCGCAGGTCCATCGTCCAGGACACCATAAAAACACTGAAATGGGATCTACTACCGCACCCGCCGTATTCGCCAGACCTGGCCCCTTCAGACTATCACTTGTTTCGGTCGATGGCGCATGGCTTGGATAGGCTACACTTGGCCAATTACGATGCAGTACAAAATTGGTTGAACAAATGGTCTCAGTCCGAAGACGCATCTTTTTATCGTCGCGGTATTTATGTATTGCCAGAAAGATGGCAAAAATGTGTAAATAGCGAGGGACAATACTTCGAATGAACCATTTTTTGTATTTGTCTTGAAATTTTCGATTTTTTATTGGTAAAAAAAACCGGAAACTTAGTTGCACGTAAAAATGCTACTCCGTTTAACCGCTTTATTTAGTTCTACCTCTCTCCGTGGCGCTAGTAGGTCACTGACAATTTTCTTATTGCGCAGGCCCGAGCCCCGCACGGCGTACTTAAGGGGTAAAGCCACAGTAGAATTTTCAAAAAATCGATTTTTTGTTGCTAAAACGGTGCTTTATCATCATAAGAATAAGTTACTATTCGATTTATAGCAAGACATTTTTTTCGGCGACTTTGAGCGTATAACGTAAGCCCACCTCTGGCACGGCAACAGAGTACCTAAAACTTCAAACGCGTTTTTCTCGAAACAGCTTTTTTACAGTTGGCGTGACAAATAACTTCAACAATTTTCACGCGATTTACTTCAAATTTAAAATTTATGTTTCTAATTGGATTTCGCAGAGAAGTACGTACGGAATTTCTGACTAATCGAAAACTTTTCATTTTATGAGCAGTTTTATACGAAATTTTTCACTGAAAATTCATTCAAATATCTACAACTCAATTAAAATACCTACAACTTTTGAATAAAACAATATTTTAAAATTCCGTACGTACTTCGCTAGGTATTCTAATGTAGATTGACGAGAATTTTTGTTTTTTGTTCTAGGTAAAAAATGGTGGATGCTAAATGTCACGCCACGGAGCGCCTAAAAAAGATAACAAAATAAAATATTTGTAGTTGGCCATTTTGTACATCGAAAAAAATATATATATTTTTTCTAACAGCTCGATATTCATACTAAATAGATGTGTAATTAATTTTATGAGGGAATCACTTTTTCATACGAAAAAAAAAATTATTAAATTCGCACATGATTTTATATCCGCCGAATACGACTACTTTGACGATTCGAATTTAAGCCGCGGCGCGGAATTGATTAAATTACCGAAATTACTTAAACTCGTGCGCTAATGCCGTGTGTTGTGCACGGTTGTACCTCAGGGCACCCGCGTAATCCCGAAAAGGTGCATTTTTCACCATACTAGCCAGGTGTGTAAGTATGAAACCGGAATTTGCCCATAGGTGGCGCTAGATATCGATGCAGTTACCGACACATCACGTCAGCGGTGTTTTGTTATTGTATTGATATCCGACAAAGATTTCAAACTCACAATAACACGAGTTTCATTCAGTAGCATTAGTTTATTAGAGATAAACATGTCGAGTTTTGTGCCAACAAATTACGATTTGCCGACAGCACTACTTTTCTGTTTTCATCTGAAGAAAACCGCAGCCGAATCGCATCGAATGCTTGTGGAGGCGTTTGGTGAGCATGCTCTCGGTAAAACACAGTGTTTCGAGTGGTTCAAACGGTTCAAAAGTGGCGATTTTGACGTGAGGAACGAAAAACGTGGAAGACCACCGAAAAAGTTTGAAGACGCTGACCTGCAAGCCTTGTTGGACGAAGACGACGCTTAAACACAACAACAACTGGCGGATTTACCTACGGTAATGATATGATACTTTGTATCATGTCATTACAATAAACGTGTTTTTTCTGTACAAAAATTCCGGTTTCATACTTACACACCTGGTATATACACAGCCCCTGCTCGCGATCATGATGTCGAGAACAACTAGCGCCACGAGTGACAGAGTAGGACACTACAAACAGAGGATATCTTGCGTAGCAAAAATTCTGAAAGATGCCAGCCCCCGGCCCATACCTCGCGAACTACGCAACCTACGAAAAAAATACTCATATCATTTATCCAGAAAATAACGTTTCCGACTTTCTTTATTCGAAATTTTTCCGTGTAAAATGAATATTAAACCAAACTATGTGGAAAATGATTTTGTTCAACCCGCCATTCGCCTCAACGAAGCGTTTAATCATTAAAATAGTTATTATAAATATTGTTCATAGAATAATTAGGAACAGTTTTTGGTTAAAACTTTTTTGCATAAATTGATATTTTACAAGATTAACGCTGGCAAACTTCGACTTGACAAGCCCCGCGCCAGCAAATCATCTGAGGAAACGTCGATTATAATCGAACTCTTTTCCACACCATCCAGGAGGTAAGGTTGAAGGCGCGTTTTGTTTTATACGCGGTATCTCCATTAGGTCTAATCCACAGTAATTCCTTTATAATTACAGCTGCATGCTTGTCGTTGGTTGGAGACTAAAAGATTCCGCGAATATTTCTGAATACACCGAATCAATTATGTCAGTCATGCTCAGCCCCCTGTAACCATCAGTTATACCAAAGAACATATATTACATGGAACAACAGGTCTTATGGGGCGATTGGGCAAGATTTCTTAGGGGTATTTTGTAGTTATTCCCCCAACCACCTAAAGCGCTGCCTGTATCGCTGTGCGCGGACCACGGTCTTACATACAGGTCTGACAACGGCGGTAGTGGGGGTAGGCACCCTTAGCGGTTCTTTTTTTATTCCGATTTTTGCCGCTTGGTGCGTGACGGCAAGGGGAGGTAGTGGTGCGACGAAGAGAGAAACAACTCTTTTCTGTCCTTTTCCCTCCTGAACGCAACGCTTGCGCCGTTTGCCCTAACTTAATTTACCGTACTGTCGTGTAAACTGCATAATCTACGAAACCAATAAAAAAAAGTGTGTTGGTTAAAAAAAAGATGACTACTTTCATCTAAAAAAAAAACTGAAAACTTTTTGAATACATTAATTCATACCAGCACATATTACAACCATTTACATCTTTTTTCCTCCAATGTCTCACAATACATCGTTCATCGAAATGTTTTTCGCACACGTGCTGAGACTCTTTCAGTCCCGGAATAGCATCGAGCCATTTTTTGTATCGTTCGACGTTTCTGGGCACGCGAAACACGAAGCATTTCTGCTTATAATTTTTGTACCCCGTTTTACAATTGCGAACCGCGCAACCCTTAGTCATTTCGCACTTTTTTCGCGATCACTACCAAAAAAATTCACACCTATGCGTAAAAACACGATAAAAATGTATCACGGTAAATCGCGTAGAACCTTCTGGTATATGGTCGCAAATAGAGGTTATTTCGACAATCGCGCCACAAAAACATACGTGAACACCATGGGCCCATTCGCCGGTAACAGGTAAGGGGGAAACACTTCCCCTTGCTAGTAGCGACGCGTAGCGGCGCCTAGTGAATCGAAAAGTGAAGCCGATAAGCGTGCCTACCCCCACCACGAAAATTTAGCTTCGTTGCACAAGACCTGTATGTAAGACCGTGGCCTTGGCCGAACCCTCGGCACGATCCGGGAAACGGTGTCTTGCAAGAGTTTTGTCATACCGCCCAAAGAGAATACAGTTAACTACCATAGCGACCGAACAGCTGAATAGAAAACACTCAAGTTTGCCGCTACGAAAGGCGCCACAGAACACAGACCAAAGAAAAAGAAAACAAAAAATGAAAACGCGAGCACAGTGGAAGGCATTTCCGTTATAACCGGAAAGGCGAGCCTATTTAAAAAACGAGAGAAAAAGAGAGGTTTAAGTAAGTAGATCAGGGGAAATCAAGTCAACAATTGCCGGCAAACTTTAATATTTCTACGCTGACGCGAAGATTTCCAGTGTCGGAGCTCACGCGAGATTTCCTCTCCCTCGGAACGAAAATAGGCTGTCTATCGATTCGCTCCGCGGTTTTAGTGCTTCTTCGTGAACTTGTCGAGGACGTATAGTCGGGGTAAGTAATATTATTGCGTTAAAAGTGCAGCGAGAAAGAAAATACGCGAAAAGGCGTAAAGTCTTCAAAGAGGACGAGGCGCGCGTATATACGTGTCTAGGGAATTAGGACGAGAGACACGCGCGAATTACCTGTCAAGTATACGCGTCGCGAGTGAGTCATTTACGGAACACACTACTTTTTTACTTGCGCGGTAGGGGGTGTCGCGCGCGCGTTTGCGTGCTCATCTTCATCATCGTGCGTGATTCGCGTTACACCGATTTTTGACAGTACTCGAAATATTCCCGAGTCTCAATTATCCGCAACTACGTCACCCACCATCGATCGAATTCGTAAGCGTCAAATATCGCGTGTGGATTTAAAAAAACCGTGCATTTTTATTTTATTTTGTACTTTTTTTATTTCTTCAATACGGTGTTGTTTTCCTGAACGGGTCGGAAATTGTTGTTCGACAAAAGAGTATCAAATTCGTCGTATCAACAACACTCCCCCTTTGATGGATCCTAATCATTGGCCGATAACGATAGCGACAACAATAATGACGATGTTAATACTTGCGTGGTTACAATAGTTGTTAACGTGTCCCTGTGCTTCCACAGGTTAAACGTTCGACACGATGGACATCGGCTTCTCGTCTTATCACAACGGGGGACCCGCGAGGGAGCAAGACTTCGGGAGGCTCTCCCAAACGGTCGGCACTTCCATACTGAAGATATCCCAAAATGGTACGTTCCCTACTTTATTTTACATCTTTGCCCCACACTCTTACATCTAAAAGTAACTTGTGATAATGCGTTGCTTCGATATAATCCTCTATCTCTCTCTCTGTTCCAAACTCTAGTTTCTTCAATGCAAAAAATGGTCAACCAGCTGGGCGGGTCCACGGATTCTCAGGAGTTGCGAAATCAATTGTGAGTATTCGAAACTTTGCTGATCGATTTTTTAAATTATTTTCTAAAATCTAACATTTTTTATGTAATGCGCACTTTGTCATACTTTTTGCATCGTTCTCTGCTGATCTTATTTCGTCTGGTATGTGTGTGTGTGCGTTTATAATAATATGGATTTCAATGCGCGTTGCATCTGTTTACGATTCACATTCTAACATGTCACCAGGATTTTCCTATCTTAGTGAGAATAATAATAATTGTGAGACTTGATTCCCGAGTAATCCGGTTGATTTTCGTGCACCTCAGGCACCAGATACAACACTACACTCAGCAGCTTGCCAAAGACACGAACGTTCACCTCAGGGATCTTGCCGTTCTGGCGAGTAACTCGTCGACGAGCAGTCCGGGCGAATTGCGCCAGAGGAAGATGCAGAAGGAGAGACTGCAGGACGAATTCACGAGCGCGCTCAACAGTTTTCAGGTAACATATCAGGTGTACAACTTAGTTCGGTCTGTTTTCAAAAGATGGCTCTAGGTGCTATAAATGGTCGACGGCAACAACTGATTTTTGCTGTATCGTGAAGTATCAACATCTCTTAACCAAATATCGTTTACAGATCTTTGAGTTTTGCGCATCAAGGCTAATTTTTTACTGCGGTGAAAATGTCGAATTTCGTCCCAAATGAGCAACATTTGCGGGAAGTGTTGATTATCTGTTTCAATTGGAAGAAAAGTGCAGCTGAAACCCACCGAATGCTTGTGGAAGTTTATGGTGTACAGCTACAGGCAACGATTGATCCGTTTAAAGCGAGCTATAGCCGAAAAACGTCCAGAATATGCGACCAGACACGAGTCCATAATCTTTCAACATGACAACGCTCGGCCTCACGTTGCTATTGTGGTTAAAAACTATTTGGAAAGTAGCGGGTGGGAAATTCTGGCTCACCCGCCTTATAGCCCAGACCTTGCCCCTTCCGACTACCATTTGTTTCGATCGATGCAGAACGCTTTGACTGGAATACGCTTCACGTCACAACAGGGTATCAAAAATTGGCTCGATTCATTCTTGGCTTCAAAAGATGAAGGCATCTTCCACGACGGAATTCATAAATGACCAGAAAGATGGGGAAAAGTAGTGGCTAGCGATGGACAATATTTTAATTAATGTATTAATTCATTTTATCATTCAAATAAGTGCGTATTTTAAGCAAAAAAGCGGACCGAATTAAGTTGTACACCCAATAATATAGGCATATGTATAAAGAGTGTTCTTTGACGAATGGATAATCCTGCAACTGTCGATAGGTCAGATCACGTCCTACTATATGCTGAAATTTCAGTTTAGTAAAAGTCACACGGTTTTCGTGATTTTGGGCTTTATGTTATTTTATGAAAAAAATCATCTGCTTTCGGTTTTTTGCATGTCATTTCTACAAATGATACGAAGCGACGATAACCACGCAATTTTTTTAAGTTATTGGCACGATATGCGGAGTACATTTTTTTACATTGCAGACTATCAAAGTCAGGTGTTCGAATTGGTTTGTATGAAAATTCTGCAGAGGATCTTTTTTCGTACAGTTTCCTCAAGATTTGAGGTTGAAAAGAAGACTTTTCTGGATAAAACGAATGACCAAGAGTATTTCTAAAAAATCGGGTAAAAAAAGTTATCGTTTGTAGGAATGGCAAGCGGAAAACCAAAAGCAGATGATTTTGATCGCGAAAACCGAGAGACTTTTACTAAACTGAAATTCCGGCATATAGTAGGACATGATCTGACCTATCGACAGTTGCAGGATTACCCATTCATAACAGGACACCCTGTATATGCGAAATTGATTGATCGATGGATTGCCTACGACTTGGACGGAACCGCGAGGCGAATGAAGTAGTTGGGTCAGAGCCAGAATCCACCAAAGTCCAGCTAGGAAAAATCAACCGATCTAGTGCCGAAATGATGAATCCACAAAAATGATGTTTTTGCCGAATTCCGAATGTTTTTTTTTTCTGGGAAACGGTTGGTGAAAAAGAAACGCATTTTTCTCAACACAAAGGCACATGTATTGAGTCTTGAAAAAAATCACCGCAAAATACAGAAAAACAACAAAAACATGGCCGTCGGCAAATGATTAAATTTTTTCGCGAACTTTGGCGGTAGACCCGCTCCAGCATGAACGGTACATCTGAAATCCAAAAACCAAACGAGTTATTCGAGTTAACAAGAAATACGAGTCGTTGACGATCGTCGATTTTTTAAATAATTTTTTTTAACAACGTGATGAATTGAAACTCGAGCATATGCGAAACTCTATGCGAAAAATCGTCATTTTTACGTAACTATTAAAAAATGAAGATCTATTTTTAAAAAGTGAGATCGTCAACGACCTTTAAATGTTTCCCATCGTATCTCCTGTAAACTTGGAAACAATCCATCAAGCGGTTCCCGAGCAGAGTTGGGCGTAATTCATATGAATATAAATACAAATTTATTCATACTTCACTTATTTGTATTCACATGCATGCATACAAATACAATTGTATTCACAAATATTCTGAACACACAAATAAATTCACAGAAAAAATTGTGAATATTCACAAAAAATGTGAATATTTAATAAAAATCCTGTGAATTAAAAAAAAAATCCCATCAGAATCTTTGGATGCAAATGTAATCACAAAAAATTGTAAATACAAAAGAATTCACAAAATAAGTTGTGAATTTTTTCGTATTTAAGACAAATTAAAATCAAATTCACAATGATTAGATTAAAATTTGCACCAAAAGTGAGTTCGTACATATTTTGAGAGAAAACATTGCCTCGAGGCATAGAAACTTTTGCACAAAACTCTGTGCGAAAATTTATTTGCCTCAACACAATGTTTTCTCTCAAAATACGTAGGAACTCACTTGTGGTGTAAATTTTAATACAATTGTCGTGAATTCGACTTTAATTTTCTTCAACTTTTGGAAATTCGGAACTCATTTTGTGAATTTTTTCGTATTTATAATGTAATATTTGAAACTCACAACTTTTTTTGCAAAAATTTCTTTGCCTCGACGCAATGTTTTCTCTCAAAATACGTAAGAACTCACGGTTGGTGTAAATTTTAATTTAATAATTGTGAATGTGATTTTAATTTGTCTTAAATACGAAAAAAAATCACAACTTATTTTGTGAATACAATTGTATTTGTATTCGCATTTACAATAAGTAAAATATGAATAAATCTGTATTTATATTCACATGAAATTCACGATGTGAATAAATTCGTATTCGTATTTATAGATAGAATTACGCCCAACTCTGTTCTCGAGTTATCGTGACCGCCGACTTTGAAAGCAGTGCTTCGAGAAAAACGCGTTTGAAGTTCGAAGTATGGCGCTACTACAGCTTGAACGAGCTCATTCGATTTCAGGAATTTTTCGAAAATGCAATTTTTCGACCCACCTAGGAAAACGTAGCCCATGAATTCATGTCCATCGAAGCTGAAAGTGGCGATTCAATTGGTTGTTTTTTCCTAGCTACGTTTTCGTGGATACTGGCCTTTGATATTGACCCGCTCTAGAAGATGAAGATGTACATATGAATGTAGGAGTAAAAGAGCAGAGAGAAAGAGAAAAACATGGAGATCGAGTTTGAGAAGAAATGAACATTGCAGGGAGTACAAAGACTGGCAGCCTCGAAGGAGAAGGAGATGGTGAGGAAGGCAAAGGCGAGCGCCGGTGTCAGCGGATTTGGGGAGAGGAAACAGGAAACGCTCATCGAACTTCAGGACAACAGAACGCAGAAGCAGATACAACAGCAACACTTGCAGGACGAGCAAAACCTGCGAATGCTCGAGGAACAAGAGGCGAGCATACGTCAGCTCGAGGTGAGTCTGGTTGGGTTTGTTTGCCAAGTATGAGAGCGGAGATTAGCGAGAACGCGGGGAAGCAAAAACAGGGGATAAGACAATATCCGAGGCGCCAAGTTTTGACCGTTGATTCTTGATATTTGAACCAAAATAATGAGAATTCCAAGAATGAAAAATTTGCCGTTTCGGCTTCCTTAAGGGGTTAGGCCACAGTAACGGGTATAAAATCATGTGCGAATTTAACATTTTTTTTTCATATGAAAAAGTGATTCACTCATAAAATTAACTGCACATCTATTTAGTATAATTATCAAGCTGTTGGAAAATATATATTTTTTTTTTCGATGTACAAAATGGCCGACTACTAATATTTTCTTTTGTTATCTTTTTTTTAAGCGCTCCGCGGCGTGACATTTAGCATTCACAATTTTTTACCTAGAACAAAAAACAAAAATTCTCGTCAATCTACATTAAAATACCTAGAGAAGTATGTACGGAATTAAAAAAATATTGTTTTATTGAAAAGTTGTAGGCATTTGAACTTGAGAAATGAATTTCGTTATAGCTGCTCATAAACTGCTCATAAAATGAAAAGTTTTCGATTAATCAGAAATTCCGTACGTACTTCTCTGCGGAATGCAATTAGGAACATAAGTTTTAAATTTGAAGTAAATCGAGTGAAAATTGTTGAAGTTATTTGTCAAACACCCTGGAAAAAAGCTGTTTCGAGAAATTTCGAGTTGTCGGCCATTTTGTACATCGAAAAAAATATATATATTTTCTAACAGCTTGATATTCACACTAAATAGATGTGTAATTAATTTTACGAGTTAATCACTTTTTTCATACGTACATATCGTATCATATAAATACCACTAAACGTAGTATTAATATGATTTTCAACATAAATTCTGAGATTACAGTGCTTTATTTATTTACATTCTTTGTTTATTTATAACAATAAAAATTGTTCCATATAATTATGACACCAAATTACTAAACGATATATTTTACATAAACGTGGAGCTTTGCCAGTCCGAAGAGAGATGAACCGTATACTTTTAATCCCTCTTCGGACTCATTGCGATTAAGGGGAGATATACACCTAGGAGCCGGAAAAAGGGTCATTTTTGTGAATTTTTTCAAGAAAAACTATTTGAAATTTCGGATTGGGGTTTTAATTATCTAAAAGTACATACATTCAAAAATATGTTTAATTTTCTTTATTTAAAAATATCAAAAATATACAAGGATATTGTATGATCCTTGGAGCGTCGTAAAAAAATCTGCGTATACGGTACCCACTGGCGTTTCTTCAAAAATCATCTGAAAAAAAAAACCAAAAAGATTATTAAATTAGATACTATAATCTAGTACTTGTCATGGCCGATTTTGAAAATATCGATTTATGCCAAAATGGCGGACGTTTGAACATAAATAGTGATTTTTGGGCCAAAAATTAGTTATTATTTTGCCTATAAAACAAAAACTAAGTAACGGGAAAAAAAAATCCTATGACAAGTACTTGATAATGGTGTATAGAATAACCACAAAAAACCTCAAGGCAATCGGTTCATTGGTTTTCGAGAAATTTTGGGTACCGATTTGAAAAACGTGGTTTTGAGAAAAACGCGTTTGAAAACTTGGGAATGAATAAATCATGAAATTTGTCAACTTGCATGGAATCATCGATACCAGGCCCATAGTGTAGGTTCCTACGGTCGACAGAATGTTCATAGCTTCTGAATCCTCGAAGTCGACCATCTGGGTGTATATCTCCCGTTAAAAGTACTACTTTACTATCTGTCTAGTCGCAATTCTAAGTGAGGAAAACATGGTAGTGGTATTTGAAATAGATTTTTGGTTCCTGCGACACTTTTGAAACTATATATTTCCAAGTTACCTTGCCTGATGTTCCTTGAAATTTTAAAATTCGAAAAAATCGTCTTTTTCGACAAGTGACGAAAAATTCTAATTTTAACGCGAAATAAGCAAAATATTAACTTTTACCAGCCATCATATTTTGTTTATTTTGAGTCGACAGCCCTAAATTCACCGTCAAATCTTGGCGCCCCGGATATCGTACTCTTGTCCAAAAACAAAATAAACAAATCGCGGCTTGCTGTTACAGAGCGACATCAGCGACGTGAATCAAATATTCAAGGATCTCGGGGCGATGGTTCACGATCAGGGCGAGGTAATCGACTCGATCGAGGCCTCGGTCGAGAGAACCGAAGTGTTCGTCAACGAGGGCTCGCAACAGCTGCGAACCGCGGCGACTTATCAGAACAAATTGCGCAAGAAGAAGTGTATCCTCGTCGTTATCGGCGCCATAGCCCTCGCCGTCTTGATCGGTATCATCGCATGGCAGAGTTCTTAAGGTGGACAAACTTTGCTCGCTTCCTTTTTTTTCTCTCACTCCAAGTGAGAGACGGTCAAAGAGTGAGGATCGCCACGCCGAGCACGAGAACGTTCAACGAGAAAAACACAGAAGCGCGAGAAAAAACGAACGAACGTTTTCTCAGCTCGCCAGGAGCGTCGGAGACGAGCATCCTTGCGATCGAAAAATAAAAAGCCTCGAAATTGCCATTTGGGGCGATTTTATTTTCATTTTCGCAAAGCGTATGCTCGTCCCCGTCGAACGGCAAAATCCCCGAAACGTCCTGCATTTTTACGATATTTCGTTATTCACGGATGTTGATGGAACAACGAGGGGCGAGGGGGTTCGTTATTCTCCGCCCTTTGCCCGAGTGCGGTGACTATAATTGAAAGAAAAAAAATAGTTTCACACGCGTAATTAGCGATCTATTCGATATTATTATTGTTATTATTATTATTATTGTCTTGTACTGAGAGTACATACCCGACACTCCATAGAAAGTACACGTAAACGTACGTGAAAGTTTTAAATCGTAATTATTATTGTTTCCCATTCGTCGGCCACAAGAACATTGCACTGGTTGGAGGATAAAAAAAAGAAACAATATTAACGTAAATATGACGAAGTTTCGTACTACGTTTTTTTCCCCCATACGTATGGAATGTAATTATTTTGCAAGTTGAATTATCTTTTTTTTGTAGCGTGAGAGAATATGGTAATGTAATCCAATGTATTATATAATCTTTAAGAACGTTGTTTGATTTTTATCTATATATATATCTATATATATATAATGAAAGGAAATGAGCATTTGAATTCGAATTTCTTAATCTGTTTTTTTTAAATTTGATTGTCATTTGGACAAGTAAAATACAATAGATAGATTTATCGAGTAAAAGTGGCTGTCTAATTTTGCTTTTTATTTTATTTTAATTATTTATCGCTGCGATCTGAGTCTTACTGTTTTACTTTGACACAAGTCTAAATGTAGCCTTTACTGAGATAAATTGGTGCGCGAGATTTGGTGCTTTTCGTCGATCTGTTGCGAATAAATACATGGAAATTTTGTGAAAAAGTTTTTCAAAAGATTCCCTGCGAGGTTTACGTCAACGTATAGTGTCGCGGAATGTGAAGAGGAAATTCGTTGTATACGCCCTTGGATATCTCTAGTGGCGCCGCTTGGTGGCAGATTCAGGAAATTTGGGACGTTCGACTGCGGTCAGCTGTACGCTGTGCGTATTAATTTCATTGAAAAGCGCTGTGTGAAATAAATCATAAATGGATGGTACGAGGTGTTGTGCTATGGGGTGCAAAAATTACCAATCTCGAAATCAGGAATTGACTTTTTATTCGTTTCCGAGACGAAATTGGGAAATCAACGAGAAATGAGTGGATAAAAGCTGTCAGAAGAATGTAAGTAAATATTTTGACGATTTGATACAAGGAACGTATTAAAAATATACAAACGTTGGATTTTCCGTAATGTTTTATTCTTCTAGTACATCAGATAACATTTTTTGAGAACCAGGTGCAACTTATTTTTTATTTCATTTTTTTTTTTTCGTCTATGATAAAAATATTAATTCAACATTTCATGCTCATTTTCAACGATTGAATAGAATTCATCAATAACATATTATTCATTTAACATTCCATACTTATCCTCAATAATGAACGAAGATCCGTAATTTGTTAATGCCGTTATATACTGAATAACAAATTCGGTTCATTGAATCTAATTTCAATGACAAATACACGTATTACTTCATTATTGATATTTCTTTGATAAGGAGATACATCTGCATTTTCCATTTCTGTTTTGAATTTATGGTTGAAAAGTTGGTGAAAAAAATATTGTTTTCCATTATTGTTTAACTACTAATTGATCACATTTTATGTTCCGAACTTCATTAATACGTACCTCTACTTTTACGTCGTACGGTGGATTATTCACTTTAGTCTGTGGTATTACTCTCCCGCGCATAATTCGATCTCCATTAGCTGTATCATCGATTTCGACGATCTCCTGAACGTGGTGACTTTGAAATAGTTTATGCCCTATACATTTTTAGTTAATTGATCATTATACGATAATCCTGAAAATAAATACGTAGTAGAAATTACAGTGAATTTGACAGAATATCTCATGTTTCGTGTATTTACTTACCTTTAGACACAGATTTTCTGCGAAAAAAATCTCCATAAATATTCTGGAAGCCACACTTGATAAGAGTGTGGCTCGTAATTGCACTTTAACAATGTGCGATTGCGCCAAATAAATAAATAATTCAAAACGTGCAGTGACCCAGGTAGCAAAATGTTATCCATATGGCATCCAAAAGATATGCGAAACGGATACGGATATCTTTTTGGTTGTCCAAAAAGACGCCGTTTTGTATTACAAAACGTATCACTTATGTCCGCTTGGCAGATAACTTATTCGTGCCCGATAGTTAACTATACGGCAACTTTTAATGGTTAACAAAGTGTCAACAAAAGGTTAACTCTTATCGGTTGTCGTAAGTTAGCGTAAAGTCACCAAATCGATATATCCGGAAGATATCCTCTTAAAGGCACAAAAATGCCAAGGCACCACTGCCATCCGAAAGTCGTCCGATAGGCATCCGAATAAGGTTGACAAAACGACATCTAAACGGCATCGAAGAGTACTATCGAAAGGATATCTATTTTTTTTTTTTTTTTTATTGGTTTTTTCCTTAGGTACACGCTTTTCGCGTTTGTTACCTATTCTTCCCCACATTATGACCGTTCTTTCCCTCTACTGTTGACTCCTTTTTTCTCCATCTTTCTCTCTGTCCCCGCACTGTTTCGGCTCTGTCTCTTGCGGCCGCAGCCGACTTCCCCCTCCGTATTATATTCATCATGACATTTTCTGTCATGGGTATAGGGAAACTGCGGAAAACTTATACCAATACAGCCGGTCATCGAATTCGCCCCCCGGTCGTGGAACTAGTCTTATTTCGCCGCGAAATGCCGAAGAAAAACATTTCACGACGAAATGTACGCGACCGGGATTCGAACCCGCGACCTCCCGGTCCGCTGGTTTAGCGGCAAGCACGCTAACCACTAGACCATCGCACCGGTTCGAAAGGATATCTATTTATTGGCCATAATGGATATATAGATATACTATCCATTTCTTTATAAAAATTCAACTTATTAATAGTGTAGAAAATTTAATTTAGCTCAATATTACCGATTTTCAATTGTTATATGATAAGCATAGATAATCACATTTTTTGTTACTTTCAATACGAACGTGCGTATATATATGCTCGTTCGTGTTGAAAAAAATTTCATTATCTATGCTTGTCATACAATAATTAAAAATGGGTTATATTAAGCTATATTAAATATTCCAGACTGTTAATAAGTTAATTTTTATAATAAAGAAATTGATGAGATATTTTATGCCGGTTTCGAAGTGGGTTTGGTATTTATAAATAAAACATCAACTAATTCATTATAAGTGAAATATAATTTAATGTTATACAAATTAATTTAATGTTCAAATGCTTGAAAAGTTGTGGTACAGTCGTTATTGGACTTTGCTGTTACGATCACGCCTTTTGGTGGTCGCAATGTGTGCCGCTTTTATGCCCCCCCACCGCAAAGTCAGTCGGCAATGCGAGCTTCGATCTCCTTTAACTTTGCGTCAGCAAAAACGCTTCTTACATCTGAAAAATAAAATGAACAATTATTATCAATAATATATTATTAAACATGTGACGGTTACTGTACAGCGAACTACTTCACAAAGTATCGAAAAGAACCGAACGGTCTGATAGCGAACATCAACAGGAGTAGCAATACAGCAGCATTCGGATTTTTCATTTACACGATATACTAAATTCATGTCACTTTCTAACGCAATAGATGCTCTCCGCCTTTGCTGTCTTTGTGACAGTTCGAGCAAAGGCTTCAGCGGTGGACCCATAATTTTTATATAGATAAACTATCTTCCAAACTTTTGTAATATATTTGAATGCATGAAAATATAAAGTAGAAAAAAGTATGCTTACATAATGTTGAAGTCCTCTGCCAATAACAACGTCACCTCTAAACAATCCCTTGAATATCTAAAAAACGAACATATGCTATTAGAAAAGAATGGAACTAAATTAAATATATATATGTACCAAACACATATATTTGGAAAACAGCTATTTTTCAACGATTCGGCAATGCGAATCGACAACCCTGAATTAGGGTCCTTAGGGCTTTTTATGGCACATGCATCTTAGCAAAGAACAGATATTACATGGAACTCCACGGCCCGAGTTAATATTTGGCAGAAAAAATGTAGTTAATATTTCCGCCGGTAGGCTGCGCGGCGATGTATCGGTGTGCTACACGCAATGATGGAGGTTCAAGGCACGCCTCTCGCGGTTGTCTCTCTCTCTCTCTCTCTCTCTCTCTCTCTCTCTCTCTCTCGCGTATGCCTATCGGGCTATCGTGCTCTCCCGCGTGTATTAAAGGTCGACTGACCGACCAAGCGTTGGGCGGTTCAGTAGGAGACAGCGCATCATTTAGAATCACGCATTTAATTTCTGTCGCGGAAGGCCGTATTTTGGGGGGGCACAAGCGAGGCTCTTCTGAATCAGTGATAAATTATAGTGGCGCTTAGTAAAAAATAAGTCACAATCAATTAATATACACAACAATAAACTGGAATAAAAAAGTTTGCGCAAATTTTGTAGAGTCAGACGCTTTTGAATTTTTCTTGAAAGGTTGCGGCTACGAAATTTTATCTTAAATATTTTCTTTAAGCATTCGGTCCCCCCCCTTTTTCATTGTCGTTACGGGATAAACATCCGAAAAGCTATTACACCCGATTCGTCCGAAATTTTGCACAGATGTTCCATTTAATATATAAAGACATCTCCTGAAGGGATTTTTGGCGCGTTCCAATAGAAATCGAGTTTTAACGTTTATTTTTTAGCCCGCACGAGTATCTATATCGCTCGCCACGGCCGATCGATACCCCACCCCTCCAATATAACCTCTATATAATCTATATCTATATAACCTAAACCAATTCAACCAAATCCAAATACACAAACCCAGCTGGTGGGACCTGGTGTCCGGAGACCCCTAAAAAAACGGTGGACACCATTTCTCAAAAACTATCGCATCGATCTTATTGAAATTATGCACACTTCTTCAAAATAGCATTGACTAGTGATTGTATGAAGGATTTTAAAAAAAAATTTGGATTTTCGTTCGCGTTTTATGCAAAATGGTTCAATTTTTGGTACAATTTACGCTACGCATAGTCTTGTAAAATTAGTTGTAATCGAAGAAAAACCTTCGCTCTATTACTAGTCAATGCTATTTTGAAGAGTGCAAAATTTCAATAAGATTGGTGCATTAGTTTTCGAGAAATCGTGTCCACCGTTTTTCGAGGGGTCACCGGAAGCCAGGTCCCACCGGCTGAATATCCCAAATTTTTTAATGACATTTGAAAAAAATATTATTGTTATGTTGCTCTTTTATGTGCTCATCATTTGGAATAAAATCATTTATGAATTATATTTTCTTTAATAAAGAAAATATGCTTTTTGGCTTAAAAACTCACGTAGCCCCTTAAAAATTATTTTCGTCTAAACTTTTACGTGTCGTCGTTGTTAGGAAAACGATGGAAGCTCAGCTTGGGACTCGTCTTGGGAACATTTTTGCATCCATTATAGGCACATCTGCTACACGATGGCATCGTTAACAATGTTGCTTCTCACAAACAATTTTAAACAGCCAATTTTCCGTGGGCAAAGAGTCTAACAGAAAAGCGCGAAATACACGAATACACGATTAATTAACTAGTTAGATTGATATTCAGTATTAATAATCACGAATACGTCCGAGTCCTGTCAAATTTCTGACAGATGTAAGCAAAGTAGCAACAGATTTTTATACCGCGTAGCATGTTCCTTGGAAGAAATCGCTGAGTCCATGTTAAAAAGAGATGGCACGGTTGAAATGGAAAGGAGCAAGAGAGTAGGAGCAAAAACAGATCGATTTAAAGCCGGGGCTCCCCGGCAGAACGAGCACGTGCCTTAGACCGCTCGACCGTTGCTGCTGTTAACATTTGAATTTGTAAGAGAGCGAGCGAGGCGCGAAATCACCTCACCGTCCCAGGTAGCAATTTTCAAAAAGTTGTCCAAAAGTCGGCTAAAAGGGTGCCAAATGTCCGCCCGGAAGTTATCTTAAAGTCAACGACCATCCAAAAAGATAACTGTTGGACACATGATAACTTATAGGTAACTTCCAAGCGGACATTTGGTACCCATTTGGACAACTAATAGATAACTATTTTGAAATTGCTACCTGGGGTAGTTGGCTCGAGCCTAGGAAGAGGTGGAGCTGGGTGGAGCCAAGCGCACCTGCGGATGTGTGTGTGCACACCGACACAGGCAGCGCTTTAGGTGGTTGGGGGAGTAACTACGAAACTCCCCCAAGAAATCTTGCCAAATCGTCCCATAAGCCGTGTTGTTCCATGTAATATCTGTTCTTTGACCAGAGATTCAAATTTCGAATGCAGAGGACCTGCTAAACGAATTATATGTTTCTCTGATGGACATAGTTGATTTAGATTTCTAGAAAACGTAAAGATAT
This sequence comes from Ophion obscuratus, assembly GCA_964007375.1. NCBI lineage: Eukaryota > Metazoa > Arthropoda > Insecta > Hymenoptera > Ichneumonidae > Ophion > Ophion obscuratus. Next base: position 19,268,868 of record OZ023323.1, read on the forward strand.
TTACTTTAACATGCTTATTCATATATCATATATGAGACTGATTGAAACTGGGTGATTTTTGTACTAGTGTAATCTCAAGGAATAAGTATTTGTTCATTTATGTGATTGTTTTAGCCTGCTACAAAATACAGATATTTTATTATGTTCGATTTCAAAATAATTAAAGAAATAATTCAATTTCTAACTTAAATCGGTGCTTTTCCTTCATGACCTACCAAAACCACGAATTTGGTCTATATGGGAGCTTTTACCGCGCTATTTGGGCTTCGTAAAGTCCCGCGGTTTTTGGGCTACACAAGCGGCGTCTGGCGGCGGTTTCGCTTACTACACGTCTGGCAACTCTGCCGTGGCCCACTACACCGTAGTTCCAAGACCCTTATCTGAGACCGTGGTTAAAACGATACGCCGTACGACCAGACACATCGGCCGTTCGAGTTTCGTATATATAAATTCGATGCTACGAGTGCAAAGTCGAGTCGGAGTATAACTCGGGGAGGGAAAAGCCCATCCCCGAGTGGTCAATAATACCGGACTGTCAGCGAACATCCGTTTGCCAAAAGATCGAACAGTTTGACATCACCGAGTCAGAACGGAAAGACAGTGCGAGGATCGGCGAGTAAAACGAAAATATTTGAAAACTTCATCAAACGCCGGACAAAACGAAAATGATCAATCAGCAGCAACCGAGCAGTGAGAATTTCAATCACTTCAGAAACGGTTCGAGCATCTTTTCCGGGTAAGGGCCCCGTCGTCATTTGCTCTTTGATCTCAGCTGTTCATCCACGTACAAAGAGATCGCTACATGTTGTCTCGTGCGTTTCCAGGGGAGCCGGAGCGATGGTCGGAGGTGCGAGCAACGTGCCGCCTCCTCTACCTCCCAGAGTTTCCAACCAAACGCGAAGTTATCAGCCCTACGGTATGGGCTACGGTAACACGCAGACTGGCTACGGATATGCCAGTCCCTGGAATTATAGAAGCTCGGGGATGGGTGGCTACGGCATGTACGGATCTTACGGCGGCTACTCCCAAATGTATCCTGGTGGAATGTACGCTTCGGGCTATTCCGGCCAGCTAGGTGGCCCCAGTGGTGACGTAGAGGACAGGTGCGAAACGCTACTTACAAAAAAGCCTCTTTTTGTCAAACGCTTTATCTTGCCGATGGCTTCGAAGGGATCCGTATATTTGTGAAACTTATTTAGAAAAAGAACTCGATATTGAAAGCTCAGTAACGAGACTGCATAACAACACATACGGACATTCTCTAAAGATCTCGCCGCTGACTTTTTTCAGATTTATCCAGTACGCGGAGGAAAACAGTAGGCCCGCTTTCCAATCTATCGAATCGGTGGTGCGAACGTTCTCGTCGATCGCCATGCTCCTGGAATCGACGCACTTCGCCATCACTAATTCATTCCGCGCGATATTGAGCGTCGCGGAGAACATTGGAAAAACAAGATACATGTTCGCCGAAGTGACGAGCGCGTTCGCCCTGACTCGTTTCTTCAAGTGGCTCTACAGAAAAATCACGTACATAATCGGTGCGTAAAACGCGTGCAACGCTATTCTCGAGTCAGAGTTGAAAGCAATTGTAGACGCGTATGAAATTTGCAGGCTTGAATCCGGAAGATCCGAGCGCCGAGCTCGTCTGGCAAAAAACTGCGGCCGAGATGATAAACGGAAGTGGGGCCGGTACTTCGGCGTGGCCGATTCTTGTTTTTCTCAGTCTGCTGGTTGCCATTCCCTGCCTTCTCAATAAGATGATGAACAGCACGCAACGAACAAAAGCAAAGGGTACGCGTGCGATGCGGCATAGGAATGCTCGAGCGGAACTCTTTCGCATCTCCGAAAGTAATTTTGGTAATTATTTGCGAAGACACAGCTCCGATTCACACGACCTTGAGATACGTTGCGGAGTCCAACGTTCGAAATTGCGAATGGAGCCTTCGTAAATAATTACCAGTAGTAGAAAGAATATGACGAAAAATGACAATTTCGCAGGTGAAGATCCAAGAAAATGGTTCCGTTGCAACGAGCCAGTTTACAGCGCCGTGGCGCTGTACGACTTCGAGCCGGTAAATCGTGACGAGCTGCGAATGAAGTCCGGACAAAAGGTTTGGCTGGCGCCTCAATCGTTGCAGCCGAAGGATCTGCCAGGCTGGTCGAGAGCGAGCGACGATCGAGGCGGCGTTGGCCTCGTCCCCACGAGCTACGTAAGAATTGTCGGCCAACTTGAAAAAAAAACCGACGCGAGTCATGACGCGCGAGCGACTTCGTCGTCGCAACACGTATCGCCTTCCTTCTATTCCTCGGCCAGCGACGCGCCCGAGAACGCGAGACAATCGAGTGAAAAACCGAGCGACGAGAGCAACGGATCTGCCCTCGAAACTTTGTAGACTTTTGCACTCGATTTGACGATCGTGAATCGGTTTTGCAATAATCCAAATGAAACTCGTGACAGTGAGAATCGTTCTTCTCACGACTTCCGGCACGCGGGATCTGTCGCAATCTAATGAAAAGGTGTTTCGGGTACACGTATGTATAGTTCACGAACGGTAGGATCTGCTGAAAGTGTCCGAACAATTGCAAATGGAAAACGTACGTCGACTTAACAAAGATGCAACTTCGAAATAATTCTAGTGGCTGGATCAACCCTCTTATAGGCATGAAAGCAGCATTCGAGAAGTACGGTCCAGGTCTGGGGAACCCGAACAACTCTGACTTCGAATCTCTCGCTAATATATATGTGCATGTAGGGGGAAAGGATATTTTTAACCCTTTATATCTATGCCATGTTGGCCATCGCGAGCTCGGTTTCGAGAACGGTCCTGAAACATTTGTTTCAGCGAATCGTCGATTTTGAGAACGACTCCCCTTGAAACGTCCGTTTTAGGCTTGTCCCGAGGTGACTTGGATGCCGTTGGAATTTACGCAATGTCGTTTACAGAGACAATACTAACGTCTTCAATATCGCTTAGACGACGCTGGCCGTTTTTTGGAACATTGTATTACACCTAAATTGAGAGATTGCAAAAATTATACTTGAATAATGAAGTTCTTTTTTGCCGAAAAACAGGCTTTTCCATGGATCTGGGAAGTCTGAGCATAAAGTCTCTATTAAAGTGAGTACTGCGGTCCACTTGAGTCTTATCAGTGCTGCAAACGATTTCTGATAAACGTGCCTCAGTCAAATGCACGAGACCGACGGTAGTGTCGCGTGTATCAGCAAAAAGATTTTGGCGATGGACTTTTTTCATCTACGGTCCAACAACGGATGGAATTTTCATTGTTTTAATTTCAATAAAGGCATTTTTTTCCACCCTCGATTACCAAAGAGATATTTCCCAAGTCATACACGCGGGACCGTCAAACTTCCATGCATTATGCTACAATTGGTGAATAATTTGCAAAACTGCGTCCTTTTTCGCTTCAATATGGACGACCCAACTGAAATTTCGTACGAGGATAAAGCCGAAAAAGAAAATGTCTTGCCTCGAGTGAAACGTCATGTTTCGGTTGTCAAAACTACCAACTGTTGGGCCACAATCGTGCGCCTAGTGGACTCGCGTAGCCAAAAATATTGGTCTAATTTTTCTCTGTGAACGTTGCGTATATTGTAGCTAGTCTCGATCGTACGGTGTACAAATGAAACAAGAAGGAATACAAAGTGTTTTCCAAGAATGTCCAAGCCGCTTTGCGCGTTACTTCGATGATGGAGCTTCGTTTTTATTCGTCTCGGCGGATGCGAATACTATGTTTATGTTTTCTTTTTCCTTTTTTGGTTTGGTTTAATTTAAAATTTAAGGAAACAGCAAGTAGTATTTACATTGAGGCTGACGAGTCAGGAGACCGAAGATGTATCCGCACCGACGAGCGGCGAAGGATCTTTCCAGGCGTAGAGGCGCTCGAATTCTTTGCCCGGCTCCCTCCTCGTCCCGGCACAGCCCCGATCTCCGTCCAGTCTCGACGTGTTCGCGTTATTGTAAGATTTACGTCTATTTAACTGTTTCAAACAATCGACTAGCACATGACGGATGGAGGGGATTGTTTTTATAGCGGAGGTTTCTTGACCAGTTTGAACCAGTGGCCGCACTCGCAGCGTCTCGGGGTGCCCTCGTGCACCCACATCCAGGCGACGCTGGTGGCGTCCTCTTCACAGACGCAGCCGACCAGTCGGGCGTCGAATGCGCTCGGCACTAGATTCGGCTCTTCCTTCGTACCCGGGCCTCGTTTGTAACCTTTCATGTTAAACGGATCCTGTCGATCGGAAGGAAAGATACGTCGGTCTTGAGAATCCATCCGGCGTTGACGGGCTGTGCCATTTTTGCGGAAATTTCGCAAGAGAGAGAAAGAGAGAGGAACTTACGTCGTTGCCGGCTTGACGGGCGAGGAGCTCCCGTTTCTCGATACCAGTCGCCAATTCCATGGCATCCGGAAGTACTGCGACAAAAGTCAACAATTGTCAAATACCAATATCGATTATGGCGGGGCAAACGGGAGGAGGCAGGGGGGTTGCGAGCGCACACGCGTATTTTTTTTGGTTATTTCAGGAGGGAGACCATCGGGAGCCGCAAACTGATCGATCGTGTGAATTACATAATGTTGAAAATGAGCATTTAAATACGGGAGATTCGCGCGATCGTTCGATGGACTCTCTACCCGTGATTGGGAGCGTAACGTTTGTCGTTTCTTAGTTACATTTTTTCGCAAATCTCACTGAGTTGTATTGAATCGAGGGTCGAGATGCTTGGAAAATCACTCGTCCGCACAACGAGGCCATTTTGCGATTAAATTGATGCTGCCCTGGTACACTCTCGCTCGTGCCTTCCTATTCGACTCTCCAAATGAGCACTGAATACGAACACACCTCGTCGTTACCGAGACGACGCAGTGCCTTTCTCGTGCGCCAACCGGATCGAAAAGACCGAACAAATCGTAACGGCTGACGCGCATGTACCGGTCACTTTACCGGTAATAATTACCGAATAAAGCGCAGGTAACGATCTTGTCGCACGGGCAACGCGCGTGAAATACAACTGTCAGACTAGCGATGTCAATATCGTTTACGTGATTTTTCCCAACAACGCGATTGTTTCCGGATAAAAAGAACGAGCAAACTTTGCTCCGTCGGTATTGCAGATTGCCATAGGGTGATGCTCGATCGGCGAAGAAAATTACAGACTATTTTCGTGCCTTTCCAATCCAGTCGTGTGGCTACCCAGTTAACCAAGCGTACCATTAGTACAGCGTACCGCAAATGTGGAGTACGCTGTACCCCACAGTACCGATAATGTACGGGTACGGGATACCAGCGTACTCGTACCTCCACAGTATCGCTACCGTGGAGTTACACCGTACTGCAGTGCACGGTGGCTCCACGGTGGCGATACTGTACCGGTACTGTACTAGTACATTGGCGGTACAGCGAACCGTACGGCGTACCGGTAATGTACCAGTACCGTACGCACGTACGAGGTGGTAACAGTACCGGTACGGCGCACTCCACATGAGGGATACATTTACGGTACATGGTTAGCTGGGTATATCTGTTCGTTCATTTTTCGGTACCCGTAAAACGATCCCAGCTAACCAAGTATCGCAAATGTACCGCTCATGTGGAGAGCGCCGTACCGGTACTGTTACCACCTCGTACGTGCGGACGGTACTGGTACATTACCGGTACGCCGTACGGTTCGTTGTACCGCCAATGTACTAGTACGATACCGGTACACTATCGCCACCGTGGAGCCACCGTGCACTGCAGTACGGTGTAACTCCACGGTAGCGGTACCGTGGAGGTACGACTACGGTGGTATCCCGTACCCGTACATTACCGGTACTGTAGGGTACGGCGTACTCCACATTTGCGGTACGCTGTACTAATGGTACGCTTGGTTAACTGGGGTAAGATAAAAAATGCCTAAAAATCCGAGAGGAAATCAAACCCACAATGCAACAAAATCCCGTGACAATGAGATCCTCAACTACGGCTGGTACTTGTTCAGTCGCATGGACAGATATTTTCGCAAGCGAGATAAAAATGCTCTGTGACGATTTTTCTAAACGCGATTGTTTCCGGGTAAAAAGAACGAGCAAACATTTGCTCCGTCGGTATTGTAAATCGCCATAGGGTGATGCTCGATCGGCGAAGAAAACTACAGACTATTTTCGTGGCTTTCCTATCCAGTCGCGTGGCTTAATCTGTCCGCTCGCTTTTCGCTACCCGTAAAACGATGCGAAAAATTCGTTGAAGGACTTTTACCGACAGGACGCGTGTCAACCGTAAGATAAAAAATGCCTAAAAATCCGAGAAGAAATCAAAGCCACAATGCAACAAAATCCCGTGACAATGAGATCCTCAACTATGGCTAGTACTCGTTCAGTTGCATGGAGATATTTTCGCGTCGAGCGAATTTAATGTGCTCTGTGACGATTTCTCGTCTAGCAGTATTGCGTTGGTCAATGGGCGACATCTACCGCGAATCGAAGAGCGTTAAGTGCGCGCGCGTGTGTGTGCCTGCGCGTTGGTGCAACCTGTATGCACGATAAATTCAGCGTGCAGCGAGAGATTCGCGTGAAGAAACGCCAAGGGAGACTACGATTAACGCCGATAAAATCGTGATTTTTTCAATTAAAAGTTCGACGTGTGCTCGAGTGCGTTAGTTCGTTAGAGTCAACGATAGAGGAGAGTGCGAGACAGAGCGAGCGCGAGGGCGAAAGAGACGGAGATAGAGAGAGAGAGCGAACGAGTCCGTGAGGCGGTTAGAGAGTGAGCGAGGGTTGCGAGTGAGGTGGGCCGTGAGAAGTGGTGGTGGGAGAGAGAGAGAGAGAGAGAAGCACAGAGGCCGCGCGAGATCGAGTGTGTGTGGGCCGGCCCCGAAGCCGTGTTTGATGGATCCTACGATCGGTTGGGATCAACCGGAGCAGTTCGGCCCTGCCAAAGACTTGTGGTTGCGCATTTGGGAGGCCGAAAAGGGTCTCGACATATTAACCCTAAAGCACGACAATTTTGGTGGCGGTGTTATGGGCAATAAGGATTACATGCCGCTCGATCCTATGAACAATCGTCTAAGTGGTAGTGGTGTAGGTAGTGGCGGTGGCGGCGGCGGTGGTGTCGGTGGTGCGGTCGAGCACGATAGAACGTCGAACCAGCAGCAACGGCCGATCTTACAACACAATACCTGCAACAATTATTACAATCCATCCCGCAGGAAAAGCGATAATCGCGCTAGTACGTACGGCATGAACTATAATCACGATGCTCTGATCGGCGAGTACGGGGGATGCCCCTGGCGAATACCCAACAAGCATTATTCCAGAGGAATCATCGGGTCAGTACAACCAACCTCCACAGATTTAAAATCTCGTCTCATCCCTTAATCTTCTCACCCTGCGTTACCCTTGCTCGTCACTTTACGAATCACATCAAACTCGTGATACCCATCATGGTTTCTCGAAGTTTCTTTCCGCCCAACTCGCTCGCCATCTATCGCCTGCAATTATCGTACTAGCTCGTTTTCTTTCGCGCTTCACGGTAATTCAACGCCTCGTGGGTCGTTACGTGGACCGATTACTCGTTTCCGCAATTTCTTTTCTTTTTTTTGCTTGCTAATCTCGTACGCGCGCGCGGCCATCTCAGCCGAGCGGAAATATGGATCTTTTTAGGTTATGAATGTCACATGTTGCGAGTCGCCTGTGCAGACGCCTCTTTCGGACCCTAAAAAGGGGATGTTCGGAGAGAAAAGTTGGGGATCTTGAATGATTGACGATATCCACGAAATGCTATCGAATTTCAGCGGAGTTGGCACGAGGGCAAAAATGTCCAGGTCGTGGCGTGAAAAATAAGGACTGGGTCGTTCAACGTGGAGCTTTTAATTAGTTTATACGTTAATTGACGCGTAACGATACGAGAATCGTAATGGAGAAATGAGAACATGACGAATAAATTATATCATGTCATGCGGGAAAATATATTTTGAATACTCGATGATAATGTGATGATAATCGACTATAGGCGTAATTCGTACTTTCTTTGAAGTCTGGGTCGCAGATGCATTCGTAAGATAGGCAGTAAAATTAGTATCTTGAAAAATTGAAAGTTTATTCTCGCTTTTTTTAAATTCTACAGTAGTATAATCTTCATAGTTTCTTCCATTCCTTTTTTTCTGAGTTCCATCAAATTTTTACGCACGGCTTCACAATCGAACTCTTTTCTGTCCCTCCCTACCTGCCCTTCGATAACCTAACTTTCTTCGCGTCCATAGCGGTGCATGCCTAAGCGGTCACCGCTTCGAGTATCGGGCCTGTACGCAACTGATCAGAGCCAAAACCCAACAAATCAAATTTTTCTTCGTTATGTTTACTATGATAGCAAATATTTTCTGACGCATTTCAATTTCAGATCATCGTGTAAGTTTTTGAAAAACTGGTCGTAAAAAAATTGATATTTGCAAATTAGAGTTCGAGTCGAGTGGTTGAAAAGTCGACAAAACTGTCGAGTATTATAAAATTGATGGAGAGATAATAATTGTACTTACATTTGTGTTTGGTACAGATTGCACGAAGAGATACAGGATTTCTTCACGTACATGTGTCCCTCCAACGAAGAGCACAATCTCAGGGTAAAAGTGATCAAGAGAATAGAGCAGGTGATATACGACCTGTGGCCCAACTCCAAAGTAGAAGTTTTTGGAAGTTTTCGCACCGGCCTTTACTTACCCACGAGGTGCGTTCTCACGAAATAATACACGAGGCACTCGATCGTGATCTCGTAATCGACAAAAATCACGGTCCTGTCGAGATTTTCCTGAAAGCTTTGTCGTTCCTCAGCGATATAGATATCGTCGTGATAGGCATGTGGGCTAAGCTTCCGCTTCGCACGCTAGAGAAGGCGCTGTTGGACCAAAACATAGCGGAGCCTCATTCACTCAAAGTATTGGACAAGGCAAGCGTTCCGATAGTTAAGCTCACAGATAAGGAATCGGAGATCAAGGTTGACATCAGTTTCAATATGAGCAATGGTGTTAAATCAGCGGACTTTATAAAGTCGTATAAGCGGCGGTATCCTGTACTGGACAGACTGGTCATGGTACTGAAACAATTCCTATTACAGAGAGACCTTAACGAAGTGTTTACCGGTGGGATTTCTTCCTACAGTTTGATCCTCATGACTATTAGTTTTTTACAGGTGAGTCCGCGTACCTTGTTTCCATACGTTTGCACTTTTATTCCGAATTATTCGTCCGAGCTTCTTCGTCTAACGCTTGAAATCTTTGTGCGTTTCAGTTGCACCCGCGGCAGAACGCTTACTGCGAAGGTGCCAACCTCGGTGTTTTACTCATTGAATTTCTCGAGCTCTACGGCAGAAATTTCAATTACGTCAAAACTGGCATTAGGGTAAAAGACGGTGGTACTTACATATCCAAAGAGGAGGTAAAATATGCTCTCCAACAGGTTTCCCCTTTACGCAAACGAATTTTCAATATCATGATCGAATTTTTACAACACTGCAATATCATGAGATTGAAGTTTACATCGTTGGAATGCAACGAAACTTATTTTTCAATTGCTAGAATTTCTTTTGGCAAAGCTTTGTCACGAAAGCCCATGAATAATCTTTTAAGGGGCAGATACCTTTGAGCGTAGTAATTTTCCGCTTTTCATGATTTTTTTCTTTAAAGAAAAGATGTTTTCACTTTTTTCGAGAATTAGGGTATGTTTTGTTACTACTTTTGGCTGTGACATGGTATTTTTTTTAATTGATCTTTCAAAATGGCGAAGGTATGGAACGACCTTCTTCTTAATGGGTTGCGGCGAATGTTGTTAGACGACATGACACGTAGCGTCATAGGGATTAATTTGAAAAAAAAAAACAACGAAGATTTTTCTTTCACTTACACTCATACGCAGAATAAAAAGCAAGAAAAAGGGCGAAATGTTGAGAATCGATGAAATGGTACGCTTTGAAACAAAAACATTGAATTTTCCTAACAAAAATGGCTACATTTTGTGATTACTTGGTCACAAAAAAAAATTACGTGATCACAAAAGTGATATTTTTTATTTTTATTTTCAAAAACATTTAGGGTCGTGTTTTAGACAATATGATTCGGAAGATTTATACTAAATTTCATCAGAATCGGTCGATTAGTTTTTTACCTACACGTCACGCCTGCTTTGAGAATGCAGTTTAGAAGACCGAGCCATACATCCGCCATTTTTAAAGATGAATAAAAATTTAAAAAATACCATACCAAATATAAAAATACCAAGTTACCAAATTACCAAAGAATTACCAAGTTTACCAAGTAAAGTTTACTAAGTAAATTACCAGGAAATTACCAAAAATAAAAAAATACTACAGTCAAAAGTAGTAATAGAACATACCCTAGGTTTGAAAAATGGTGAAGAAATCTTTTTTTTTTGTCTCAATCATAAAAATCGACAAATTTCTTTCTTGCCTAAAGGTATCTCGCTCCTTTTGAGATCTAGAATATAAATAGGCAAAGAAAGAATTTGTCGAATAATAACAATGAGAAGATAAAAAAATTAAGGGATCATCACAGTGCAACGGGTCGAAACATAGGTGATTTTCGTGACTTTTTTTCGATGGTTAAAATATGCTTATCAGTTTGGTTTTTTTTTATGTCAAATTAAAGCACTCGTGCAGAACAGAAAATAAATTTTCAAACATTTTTATTTATTTTTACACTTTTTTTAACCGTTGAAAATGTCTTTGAAAAAAAGCAGTCCTCACGGTGTACACGGTTGTGGCCGTAAATATTTTCTGAAACAAAACTTGTCAAAAGCTTATCAATCAGTATGAAAGCCGCTATCTCCCTATGGAGGTTTTTTTAAATAAAAATTTTGGCCTATTTTTTCGACGGCTTTTCGTTAAAAAGAAACGAAGATTTGAAAAAAGCTTTCATAACAAGCTAAAAATGGCGTGAAGAATGTTGTGTCAAAATTTCAGACGGCTAGCAAAAACTCTTTCTTCGAGCGTGTACACTGCTTTGAAAAAACGACATTTCGAGAAAAACTCATCCGTCCGCGTCGGGTCTCACGCAGCTGGTCGAATCCCGTTTTTTGAGAAAGGCTGTAGTAACCGGAATAATTCGAATTTTGGCCCAAACATTGAACAGCATGCTTATAATCGTCTATACTATCGGATAATGAAATAAATCTATTTTTCAAAATTTCACATGACGACGATCCCCTAAAAAGAATTCTCGTTACATTCCAACGGTGCAAACTTCAAGACCGATCTGTCTCTAGTTTTCGTGTCAAATGAGCTTCAACGAAATGGTTCATGACGAAACGACACACGATTCCAGCGATGCGGAAATCTAATAGTTTCTCCGAACATTTGAATGCCTGAGAAAAGTTTCGGAAACTCACGTTATGTCGGTAAAAACTGACTGCTAGGTAAATAGACGGCAGGGTTGGGAATATTCGAATTTTTTTATATTCTCGAATAATAAAGAAACTTATTCAAAATTCGTTCCGAAAATGAATAATGAATCCCACTGGATTTAGTATTCATTCCGAAAATGAATGATGAATCCAACTCAATTCAGTACTCGTTCCTTGAATGAATAATGAATCCAATCTGGAAAATGGACAATGGAAATGGGACGAATATAATGTCCCATTTCTACCTCCATTTCTTCAGTTACTAGATACTAAAAGCGCGATTTCCTTACGGTAATGTTTCAATAGAATAAAAATGTTTTCTGTCAATTTTCCCAGATTATTCAATTTGATGATTTCCGAACACAGAATGAATACTGAATCGAATTGGATTCATTACTTATGTTGAAATGAATACTGAATTCCGTTGGATTCGTTATTCATTTTGGAATGAATACTGAATCCAACTGGATTCATTATTCATTTTGAAATGAATACTGAATCCAGTAGGATTCATTATTGATTTTCAGAACGAATACTGAATCAAGGTGGATTAATTATCGAAAAGAAGGAATATCCATCTAACATGTATTCGGTATTATTTTCCTACTCGAATACTTTTAGTATTTTAGTATTTATACTTTATACTTAATCCTTTATTTAGTATTTATACTTTAGCATTTATACTTTCCGTATTCGAGTATGCCCATCTCTGATAAACGGCCTCGTAATTATCGTGTGTCATTTCGTCTTCAGTATCTGAGCAAATCACTTCGGATTGTCGCTATAGTCGACTTATACCGACGCTCGTGAGAATCGTGTACGAGCGTCTTATCAATAGAATCGGGAATATCGCAGGTTCAGCGAGACATGATCGACGGGCATCGGCCTTCGTTGCTCTGCATCGAGGATCCTCTGACTCCGGGCAACGACATAGGGCGCAGCAGTTACGGGGCTCTCTACGTCAAGGACGCCTTCGACTGGGCTTACTACGTACTTTCCCAAGCGGTCAACCCGCTGAACACACTCATAAACGATGCCAGTAAAGTCAGGTGGAGTTGCCTCGATACTTGGTTTTATTCTTTTTTTTCCAAAAGCTACAAAATCAAACACCCGACGTACGATCGAGCTGTGCTTTGAACCGTCTCGTTTTGTCCGTTTAGCATATTGGGAAGGATAATACGAGTTACCGATGAGGTGATAGAGTACAGAAAGTGGATAAAGGAAACATTCCCTCTGCCAATCGGGGAGATGGACTCATTGTCGAGCTCGACGAGCTCGGACGCGTCGACTCTTTCCGCACCGGCGAGCGATACAGTACGTTCCTCGATTTCCCAATCACTTTATCTTTATCTCACTCTTTCTTCATTTCATTCTCGTTACTCAACGTCTCATTGTCCTCCAAGGATTCCGAGTGCAGTCGTGGCAATTCACCAAATAACGGGATAGGAAAAGTCGGCGAGGAGCGGAACACTGAGAGGAACGCATTTAGTCCAGCGGGTAACAATCAACAACAGTCGCAACAGCAACAGCATCAGCAACATTGGAAGAAACCGTACAGGCCCCCGAGCAGCGGCCACGGTAAGTAACAGTTCCTAAGAGCCGTTCCACAAAACTCTCTGTCTCTGTTTTATTATTGCATCAAAAGATCCCTCGGAAAACATTCTTTTTTTATCAATAAAAAAAAACGTGCAACACTCTGTCGTTATTCTAAGGCAGCGGTTCTCAAAGTTTTTTGATGACGGAACCCGTTTGACACACTGAATATTTTGCGGAGCCGTAAAATAAGAAAAACCTGGTTTTATGTTTATTTTTTAATGAAAATCGGGGGATAGTACGATCTCCGGGGCGCCAAGTTCTGACCGTTGATTCTTGATATTTGAACCAAAGTAATGAGAATTTGAAGATGAAAACCTTGCCGTTTTGGCTTTCTTAAGGGAAGATATACATCTAGGAGCCGGAAAAAGGTCATTTTTGTGAATTTTTTCGAGAAAAACTATTTGAAATTTCGGATTGGGGTTTTAATTATCTAAAAATATATACATTAAAAAATATGTTTAATTTTCTTTATTTAAAAATATCAAAAATATACAAGGATATTTTACGATCCTTGGAGCGTCGTAAATAAATCTGCGTGTACGGTACCCACAGGCGTTTCTTCAAAAATCATTGAAAAAAAAACCAAAAAGATTATTAAATTAGATACTATAATCTAGTACTTGTCATAGCCGATTTTGAAAATATCGATTTATGACAAAATGGCGGACGTTTGAACATAAATAGTGATTTTTTGGCAAAAAATTAGTTATTATTTTGCCTATAAAACAAAAACTAAGTAACGGAAAAAAAATCCTATGACAAGTACTAGATAATGGTGTATAGAATAACCACAAAAAACCTCAAGGCAATCCGTTCATTGGTTTTCGACAAATTTTGGGTACCGATTTAAAAAACGTGGTTTTGAGAAAAACGCGTTTGAACATTTGGGAATGAATAAATCATGAAATTTGTCAACTTACATGGTATCATCGATACCAGGCTCATAGTGTAGGTCTTGTACGGTCGACGGAATGTTCATAGCTTCTAAATCCTCGACCTCGACCATCTAGGTGTATATCTGCCCTTACGGAATTATGAGCGCTTTTAGCGGCAATGGGAAATACGCCAAAAATCAACGATTGCCGTTGGCTCATGGGTACAATATCTTTATTTTATTACAAATAATGGAAATTCACCGGGCGAGCTTCAAAAAGTATTTCTTTGTTTGGGTTTGTTTAGTGGCGTTATCTAAATACCACTAAACGTAGTATTTATATGACTTTCAATATAAATTCCAAGATTATAACGCTTTATTTATTCATAGTCTCTGTTTATTTATAACAATAAGAATTGTTCCATATAATTACTACACCAAATTACTAAACGATATATTTTACATAAATTTAGAGCCTTACAAGTCCGAAGAGGGATGCACCGTACACTTTTAATCCCTCTTCGGACTCCTATCGATTAAACGTACTACTTTACTCTCTGTCTAGTCGCATTTATAAGGGAGGAAAACATGGTAGTGGTATTTAAAATACATTTTTGGCTTCTGAGACACTGTTGAAACTATAAATTTCCAAGTTACCTTGCCCTGATGTTGCTTGAATTTTTCGGATTCGAAAAAATCGTAATTTTCGATACCTATCGAAAAATTCTAATTTCAACGCAATATAAGCGAAATATCAACTTTTACCACTCTTCATATTTTGTTTATTTTGACTCGATAACCCTAAATTCACCGTCAAATCTTGGCGCCCCGGATATCGTACTCTTGCCAAAAATCGTACAAAAATGGGTACTTTACATAACAATGTATTAATTCCACTGTAAATTGATGAAATTATTACATTTATTGGGAGATACGAAGTTGTTTTTTTTTTTTGCGGAGCCCTAGCAGAGGCCTTGCGGAGCACACTTTGAGTATGGTTGTTCTAAGGTAAAAGCTGCACCGTCCAAACTTTGGAATTTCTCAAACTTCCAGCAAATCATCAAAACAGTCCGAGGAACAATTATTCTCGGAGCGTAAACAACAACGGTACGGGTCAGAACAAGTCTAAGAGCGCCCAACACGGCGGCGGTGGCGGCAACAACAACAACATGATAAACAACGGCGGCAGCAACAACAATCAAAGTCCGGGCTCGAGGGTAGCGGGCCCGAAACGAAAGAAATGTCCGGCTCATCGGGGCGATTGCGTGCGGTGATGAAAAGCGTGAGTGGATTCGTCGGGCGTTTTACGCGAATGCGTCTTGTTTCATAAACAAGAATATAGAATTGACAAACTATCAAGGAGAGAGGGAGACAGTATTTCGCATACGTCCTAATCAACGTGCGAATAGACTCCTCTCTCTCTCTCTTTCTCTCGCGATCTCCTCACTCTTTTCTTCATTAGCAACATCGCGGTATTGAACCGCGTGTACACGAGGCTAATCGATATTTTAAACGAAAAGAAAGAAAAGATAATCCGAGAGATATTCTCTTCGTCCGAATCGCGTTTTGATTCTTCCAAGCGCGCGCGCGCGCGCGCGCGCGGGATAGTTGTCGCAGCTCAATGACGGCCGCGAACATCTCGGGGGCACGAGGTGATAACAGTAACGATAGTAATAATTACCAATAATTATTCATAATAAGAGGATCAAAAGGGGGCGATACAAACAAGCCAAACACGCGCTAATTCTTTTGTTTCCTCTACCGGTACTACTGTGATTTTGTGTTTTGCTCTTCTCTCGTCACGCTCCTCCGTCTTTTTAACTGTGCGCGCCCATCCTTGATTTTTCTTTTCCAAATAATTCGCTACGCGGTGGTGGCAAAAATGACGAACCGTTTGACTTTTAACGTTCAACACACAGATAGGGCTGTGCGGAGTTTCCGAAGCGTTACACCGATCGTTAACGCGAGCGCGATAAACCGCGCACGCTGCGAAAAAAAGCGCGGACGATTCAATAATAATCAAATGACTTGCCTGATGTACATATTGTAAAAAAAAAAAAAAAAAAAAAAAAAAGAAGATGGGAAAAGGTCAAATGTAACCGATTGCAAGATTTGTGAACGAGTCGGATTGTTAATTTTGTCGATATATTTTTTTTTTCTTTTTCTCCCTTCATTGCATTCGGCCTCCGTCGAGGAATCCTCAGCATTGTGTACCATAAAGAAGAAATAACGAGTAACGCTAGTTATTTTGACGTGTACATTGTTGAATATGGATCAAGTCCGTAACACACATACGTGTATGTGTATATATATACGTGCATATTGCAGTTTGCAACAATTTGACCATAACATTGAACATGTAATATATGTTATTTTTTTCTTCCCTCGTCTCACACACGTGCTCTTTGTACAGACACTCGGAACGTGAGCGTACGAGCTATTTTATAACATAATTGTGCGAATCGTTTGCCGAATGAGTGAGTTTTTTTTTTTCGCGCGATTGTTTTTGAATGATCGGCAAACTTTGATTTTTCGAGCCTCCCCAATCGCCCGCCCACCCTTCGTCATCGCCGCTATGTATAACGTTAAAAAAAAACTACTGTAATTTGTACAAACTTACTAAAGACTGTTGGCGCCCCATTAGATACTCTGTATTGCGGTCTTTGTAAGATATCACTTTATTTATATACAACACACCACTGTATCATAATCTCAAGTACAAACTATAGTTGATTACGTTTTCATAATAAAAAGAACAAAAGCCTGATCGTTCGCGTACCATCGTTTATTCAAGGTGAGAAGGTACATGAATGCGTGTACGTGTAACATTTCACGGTACCGTTTCTCTTTATTCGGGCGGGGAGGTATCGATCTCGGATAGTTTTGGGTACAGCATTTTCTCTAACGTACAAATCTTTACACTAGTGCGAGCTCGTTTAGTGAGCGTTTACTTGCGCCTGTTGATACCGGTTATGGGATTAACGTCGAGTAAACGCATACGCTCCAATTGCGCCAGTTGATTCTCCTCCTTGAACGAGTCGGGCAGCGGCTCGTACACTGCGGAAAACAATATTCGTGAGATTATTCAAGATACGCGAGCATAAGAGCTCAATACACGAGAAAGGCAAAGGTGTCGTACCAAATTTTCGACAGAGAATGAAGAGCCATACTCCGCCGGTTATGATCATGAGGGTCATGCCGATGATGGATTTCCATTCGCCGGTAGGTGCGTTCATTTCGGCGAAGGTTTGACAAAAGCTTGCTCTGTAGAGTGCCTTTTTCTCCTCTATCGTCAGTTTCTTCCAGTCTCCCTTCTCCTTCTCTTTCAGGGCCTGTGTAAATTCAACGCGCGCCTCGTTACACTCGCTTTCCTCATTATCGGGAAGGCGGTAGGGTGGGGGAGAAATTTTCAGTCGCGCACCGCAATGTCCGGGGTGACTTCCTTGAAGCGAATGGCCGGCATCGGCCACATTTCGTGATCGAGGTAACTAGCCTCGCCGTTCATTCCGAAACCGACCACTTCGCGGTTTCCAATCTTGTCCGTGTATCCTGCCATTCGGGCGACCTGCATCTTCTGCCCGCCACGGATGCACCTCACCAACAGTCTTCCGGCCATTGTAACTTGAGACAGAGAGACGATTAGGTTTTACGGCGAAACGATCGATCCGGACGCAAATGATGGGTGAATTTGAGTGAAAAGAGGAATGGCTCCGGCGCTCGTGGAACTCGGATAGACATTGCGAAAATTAAACGTGCAGGTAAACGTATACCGAGTATTACCTAATCGCGACGGATCAACTGATCAACTTGTCAATGAATTTTTTGGTGTCATGACGTGCGACGTGAAAATTAAATAGGTTTTTCCGTGTTGCGAAGCGTTGGAGCGTATCGATATTGCGGTTGTGTGATTTTGCGAGAAAATGAGTAAAAGTAAGATATTCCGTCGGTACGTACCCTCCGGTGATTCTCAGGTCGGAAACACGGCGCGCAAAATGGTTGGCTGCTGAATCGATAGGCGAAGGACGGGGGCGTGACGTTAGCCTTTGGAGTATGTAGTTAGCCCAAACCTCGTAGTTTGGGCGAGCACCGTAGAGGAGGCAGCACCGTCGGTAGGACTGGCGGTTCGAATACAGTCCATACACCATACGGGAAAGAAAAAGCGTCCGCGGAAATGTAAAAAGTAGGGTAGAAAATTTCACCGCTAGGGTCGTTCCGATAACAAATGACCCATTCCCAGTCGAGTCTTAAATGTAAGTCCGCCTTAAGAGGGAATGATACCTCATCGCGGTCGGTATGGTAGAACAGTTATAGATTCCCAAAAATCTTGAAAACAGCTCTTCAGATCCCGTCGAAACTTTGCCAAACGACGTCAAATACATAGACGAATAGCTGTCTTCCCCTCAAATTCAGAAAATTTGAGGGGAAGACAGCTATTCGTCTATGTATTTGACGTCGTTTGGCAAAGTTTCGACGGGATCTGAAGAGCTGTTTTCAAGATTTTTGGGAATCTATAACTGTTCTACCATACCGACCGCGATGAGGTATCATTCCCTCTTAAGGCGATCTTAAGATCGCATTTCTATTCACAGACGCGCCTTGAGGTTACCTTCAGGCAGAACTTAAATTTCTACCTTACCGAAGATAGGACTAATTCACAGACGAATCTTAAGAGGGAATGACACCTTATCGCGGTCGGTATGGTAGAACAATTATAGGTTCCCAAAAATCTCTGAAACGGCTCTTCAGATCCCGTCGAAACTTTGCCAAACGACGTCAAATACATAGACGAATAGCTGTCTTCCCCTCAAATTTTCTGAATTTGAGAAAAAAAGTGTAGATTGGCTTATCATAAGCCAATCTACATTTTTTTCTCTCAGATTCCCTCTATCTATTTGCCAAACGACGTCAAAT
The DNA here is from genome assembly GCA_964007375.1 of Ophion obscuratus. Lineage (NCBI taxonomy): Eukaryota > Metazoa > Arthropoda > Insecta > Hymenoptera > Ichneumonidae > Ophion > Ophion obscuratus. The sequence goes on from OZ023323.1 coordinate 19,287,658, forward strand.
AGATAAAGGAAAAGCTGTCTGCCCCTCAAATTTTCTGAATTTGAGAAAAAAAAATGTAGATTGGCATATGATAAACCTATCTTCGTTTTTTTTCTCAAATTCAGAAAATTTGAAGGGCAGACAGCTGTTCGTCTAACTATTTGACGTCGTTTATCAAAGTTTCGACGGGATCTGAAGAGCCGTTTCAGAGATTTTTGGGTATCTATAATTGTTCTACCATACCGACCGCGATGAGGTGTCATTCCGTCTTAAGGCGATTTTACTCTGTAAGATTCACAGTCGTTTCTGAGATGTCTTAAATGTCAACATAACCTCACTATTTGAGCAAAGCAGACGATGTATTTCAAGTCGACGTTTTACGAGACTTGAGACGATCTCAAGAAAAAAGTAGCGTGCTCCAAAATAAATTCTTGATACAAATTAATTAGTGCGGTTTCAATTCTTTGCGATAGTGTGAATTATTTTTCGGCAGAAATAGTATTCGAAGTGACAGTGTATAAGTACATTATTTATAAGATTATTTTAATTATTTCGCAAAAATGCACTATTGTGTTTGCACGTTTATGTGTCGTTTTGGTGAATTTTGATCCATAATGGATTTTCTCAACGATATTGACATTGTAAACATTGACGGTATAGACGATTTCGTGATAGAGAACAACGTGCGCGTTCCCAAGCGATATGTGCATGATGGTCACAACCAATTTGAGTGCTACAATGAAAAATTCATTCGATGTTCATACTTTGAAAAGTTTCAGAAAGCATTTTTGCCTCGAGGGTATGTGCGCCGATGGAGTGAAGTGACAATAAATCTTTCGCATACTTGCATTGAGGTTCCGGAATAAAGAAAAAAAATACTTTATGAATCTATAGTATCTATATTTGTATTTAAACAATTATATTTAGATATTTTTATCACATTGGTACTTTTTAAAAAATTACATTTCCCCTTGTGTTTTATTATTTAATTAACATAAACTTAAATGAAATAATGAACGAAAACTTCTTATTATTTGTTTTTTTCTTTGGCCAACAGCAACTCTGCCAACTCGACCGCTGCTTATGCAGCTCTCAAATCGTATGCACTTTTCGCTTTCGTTAATTCGTGTAACTCCTTTTCTTGACTTTTTTTCAAAAAGAAAATCTGATATTCATGTTTCATGATCGATTGCAAATGACGAGTTTTCAGCTCTTTTTCTTCGTCGTCCAAGTCATGTGTGCTGCTCGGCCTCTTGGATTTTCGTGCTGTAGTTAAGAGCTGAATCAACATCTGAATGCAATTAAATTGCATAACTGCAACTTTACTACAAAATGACTATTAATTTTACTTGTGAAAGTTGAAGGCGAAGTAGATGGCCTGCTCGGGTGATGTGTGTCGGGTTGGCTAACTTGTGATGCTAGGTGGTTTATTCCAGCTGCATCATTCACCCCTTCAACGAGAAATCCAATGCCTTTTATTGCACAATTTTGTGCGTCCTCAGTTGGCATATGCGCGTTTTCTTCGTCCAAGATTTCGAGAAAAATTTCGTCTATGTCGTCGACGACGACTTGATTTTCTCGCCCTGAAATGTCAATTCTTCCATATTTTATAAATGATTTGATCAAATACGTTAAGAGGGCAAAGTCATGTAAACGTACGTTTTTTTGCAAATAAATGGAATGCTTTATTGAATTAATATAAAGCATATCTCAAAGTATTTATTCTAAATAAATTTGTCTTTTCTTTGTCTTCAAGACTTGACGCAGAACTCTTCTTATTTTCCACTGTTCGAGCATATTTTTGTAAAATTTATATAAATAATTGCTTTTCAGTCGCGCTGTAATTTCGATTTCTGTATTTTGTGGCCATTTTTTCTGGTAATATCAACAAGTTGTCGCACAATATTCAAACTTATTCAAAATGACCGGCGTAAACAAAGAAGATAAAGGAAACTGCGGAAGCATTGTATTTAGAGAATGGCTTATGCAATTTCAGTAGAGCAGAAACGACATGAGAATCTGAGACAACTAAATGTGCTCATTGATTGGCTATTCTAACGGAATAATTCCGGAAAGACCCGAACCTCGTATAAGATCGTCTCAAGCATTGTCTCAACTAAGGTGAACGTAAATGAAATAAGCAAATGCTTGGGACCAAGTTCTTACGTAAGGTGATCTCACTTGCCAACTGTGAATACATAAGGTCTCAGCGGTTTAAGACGATCTTACGTGAGGCGATCTTGAGAACGGTCTTAAGACGGTATGACATCTCATCGCGGTCGGTATAGTAGAACAATTATAGATACCCAAAAATCTCTGAAACGGCTTTTCAGATCCCGTCGAAACTTTGCCAAACAACGCCTAATAGATAGACGAACAGCTGTCTGCCCCTCTAATTTTCTGAATTTGAGGGGTAGACAGCTCTTCGTCTATCGACTCGACTGTGAATACGGCCCTTATACCGTCCACGGTCTTACATACAGGTCTGGAAACGAAGCCAGATTTCAATGGAGTCGCGAGGCACCGTTACGAGCTTCACTTTTCATTCCGCTCGCCGTCACCGCCGTCGCTACTATCGGCGAGTACCTCCCACTCACGGTCTTCTGTGATCTCTCCCTTCGCCCCTTGCCTTGTCTTAGACCGTGCTCCGTGCCATTTATTAGTCCATTTTTTTATGACAACGTTCTCGATAACCTCTGTTTGCGTCAACGAGCATTTGTAGTTTGAAAAATATTCATAAAGCTGGCGAAGGTGGACCGTTGTTTCAGGGCTTTCTAAACTGACGAACCAATAAATGTATTTGTATATTCAACATTCCATGTGTTGCGTATTTTTTTACTTTCGTTATCGAAAGAAACTCGGAATAAAATTCGAATAAAAATCCATTTCACTCGAAAAAGGTAAGTATTTTTATTTATTTTTTAAATTTTTATATTGGTCTTCTTCCAGCCATACAGGATCTTCCCCTTTTTACAAGCCCCACTTCTATTCTCTTCCACAATCCCCCGTCCTTATTCCACAATTCTTTCTCATCTACCTCTACTCCCCCTTCGCCCTCCACGAAAAAGGTAATGTGCATTTCGGATCGTCGAGAAGAGTGAGAGAGACGGACGGAAGCTGTTCTGTCCTTTTCGCACACGTACACGCCGATAGCAATGCCACGTAGTGGCGAAAATTGGAAACAAACGTGGGTTCGTTAACGGTGCCTACCCCCACCACGGTCGTTTCCAGACCTGTATGTAAGACCGTGATACCGTCTCGGCATACGAAGCATGGAGGCTAGAGTGGGAGGAGTCCGAACTCTTATGGAGAGACTTGAAAAATGGCTACAAAAATGTGGTCAAACAGGGATGGCGCCACTATTGCTAAGACCTCGAGAAGTAGGCTGCGTGTGACAGAGACGGAACAAATAAATAATGAGAAGTGAGCTGTGTATGAGGCAGAATGATACTTGAGAAGTGCGCTGCGTGTGACAGAAACGAGACAAATAAATAATGAGACGTGAGCTGTGTATGAGGCAGAATGATCTTGAGGAGTGCGCTGCGTGCGAGAGAGATGTAAAATGATATATACCAGAGAGATCTCCGTAAATGCGTAAAGATAGAAGAATATTTTTAACATAGCAATGCCCAATGAACAATCTGCAATAGTTGCATAATTAACGGTGGAAAAGGTCGAAAATAATTATAATGCAATACCTAGTGATAGAAAAATATTTTTATTATAAGTATTTAATTGTACAACGAACGGTACAAAATGTCTTAAATAATACCGATGCTTTTTTTTATCTTAAATCAACTTTTATAATCTTAGGTAAATACGACGGTGAATTAATCCCCGCTGTCAGAGAACAATGCTTTGCGATCAGCTTGTATTAAAACTCGCAATCAGCGAATCGGTAACGCGATTATTCTGACGATAACATATTTGAATGAAAAGAAGAAGAAAATTACACGAAAGAAATTGCAATTACTTATTGAGGTAAGAAATTTAAAAAAATGGTCAGTAGCTATTTTTCGATTTGAGAAACACACCGTAATAACAATATAAAGTCGAAGCGATATTGCATGCTTCAATGTGTTTAAGATAAAAACATGCTTCAATTTTTTGAAAATAAAATATCTGTGTCCTCTTGTCAACATCAAGGCTGGTTTGTCTCGAAAATTCGATTTTAACAATTCTCGAATTGTTTGAATATTGCATGAATATTATCGTATTTTCCGGTACAGTAGAACCTCGTTTATCCGACCTTCGATTTCTGCGTATTATCCGAGGTGCATCGTCGGATAATACGCAGAATCTCGGATAAAACGGAAGAATCTGCTATGCCTATGCGTGGAATAGTCCTATATTGCTACTGTTTTCCGTATTATCCGAGATGTCACTAATCCGAGGTACATTCTCCCCACATTACCTCGGATAAGCGAGGGTCTACCGTAAGGAGACTAGAGAGAAGGAGTGGACACACAGTGCTTACGAAACGTCCGCAAAAACGCAGCAAACAAGGAGGCGCTGCGATCGTCTGTGTCCGATCGGATAGCTCCGCCACTAGCCTCGTGCTCTTGGCGTGCTCTCGGTTGCTGTTGACAGCACATTCGTGATGGGGGACCTAACTGTTGCGTCTACCTCTCCTATTTCGCTGTCTTTCTTATCGTTGCAAACTCATGATAGCAACTAATAATTAATTAAATTAAGCGGTGAACCAACAATGTAGGTACACGTATGAGCCAAAAGTTTCGGTCGAAACGTATAGTAACATCCAATGCCTATACGACGCCGTTGGTTGTAAATTGTTGACAGAGCTTGTACCCTCTATATGTCCCACACATTCGCACCTCATGCATAGATAGGTCTCATAATCGTATAGAGAGCGGCGCTGAGCTTCCTACGATCCGTCTTTCGCGAAATGTTTTATATACATTTTTAAAAAGCGTGAAAATGTCAACCCAACTGCGATACAAAGGAAAGTTTTCAAAAAAAGGGCGATTGCTAAAAGACTGAAAGCTGTGGCAGCCATGTGTCAAGCAAATGCGGCTAAACGCGATGAGAATAACCATAACCTCAACGATCAGAAACAAAAAAATCGCTGTCGAAGGACGTCGGATCGTGGATTTCCAACATCTCGCCGACAGTTTAAATTGCATTCGCTGTAACAAAGGCAAATACATGCATAAATTGAACAAATTAAATTTGTTTGCAGAATTAATTTATTTCACAACCGTCTCAGAATTACTAGAACTCGGGGAAAAAACACGCTTCGAGTTCCCAGACCACGCTTCGAGTTCCCAGACCACGCGTCAATCAGCTTGCTGCAGCGTACACTGTTGCTATTCCGTTACAAATGGTTGGGCCCGAGCACGGTCGTATATACACGTCTGGCCACTCCGTTCAAAATTGCGTGACTCTAAGTGACGCCTCTATTTGCGCATTCCACCGCGGCGCTAGTGAAGGGGAGGCACTTTTGTTTATACCGCGTTTACGGGGCATGGCATGCACGTTGTGTGGTGACAGTCGTATGCACGTGTGGCCTAACCTCGTTTTGGCGGGATGATGTCGACTGTATCGTAGCCACGGTTTTCGTTCAATACGGAATAACAAAAGATGAAGTGTCCATATATTACGATGCCGAAGCGGTGCATGATTCCGGGATGCAGAAGTGGGTATATAAATAACTCAGAACACGTCTCATTATTTAAAATTGCCAATGATGACTACTGATATTTTCTACTACTTTTCTACTACTACTACTAATGAAAGGAATGCGTGCTACACGTAAATTTCGAATGTTCTTCTTTTCCGTAAACGAAAAAAAATGTAATTGGATTGAGCGATAGTTCAATCGGCATATCCATGTCAAAGACGATGAGTATCATTAACTAATGGCTCATTGCTCATATTTTCGGCTTATGCTTTTAGTTTTTGTGTTCGACTAATTATTTAGGATGTATTAATTTTTCATCACAGCCGCGTGAACGGAAAGACAATTCGCATACGCGCATACATCGCGCTCTGTCGCATATGCCTCCGAGATAGCAGCGCTCCACGCTTTTGCGGCCGGTTCCGCAAATAGAGGCGTCAGATAGAGGCATGCTTTGGGGTATACGGAATATACGGGAGTGCCCAGACCTGTATGTACGACCTAGGGCCCGAGTTCGGTGTGGGGAATCGGCACGATGTGATTAAAAATGAGCCTCAACGCAGAGCATACAACACATCGAAATCAAATTCTTTTATTATTTGTGCGCATGCGTTAAGTTTGGACTATTATAATTATTTGAGACGTTATCGTCAGGAGAGCTGCTAGTGGCACAATCTGGAACTATTGAAGGTCGGACTTTTTGAGACGCTGGAACTACGTATTGGCCTATGCTGTGTCCACTCCTTCTCTCTAGTCTCCCTGGAGACTAGAGTAAAGGCCTGCATAGACTACGACACTTATTGCGACACAAATGTCTGACACTAATGTCCGTTCTGTTCACACATAAGACGGTTTCGGTGTCCCAGAAAGTGTCTGTACTGTGATGTCGCTACACAAGTGTCTCAGGTGTTCACACACAAAAATACTGACACAGCTGCAGTACCCGCTCGGACGCCATGGAGAAACGCCGTGCGGCGGCAGCCGTAATTTCGTGCGCTGTTATTAAGGGGCTATACCAGTGCGACACTTTAAAAAGATCGATTTTTTTGCATTTTTCGACAGTTTATTCTTTCAAGAATATCATTATCATTTAAATTATATATGTCAATATCATTTTATCTAGCAAAAATCGATAGTTAAATCTCTAAACGCATTTTTCTCGAAATGAGATTTTTCAAATATGCTGACAGTGTAACTCAAATAGATCCGATTGACTTGAAATTTGAACTGAGTACTCTTGAATATATTTACTCTACAATGACGTAGGATATTTTTGATTGGATAAAAATTGACGATTTGGCATTGAAAAAAACGACCATTTTGTAGGCAAGAAAAGAGACTTTTTTCATAACTACGCTATTTTGTTAGATTTTGATATTTTTCAAAAATCCTACGTCATTGTACAGGAAATACCTTCTAGTTTAACGACATTTTTTTCCTTTTTCGGTTTCAGCTACTCAATCAGCCGGAATTATGTCAGCAGTGGAGGAACTTTTTTTTGCGCCTGCGAAAGCAGCGCATTAGTCGCTTGGATCTCAATATTTACCTATGAAAAAATTATTTAATATAGGTCAAATATATTTTTAATTTTCCAAAAGATTTAATTGAGTACTTTTCGTCCAAAAAGTCCTGAAAATCACCCAAATTTCCAGCGTTCACACTGGTATAGCCCTTTAAGCTGTGTTCTTAAATTATGCATTTTTCTGTCAACTTCAGCCGATATTGTGCCAAACTGTTCCGCCAAGCATTGAAGTGCTGCCTGTTTTTTTACTCTATTTTTTATAATCAGCACAACATATTTGCCAAAGTTCAGGCAGTCCTTCCACAAAAAATATCAAATTTTTAATGCTCTCCTTGCTCCACGTAATGGCCATTTTGATTTACCGCGGGTCGCGAGTGTCTGGATAATTTCGCGCCGGTTCGAAAACTTGGACACTGCCGCAGACACTCCGACACAACCTGTTCACACGGCGCTCGACGCGACACCTAGCGAGATGTCGCAATAAATGTCCCGAGATCAGACAGTGGTGTTCACACACAGACACTCGATGTATACATTGAGTGTATACACCAAAGTGTCGTAGTGTAAACCTACCTTAAAGGACACGGTCTTACATACAGGTCTTGCAACGAAGGTGGTGGGGGTGGTACGCTTAATGTCGGCAATAAGCTTTGGCTTATAGCCACAAGAGCGGCGCTGCGAACTTGTCATAGCGGCTAGACAAGTAAATAGACATAAATAAAAAAAGATAAAATCAACTTACCTCTGCGATAACTCGACCGTTTAAGTCATGTTTTACCCACTTTCTTAGAATGTATCGTTGGAGAAAATGTTTCTCACACACGAATTGCGAAGGCATGAGCTGAGAAATTCCTGGAATTGCAGTGATCCATTTTTGACGACGTTCGATATTCGACGGAACCCGAAACACCGAACGTTTTTCCTTTACTAACTGACGTCCAGTATCACACGTTGGAACCGCACACGAATTAGTCGTCATTATTATGTAAAAATCCGCACGATATCACCGTCATAACAAAACACGTGATTTTTTTATTAACGGTTATGTAAAACTTTATAGTAGCCGATTAAGTGAGGTTGTGTTGCCACATGCGTCTTCCGCTGTTTCGACTATGATTTGATTGAAGCGATGCGAGCGGCGGTCAAAGAAATTAACGAGCCGACAGTAAGACGACCACCCCCACCACCAATATTTGATTCAGTTGCAAGACCTGTATGTAAGACCGTGGTAAAGGAGCTCGAACGCATATGGCGGAATCGTCGAAAAGTGGATCGCGAAAGTGATGAAAGATCTTGTAGTTCGAAAAATATCCGCAAGCGATACCAGCGCCTGGTACCGAATAGGATAGGTGCGTGAGGACCGGCCACGGTCGTACATACAGGTTTGAAACGGAGCCGGTGGGGATGGCTCATTTCACGGGCGCTAAATTATCTCACCTTGTGACCACCAGGGTAGCGCTGTGATCTAGGGATGGAAATCAGCACATGCGCGGTGCAGCTCAACCGTGTAAAACGGTGCGAAAATCGTGGCTTGTACGTCATACGTTTAAAGGATTTGAAAGTAACAAAAACCGAGGTAATTCCTTGTACCAAGCATGCCCTCATTGTAAATACTATGCCCATTGCGGTCCATGACAAGGTAAGTAGTAATAATTATAGTAAATTATTTTTATATAATGCCTTAGCACAATCGGCATAGCATCAGTGAGGTTATCGCATAAGACTGATGGGTATAATTTATTTAAAAAGAAAATATTTTCTCTATCATTATGGATTATTAATTGTTTCATTTTTTGTTATTTACTTTTTATTTATATTTAATTATCCTAACTACTTTCAATCATACTTATTTCATGACGTAGCCATACTTCGCAGTCCGTTCGCAGCCAGTTTTGTATTCGACATTTTATCTGGCCCGAATGAAAATGATAAATAGTTGTTCAAATAAGTTTCTCTATCACTTCTTGACATATTTATTTTTTATTGTTGCTTTCTCTTTGTTTTTAATTTTTGGATAATACCTGTCAGTGCTGCGAGAGCGAGACGCACCGGAAATAGACGTACAATTTATTTGCGCATTTCCATCCCCACCTTTGTCCATCCCTAGATCACAGCGCCGCGCCCCGGTACTAAAAACGAGGAAAACAAGCGAGCCAAACCACGCTGTAGGAAATTCGCTACGTTTCAAGACCTGTATGTACGACCGTGCATCGGCGGCAGTGGGGGTAGGCACCCTTAGCGGCTCTGTTTTCTTCCGATTTCTGCCGCTCAGTGCGTGACGGTAAGGGGAAGTAGTGGTACGACGAAGAGAGAAATAGCTCTTCTGTCCTTTTCCCTCCTGACCGCAGCGCATGCGCCGTTGGCCCTAACTTAATGTACCGTACTGTCGTGTCAACTGCATAATATACGAAACCAATAAAAAGCGATAATACGACCATTTACATCCTTTTTTCTCCAATGTCTCACAATACATAGTTCTTCGAAATGTTTTTCACACACGAACTGAGACTCTTTCAGTCCGGGAATTGCATCGAGCCATTTTTTATATCGTTCGACGTGTCTGGGCAGTCGAAACACGGAGCATTTTTGCTTACAATTTTATACCCCACTTTCCAATTGCGAACCGCGCAACCCTTAACCATATCGCATTTTTTTCGAAAACACTACTAAAAATATTCACATTTATGCGTAAAAACACGATAAAAAATGTATTAAGGTAAATCGCGTAGAACCTCGTGATATATGGTCGTAAATAAAGGTTATTTCGACAAACGCGCCACAAAAACCTTGGTCCCATTCACGGGTAAGAGGTAAGGGGGAATGCACTTCCCCTCGCTAGTGGCAACGCGTAGCGGCGCCTAGTGAATCGAAAAGTGGAGCCTATGAGCGTGCGTACCCCCACCACGAAAGTTCGGCTTCGTTGTATGTAAGACCGTGGAATAGACGTCCGATTATTTCTTTCCAACTATGTTATCAATTCGGCACTTATCGAATCACAGGCTCGAAGAATTCTCTCACGCATATCATCCGGCGTAGTTGGACGTTCTTTATAAACAAGATCTATCAAGTATCCCCACAAGAAAAGTCCAGAGGCGTCAAGTCTGGCGAGCGAGCTGGCCACGATACAGCTCCTCTGCGTCCATCCAACGATTTGGAAATCTCTTTTGTAATTCATTTCTAGCTATAAGCGAAAAATGTGCCGGGCACCCATCGTGTTGATACCACATTCTGTTTCTTGTTTCTAAAGGTATTTCTTCCAATAATGGACCTAATGTTTCTTGATGGAATGTGGTGTACTTCCTACCATTAAGATTCCCTTCGATGAAATAAGGGTCTATGATTCTATCTCCAATAATCCCACACCATACTTTAACCGACCACGGTCTTTGGTGTGCAACTTGCCGCCGCCAATGTGGATTTTTAGTTGACCAAGTTAATATTTCCATGATTCGTAAATGTTGCCTCATGAGTAAATAAAGTCCGATGAATAAATGAGTCATCTCTCTGAATCTGGCGTTGAGCCCATCGGCAGAATTCAGTGCGATTCATGAAATCCGTACCAGTTAATTCCTGGTGGAGACTGATGTGGTAAGGATGATATTTATGATGATGTAGAACAAGTAGAATACTTCTTTGGCTTACGCCAGATTCCCTCGCAATTTGACGAAAACTCGCACAAGGGTCTCGATGAATGGCGGCAAGAACACAAATTTCCGTTTCTTCGTTAGTAACTGGCTTTTGTCGGTTACTTTCCCGACGGGTTAAGGATCCAGTTGTCCTCAGTTTAGTGTACAAAATTTGAAATGTACGGCGTGTAGGATGAGAACGTTCAGGAAATCTTTCAGCGTATAAGTCTCTAGCTATCACTGCATTTTTCTGACATTCTCCGTAAATTAGAAGCATATCAGTTTGCTCTTCAAAAGAATATATCATTTACATTGGCTTGATTCATTAATACTAGTCTCACCATTCTTACTATCGTTATCTTGGGTTTGTTTGGGCGATACATTGTACAATGTTCCGTGTACATTGTAGGTTTGGTGCTTTTGTTTACATACAAGACAATGTCTTGTATGCAAGACAATGCAAGACTTCGGCGATAAGTGCCGAAATGATAAGAAATTCGCGATGACGAGATTGAAATACTGCATTGATTCCAATGGCAATAACTTTGAACATCTACTGTGAATAAAGGTAATTTCACATAACAATAAAGTTCATGTCACTTTTTGATCTTAAATGACCTTGAACGACTTTGACCCCTAAATATTTTTTATGCAGTTTTCGATGCTCTACAAGATAGTTGAAAAAAAATGTACCGTCCCATTTAAAAAAGTGGACGTGACCTTTACTGTGCGACAACGCCTCCACTGAGATAAAAAAATGGTCGCATTTGATGACCCCTTTCGCACGGTACAACTTCTGTTTCAAACATTTTTTTGTGACGTCGATAATTACAGAGATATTCAAGGTGGTGTTACGTCCGAAGCCGTTTAGAAACGATATATATTTCTAGAGTTAGAAGCGTCGAGCGGTAAACGCTTTACTCCGATTACTACCCTAATGAGTCACGAGTGCTCTTCGGGATAATAATTATGTGGGAACGTTTGCTGTGAGACCTCGAGAGATCTTGTTTCTTTTATGGATTTAAGAAATTGGTAATAAAGGGACTTCAATGTCTTGAGTCACACAATAGTTTAATAAACACTCTATGAAATAATAATTTGGTACATTCCAATTACATTTATAATGTGATAAATACCTTTGACAATCAGGAGCGGTGTCCTCGCTTTACAATAACGTATTCTTGCTTTCGTTGAATATTTCCTTAAACACACACGCGTACTCTCACAATCTTCTAGAGATCTGGTCGCGGATTAACAATAATTTGTACTTGAAATATTTGGTCGTTTGACCTTTTTCATTATAAAACAATATAAATAGACTTAAATAATTACGCCGAATCACACTCTTGTACAGAAGACCCGGATTTCGGACAACATAACGACGCGTGAAAATTTTGATTGAGACTGAACACATTATAATATACGTCCGATACTATTGTCGGATCACTCTCTTCTACGGATGACCTGGATTACGAACAGTGTATCGACGTTAAAAACTTCGGCTATGCTGCGCTGTTGTCGTCGAGACAAGGAGGCTTTATAAGGGCGAGATGACTTTGCCAGAAGGGCTACTCTCTTAATTTGGGCACAGAGAAGAACTATTTGTCGTCTAATATCCGAGAGTTCGACCTCCTCAGAGAAGCAATAAAGGTTGGATACTTTGGATCTCTACCATGTCGCCTTGCCGATCCCTATCATAGGGCTTGAGGCTCCGGCCGGAAAACTTTTATTACTGCCCTCATGCAGAGCGGGAAAAAATAGTGGAGCGGCTCGCTACACGAAAATACATGCATTAGGTATTGTGCCCAGTTGATAAACAAGGAAAGCGTATATCTTCGCTATGGTCTGTGATGCACCCGTCTATGGTGTGTGAGAAGCAATACAATTGTGATTGGTATCTCGAACGCTTATATTTTTGGTTGTGGTGAAAAATAAAAATAACTGACTCTATTGCTTCTCGCACGTGTACAATTGTGTGTGTTGGTAAAAAAGAAATCAGAGTATAACGTGGTACGTGACAGTGGCAACAGTTAGTGCCTCACCCTGTATATGTCCCACACATTCGCACCTCATTCATAGATAGGTCTCATACTTGTATAGAGACCGGCGCTGTAATCGTGGCAACAGCGCGATTTTCTTGCATCAGGATAACAGCTATGGGACAAAGTGAATGTGGCCACAACATTCCGGTTGGGCCTAAAAAAGTAGAAATTAAAATAAATAAAAATGGAGACTAGTTCATCTATAAAAATAATACTCAATACCCTTTTCGTCACGTAATTGCTGTAATACTGGAAACACGAGCAGAAAAATTGTAAGAATTTTAAAAACAAAGAAAATTATACCCAGATATAAACAATTGGCATTGAGATTGGTACGTTTTTAAGTTAGAAATTATTTTGTATTGCATGTATGCCGATAATGGAAGTCGCTAAAAATGTATCCCAAATTTACATGATATACACATGGTTTGAAGTGTCGCTAAAACCATGTTAGGGTGAGGTGCCCAATGATTGGCACTTTAAGCCTAATTATTGGCACTTTAAGGCAGGGGTGAGGTTTTTTTCGTTTTTTTTTTAATTTTGTCATATTTATACAGCTACTTCATACATACACAGCTTTATGGGCCTAGCATCGATGATTCTATGTAAGTATATGAAAGAAAACACTCGTTTATCGATATTTAATGTTTAATTTATAATGTAGAAATCTTTGAAACGTTTGAAGGCGTTTTTCTCATACCTAACATTTTCAAAGTCGGTGAACTCTCTAGCTCAAACTCTACTGCACCGATTCTTTTTTTACACACAATTTTACACCCTTTTTATACACATGAATTACGAGGTAACGCTGTCGAGTTTTTTATATTTTTTATAATTTCAATTCATTTTACCATAACAAAGTTTCCTATTTTTCAAATGAAAAATCGGTATTTTGACTGCTAAATGTAACCAAGAATTAAAAAATCAGTTTTATAAAAACCCGACAGCGTTGCCTTAAGGAACTTATTAACGAATGAAATCTTTTTGGTTTTTTTTATTTCAGATGATCCAGTGATGAGTTATGCGCTTCACCGCAATGTAACTTTTTTGCGGCGTTTGCGAAGATTCATGTGCCTGTCAATGGCTCATTGCTACATAATTTTTCATGAAAATTTCACAGAATATTTTTCAAATATCCTGTTATTATATACTAATTACATAAATAAGGATATATTAACTGTCGTCAAAAAGAGTCTCGTAAATATGCTTTTTTATAGCGAATTAACCTTACCCCCCTAAGGACCACTGTGTTGGCAAGAGAGAAGTGTCCATAGTTGGTGGGGTGCCAGATACGGTCACTTTACCCGAATGACTTTTGATTTTTCCACAGTTTTTATATTCTACACTATATCCGTATTTATATTGCATGTTTTCGATCAACATCTAAAACGTATTGAGGTTATGTTCCTGTCAAAATAACATACGCGTATATAAAACATATCGAACGTGATCTACACCAGCGCCGCTCGACCGGAACACTTTTTTTTCACAATTTTTTGGACGCTTTAAAATACACAGGTTTGACTCACTCGACCAGCGTTCTCATGAAATTGGGAAATTTCTCCTCTGTAGTGCGATTCTGTAACTCGTTTTAACTCGGTAGCGACAGTTTTCGATATCGATAAATAGTAACAGCTAATCTCATGCACGATCACAGAAGAAAGGAGGCCTCTTATTGGCTGTGTTAACGATAACGAAAACTGTCGCTACCGAGTTACAACGAATTACAGAATCGCGCTGCTGCTGGGGTAGGATTAACATTATTTAGAAATACGCGACATATGCGTATTCCTACGCATATGAATCATACATCCGTGATTGCATACAGCGCACGGCCATACAGCAAAAGTATTAAGTGCTTCGCAATTTTTCCCGGTTGGTAACATATCAACCAGTAATATTCTCCATCGACATCGCTACGGTCAAGTGACCCTAGTCTCTCGTGACAGCCGACCGGGGCGTTGTTGTTTCGGAGCCGCTAGATCGCGCATCTCCTCGATCTGTTTTTTCTCCGGTTCTTTTTCACGCGATTGCTAACCGAACACGGTATGTATTTTGTTAGAATCTCGTTCAAACATTCCCGTTACTGTGATAATATGGCGATAAAACGTTTTGGCACAACGTCTCGACGAGAATTTGCTCTAAGCGCTCGAACCCTCGGCTTTTATCGAGGTCAATCCGTGATACGGATGTACTCGGATTATTGTAACGTTATATTCGTGACGGGCTGCGCTCCTACCGCCTCCGAGTGAGCCACTTTCCCGTGCGGCTCGAACTCTAGCCGCATCTGTTTCCTCAATTTTTTACGTTGCTCCTCGATTCTCCGTCGTTGTCGCTCCGTACCGGCTGAAACGATAAACCTCGACGAGTATTCACCGCTTTGAAAAATCCAACCGCGACACCTCGAAACGTCAACATTGTGCCATAACCTCAATCACCTGTACATGCACATCACTGTTGTGCAGATTCTTAGACTTTCATAAATAATCAAATTCGTTGTGTGCTGTTGTTGCAGAAGATGTTCTCGGCGAACGCAAAAATCGTTAAAAGCGGCGGCGCTGAGCCGGACGCGTTCGAGGCAAGCATATCGCAGGCCCTCCTCGAGCTGGAGATAAACAGTGACCTCAAATCTCAACTGAGGGAACTCTATATCACCAAGGCCAAGGAGCTCGAGACCAACAACAAAAAGGTAAAAATCCCTTTTCCCTCCTGCCCTCTTCTGTGTAGACGCATTTTTCTATCGCGCTCTTTCTTTTTCAGTCCATCATAATTTACGTGCCGATGCCCAAGCTCAAGGCGTTCCAGAAGATACAGACGCGACTGGTCCGCGAGCTGGAGAAGAAATTTTCCGGCAAACACGTTATGTTCGTCGGCGAGAGAAAGATACTGCCCAAGCCGACGCGTAAGACCCGCACCAAGAACAAGCAAAAGAGGCCGCGCAGCCGCACTCTCACCGCTGTTTACGACGCCCTCCTCGAGGATCTCGTCTACCCCGTTGAGATCGTCGGCAAAAGAATTCGCATCAAGCTCGACGGCAAGCAGCTCATCAAAGTACACTTGGACAAGAACGAGCAGACCAACATTGAACACAAGGTACGCTATTATTCAGGATGCGTAAACGCAGCTGCATTAATCCTCGATTGTAATTCAATCTTCTCGTTTCAGGTCGATACCTTCGCCTCGGTCTACAAAAAATTGACCGGCCGTGACGTGACGTTCGAATTTCCCGAATCGTATGTCTAATTCGTTAACAAGCTTTGAATAAAAGATATGAAAAATTCAGCCAATTGATTCTTATTATTTTCGTTAACGTGTATCTTGTTATTTTACACTTTTTTTAAAATTCGGAGTCGAGTTCTGATGGTCTTTGTGCAGCTGGAGAGGCATTTTTCAAATTCCAAACTTTGAGGTAAAAATCATTCGATATTCCCATTGGAAGATCGTTGATCTTTCGTAGTAGTATAATTTATTTATACGCAATATGATCGATGTCCTCGGTTGCTCTGTGCGACATTACCTCGTGAACACAATTGCGACATCGAGCGAGCCCAGGTTTGTCACTTCCCGAGGCGACCGCCGCGCAACCGGCCTCGAGCCGGCCACCAGCGCCATTGTCGGCGATCCCTCGAACTAATCTCGCCCGCAGCATCCCATCAGCTGTCCGCGTTCCGCGACACTACTACGTAATGATCGTAACAATAATTGCATCGTTCGCTCGCACAGCATAATATCGATGTGCCAAGAAAAAAATGGCGGTGAATTCGTAAAGTGGAAGGGTGTATTTTTGTTTGAGAATGGCGGGGAAACGATATATACCGCCGAGGATTGTGGTGCGATGATTCTTCAAATATCGTTGTCACTTTTTCTCGCGGTATTATAGGTTAGTATACATATATTTATATTCATCTTCGAAGGGAAGACAATACCGCCCACGCGACAAGTGTATAAATATAAAAGTGCGTGCGTTTAAGCTTCTGTATATAGAAGAAAAAAAAACACCATCCGTAGTGTTTATTGTTCCGTAAATTAAAAGTAAGAAAACGTGCAATAAGGGCTAGCGTATCGTCGGCTGTAAATTTCTGTTCGGAATAAAAAACAAATTCGAGGAAAATGCGTTTCAACAAACAAGAAATGATGACACTGGCGACACAGCCGTCACAGAAATTTGAAAAGGAAGGCACCCTGTATGTACGGGAGAGACAGGAGGGTTTCTTCCGACGAACGGAAAGTGAGTATTCCACACACGTATATGTGTCGATGCTATTTATAGATATTACGGTATTCCTACCGATCGATCGGTATATGGAAATATTCGTAAAACTTGCCCGGCATAGATGCTCCGTTGATTCGCAGCTGTCACCAACAATAGACTTTGACGATGTCATTGGTGTCTGTACATGCGACAGCTTTGTCATCCTTTGGCTCCTTCTGTACAGCCTGTTGATATTTGTAATCGGCACGTTCCTTGTTATCTCTACTTTCACGATTTGTTTTTGAATACTTTTGTGAATTGGATTACCATTTATTCTCCATTCTTCCCAATCCGCGCGATGGCCATCGGTCCGTCCTTGACATCCCTTTGCGTATCATCGCCACTCTGTGGACTCTCAAACGTGTTGCGTCCTATCGAACTGGCAATTAGCACGATTTTTTACATAATAACAAACTAGACGGAACACTTTTCGCCGATACGCGTCCCACGGTAATCCAACGAAACGTTTTCTCTGTCTTTATTCTGTGCTATGTTAAATACGCATGAAGTACTCGTTGTATACTTTTTGTGTCATGGGATCGGTAGTGAGAGGCGTAACGTTCGCTAGGTTCGAAAAGAGTTAAGAATGTACAAGAGTAAGTGTGTATCGTGGCTAACTCGGTCCTCTTTTACATTCTTGAGACGAAAGGCAACAGAGCATGGCCGTTGAATTGATTTTGGTTTTTTTCCACGTGTTTCAATGCCAAAAACAAGATACAGGGAAAAGCTCGGCGTTCAAGCGTCCTCCAAAGTTCTCGCCGATGGCGAGAATTGAAAAGAAAAATATTTTGTAAAAGGTGTACATACGGAGGATAACCGAGAACGTCCAATGATATAATTGTTGTCGGTGCGTTGTACAATTTTGCAGGTAGTACAAGTGAAAAGATTGAGAGCAAAAGAGAATACGGAAAGAGGCACAAGTCCTTGCGTGACTTGAGTTGCGTCTCGGCTGGCACAAGTAACAAAGGTATATCGTCAACAGCCTCCAAATTGTATACTTTACACGCACACTCACACTCACACGCGCAGTTGTCGATCATTCGAGACGTCACTTCGTTTACGTCGGACTAACATAAACTTCGCACTTTGTCGGCAATTTTGTTTAGTTTGTTGTTCACTGACTAATGCTTTTGTCCGTCGGCGGGAGGGGGGGGGATGTATAACGAGCACCGGGAAATAGGTATAAACAGTGCACGGGCGAGAAACATTACACAAAACGCGTCTACCAATAGCGCAGAAAAACGTTGACATTTTTTTCATTGCACCTCGGGCAGAGAAAAAGGTGAAAAAATTGTCCATTTTTTGCATTATTGAGGCATGAATATTTATATTTACATTGCATAGTTGTTTATTTTCATTTTGTTGATCTATAAACGAATATCGGTCTTTGCATGCCCTTCATAATTCATAGAGATTTTTATTCGTGCTTGCGCAACCCCGCTTATCACTCTTGCCTTCTTATTATCAAACTCGTGTATAACTCTCTTGACTTGTGCTTCAGAACTGAAACGCGATAGGTGCAAATATCATATGAGGGATTCTCCGTCAATTCAGCCAATTTTTTTTTCTACCATCTCAGATCTGCCCCACAATTGGTTATATCAAAGTACTACTAAAAGGCATTTTATGTGAATTTTTTCAAATTTTTCAATTCAACATTTTCGAAAATGCCGTTTTTTTTTCCAAATGACTATATCTCGGAAACTAGAAGTAACTGAAAAAAATATCTGTACATAAAAGTTGTAGTTTTGTGTTAGCTTTCGAGCGGACGACTCGAAATAATTTTTACGTTCCGGTAACGCTGATTTTTTTACCAAAAAAGGAAGATATTATTTTTTTTATTAAAAAAGGGCAATTTTTTTTGGCTAAAAAAATTACAGAGTCTTCCAGTATATCTGACGATATCGCAAAAAAATCGCCAGAGTGGCACGGATCGAGGTTCTAGGATTAAAAAAATGAAACCACACATATTAATTTTTTATACCGGAACCTCCCTCCGTGCCACTCTGGCGATTTTTTTGCGATATCGTCAGACATATTGGAGGACTGTGTAATTTTTTCAGCCAAAACAAAACGGCTGTTTTTGAATGAAACAATAATTTCCCCCTTTTTTGGTAAAAAATCAGCGTTACCGAAACGTAAAAATTCTGTCAAGTCGGCCGCTGGAAAGCTAACACAAAACTACAACTTTTATGTACAGACATTTTTTTCAGTTACTTCTAGTTTCCGAGATATATTCATTTGGAAAAAAACTGCATTTTCTAAAATGTTGAATTAAAAAATCTGAAAAAATTGACATAGAACGCCTTTTAGTAGTACTTTGATATAACCAATTATGGGGCAGATCTGAGATGGTTGAAAAAAAGTGGCCGAATTGACGGAGAATCCCTCATACGTATCTCTCCTATCCGTAATGCAAAACACTTTTTATGAAAAAACACTTTGTAGATGTGATACTTGTGCTCGCGTATTTTATACTTTCCAAAGTATTGCGAAATCTTGCCTGTCGGCGTATATTTATCGTTTGTATTGTTTGTACGAGCTATGGGTGAAACAAAATGAATATCACAATCCTGATATATATTTTACTTGCAATAGTGTATTTATTTTTGTGGGATATTTTTATCCCGGAGGAAAGAAATCCAGTCGGTCTTGCTATTTGCTCACCAAATATTATTCAAAGAATGCAAACGTGCGAGACGAAGAACGCTTTACAATTAAGTTCAAGACTGATAATAATTTCGTCTTTTTTTTTTCCTCGTTTTCTTCATTATAACAGCGAGCTCCGAACGATGGTGCCGTCTACGTGGAAACCTTTTATTTTATTTCAAATCACGAGAACAGTGGTCGGAGCCTCTCGGTGTTATAATTCTGGAGCATTGCACCTTCAGGCTGGACGAGTCGTCGCACGATATTTATTTCGGCTTCAGCATAGGTGAGTCCTCTCCGGAATATGTAGATCTTAGTTTTTCGATATTACCTTCGTTTTTTTTTTTTTTCCGCAAACGTCTCTTATGCACTCGCCTTGATTTTCTTAATGAAAAATCACTGAACACGGTTATTATCGTTCTTCGATGGAAAAACAGTATTCGACGGTGGTCTGTTGCAACAATTGGGAGCAAGTTCGTCGGAGGAACGAGATGCCTGGCTACAGGCGCTGCAGCTGGCGAGTTACGAATGCATGAGGAGTCAATTGCTAGCGCTGCGTCAACGGATCGAGGCTTGCAGCGGTCATAAGCACGACACGGATATTCACATGTTACGGCTACAGCGTGGCATCGTTACGGGTCTCGAATATTCATCTACTTCGTCAATAGCTTCGTCTATAGCCTCTCCGGTATACTATATTTTCATGTTCCTATTTTGTTGCCCATTTGCAGATCCGGCGGAAATTCCCGTGTGCGAGATATCGGTCGCGTGCGACAATCTGCTGTGCGACGGACACGGTCGTCCACCCAATCCCGTTTTGGAGATCGACGTTCAAACGGGTCGCAGGAGAACGTGGATCAAATACGCCAAGACCGAGATAGTCGAGGTAGGCATACTCGAGTAGACCGGATTGAAGAAAAAGAAACCTTAGTTTTTGTCGTTGTAATTGTCCAATGGTTTTCACAGCGAAGCAGTAATCCCAGTTTTTTGACGACCGTGAGTTTTCGAGCGAGCGACGGTCTTACGATCGACAGCAAAGTACGAATAACCGCGTACGACGTGAGAGAACGCGTGAGTCAAACGGCCACACCGATCGGTAGCGCGATCGTGACCTTCGGCGCGGTACAGGACACACCGAGACTGAGAATACCTTTGAAATCGCCGAAATCGACAACCGTGGGATTTCTAACGATCAACGTGTGGAACTTGGAGGGCGAGGACAAGGGTAACAGTACCGAGAGTACGCCATCCCGTAACGTTCTTCCCACCGGTGGTACCTCGAGCAACGGCGAACAGGTCTTTGTTTCTCTCTTGCTCCGAATAATTGACCCGAAAATTCGCCTCTCACCTCAACGTTAATTCTCACAGATCTTTACCCATCGACGATCGCACTCGTTGCCACCGAGATTGAGCACGAAAATCAAGCTACCGCATCAGGGACAACTCAAATTTTTATTCTCAAATCCTTACGTACAGACGTACAGGTGAGTTCGGGGAAACTTTCGTGTACTTGGGACTTTCTTTTTTTTTTTTTCGAGTGTTAGGAATACGTTTCGTTCCACAGATTTCATTCGGGCCTCGGGGGCGATATCTGCGTTCATGAAATAATGGCCGAGAGCAAGCTCTGCTTTCAATTTCCTCAGCAGCTTTTGTACGTAACTTCCATCACCGTAGCTCGGGTTCGTTCCGTTTTTACTGGACGAAGAAGAAAGGAAGATAAAAATTAAGCGTGTATGTGGTTCGTTCCAGGGCTATATGGATACACGAGGAAAAAGAATTGCTTCAGGAGGTGGCCGGTATGGGAGAACTCCGGGAGCCCTGGCACAACAAGCAGGTGCAATTGCTCGATCGTCACTTGCATCTTTTACACCTATACTCTCAAGCTCGAGAGAACTTGTGCTCCTTCAAAGGTAGTGCTCATCCTGGGAGCATTCTACCCCACTTTCAACTGACTTTATTAAGGGGCTACATCTACATTGAGGCACGAAAAAAAATTTGCCGAATACCGATTTTGTTTCTGGGAAACGGTTGGTGAAAAAGAAACGCATTTTTTTAACACGAAAGACATACACTACTCCAAAAAATGAAACATAACATTTGTTACATTTTTTTTACCGTTTTTAGAAGCGCTGTATCGGTTTGAAAAATGGTCATATTGATCCATCGTACCGTTTGTCCGAACCGATCGATCAAAGTTTTACAGAACAATTAAAGGAACGAGTGTACTGTTCCTTAAGGCGAGAAATCCTTTTAGGAGCGTGAAAAATAGGTATTTTTCGGGATTTTTTTTAGAGGGGATAAAATAACCTGATCAATTTCAAATTTGGACATGAGTTTATTGTAACTGTCAAGTTTTTAAAAAAAGTTTTTTTTTTGGGATGACAAACAAAATGGCGGCGTTGTTAAGGGTCTTCGGACGCCTGTTTTCCGCTACATCGAAAAGTGCTGCAGTTGTCACTCTTTTTCCGTTGACCTGGAAAAGATTTAATAAGTTTCATTCGTTTACTGACATATTAAGGGGAAGGATATACCTAAAACATGATGAAAAAGTGCAAAATTGAAAATTTGGGAGCCTTTTTACTCCAAAGTTCGAATTTTCGACGATTTTTTCGACATTTTTTACCCCAAAAAATTATTTTCTTACACGCTACCTTTCAAACTTTAGGTACATATAATAATTCCGCTTCCGATAATATTACTGAGAGTAACCTCCCAAAATTTCATCCACATCGGTCGATAACTTTTTGAGCTACAACACGAGCAGTTTTTGAAAAAGTAGTTTCGAGATAATCGCGTTTAAAGTTTCAACATGTCACTCGCTGCCTGACCGCATGCTGTCCTCGCGCTCTAGACTATATGCGATAACTCCGCAAATATTCAATATTTCGAGTTTTCCTTTGGTCAGTATATTCTTTGGGTATCATACTTTCGAAATACGAAGAAAAAAAATCGATTTTTTCAAAATTCTAAAGGGATTTCCCGCCTTAACATCGTGTAATCATCATCAAAGTGAAAAGACCAATTTTTGTCGAGTTTTTTTTTGTAACTTTGCACTAGTTATTTGTTACATTTAAGAAAAAAATTCTATAAATTAATTTAAAAAATGGATTTTTTTGTTTCTTGAAAATTTGTAAAATATTTCAGGATGTTCTCAAAAATTTAAAATAAGTTAAAGTTTACAAACCCTTTTTTTTGTAACCTTAGCAGAAAATAACAAGAATGAATTGTATAAATGTTCTCAGATTAAGTAGTGAATACAGCTTGGGGGTATCAACTTTGAATCAATGCAATTAAAGATGAGTGAAATTATGGTACGCAAGGACCGAATCGTATTCAACATGAGTCAGTATTGTTTCATGAAATGTTTTGCAAATTTTCAAAAAATTCACATGTTTTTGTCTCAAATTTAACAAGTAACTAGTGCAAAGTTGTGAAAATAAAAGGCGAAACAAAATTTGTTTTTTTTTTCTTTTTTCATTTTCATGATGATTTTACAATGTTTAGGAACAATACACTTGTTCCTTGAATTGTTTTGTGAAACTTCGATCAATCGATCCGGAAAAACGGTTCGATGGATGAATTTGAAAATGTACAGGGCTACTGGTGGTACATTAAGCGGAAAAAGCCTGGCAACATTAGTCTTTCCATCAATATTTGTAAAGTAGTGGTAGATTGACTGAAAAACCATAGAAAGTATTTTTTTTTTGTATTTTGTTCAAATTAATATTAAGGGTGGAAAAAAACGCTCGAAAATTAATGAAAGGGACTTGTAGGAAATGTATTCAAGTTTTCAAAGCTGCCCTTCAATTCTCTGTGCGTTCATTGGTTACTGAGATATCGATGATCGAAGACAAAAAGGATCCTTTTTCATCCAAGGTCGGATGCCGCGGCAAAAAATTGACGTAGAAAAACCAAAAAAATACCAAATTGAAGCTAAATAATCAATCTGTGCATTGATTTAAGGGGCCAGTCCACTTTGGAGCCACGAAAAAAGCCTATTTTCGCGATTTTTTTGAGTATTTTATAAAAGATATAAATATAAAAGTTGTTGGGCTTGATGAATAAAGTCTTGAAATACATTTTTTTGAAATTTAAATTCAATTTTATTAATTTTTTAGTACAAAAACTATAGTTTAACGCAACGCCTCAAAAATAGGTGGACTAGGTAGCTCCATCACAACTCGGCAACGGCTTGTCTGAAACAAAAAAATGAAAGTCCATTAGATTCAGTATGACACCAGCTACAAAATGACCCTCGGATATAAAGTTTTATCTAAAAATAAAAAAATGGCAGATGAAAAACGAAAAAAGTAAAAAAAAAACGCGTTTTTTTCGCAGTTTTTCGCAAAAAAAAAGAGTAAAAATAAAAATTTCAAAACCATCGAGGGTCATCTTGTTACGAATCGTGTTTAGAATATGTGGTTCAAATTTTAAAAGAATCGGTTTATTAGTTTTAGAGATACAATGGAGCTAGATTTTGAAAACGTTATTTCGAGAAAAACGCGTTTGAAGTTTATACTATGATCGGCCGAGCGCGCTATTCGCTCACGTAGACGAAAAGAGGTCCTGACGTTCAGGTAAAAAAAAATACTCAGAGAGCTCGGATTTTCATAAAATTTTGACACAATATTTCTGAATGTGTGTACTTTCGAAAACAGTAAAAAAAATCGATTTTTTGAAATTTTCAAAGTGGACTGACCCCTTAACTGAACGAACATTTTCCGAGCCCGTGAACCCTTGAAAAAAAAAACACAAAAATGTGGAAAATTTTTGTCTCGCGCTGTTTCTTATTATTCCGTGATAACCGTAGCTCACAACAAATGTTTGCCATAAGATCTCACAACTAGAAACTTCAAGCTTCGAAACGCTATTTTTTTCATCTCGTTACGACCATTTGTCACACCGATACAGCGCTTCGAAAGACACTTAAAAAATTAAATAAATTTTCTGCTCCTTCAATTTTTTGGAGTAGTGTATGTTGAGAGCCTTGAAAAAAAAACACCAAAACAATACAGAAAAACGACAAAAACATGGCCGCCGACAGATAATGTATTTTTTTTCGCGACGTTTGTCGGTGGACACTCCAGCTCATACGGTCCATCCGAAATCCAAAAACTAAACGGGTTATTCAAGTTAACAATAAATACGAGTCGTTGACGATCGTCGATAACATTTTTTTTAACCACGTGGCGATTAATGGAAACTCGAGCATACAAAATCTATGAAAAAAAATCGTCGTTTTTACGAAACTATTAAGGGGTTATACCAGTGTGAACGCTGAAAATTTCGGTCATTTACGGGAATTTTTTGGACGAAAAGTACTCAATTAAATGTTTCGGAAAATTAAGAATATATTTGGCTATATTTGACCTCTAATACATAATTTTTTCATAGAAAAATATTGAGATGCAAGCGACTTATGCGTTGCCTTCGGAGGCGCCAAAAAAAAGTTCCTCCACTGCTGACATGATTCCGGCCGATTGAGTAGCTGAAACCGAAGAAGAAAAAAATGTCGTTAAAATGGAAGGTATTTCCTGTACAATGACGTAGGATTTTCGAAAAATATCAAAATCTAACAAAATGGTGTAGTTATGAAAAAAAAGTCTGTTTTCTTGCCTATAAAATGGTCGTTTTTTGAATGCCAAATTGTCAATTTTCATCCAATCAAAAATATCCTACGTCATTGTAGAGTAAATACATTCAAGAGTACTCAGTTCAAATTTCAAGTCAATCGGATAATTGCTCTTTGAGTTACAATGTCAGCAAATTTGAAAAATCTCATTTCGAGAAAGACGCGTTTCAAGATTTAACTATCGATTTTCGCAAGATAAAATGATAGAGATACGGCCTTGAATTTTTCACAGGATATTCTTGAAAGTATAAACTGTCGAAAAAGGCAAAAAAAAATCGATTTTTCGAACGTGTCACACTGGTATAGTTCCTTAAAAAATGAAGATCGATTTTTTAAAAAGTTCGATCGTCAAGGACCTTTAAATGTGTCTCGTCGTATCTCCTGTCAATTTGGAAGCAATCCATCAAGTTGTTCTCAAGATATCATGTCCACCGACATTGAAAAGTGTTTCGAGAAAAACGCGTTTGAACGTTGAAGTATGGTGCTGCTCCCGCTTGCCCGGCTGTTAAAATCTGTAGTTCATTCAATTTTAGGAATATTTCGATGAATACTTTCAGGAAATATAGTTAAAAGGTAATACTATGGAATAATTTTTTTTTAATGTAATTTTTCACCCACCTAGGTTGATGTAGCCCCTTAATATTATCATTGTTGTTATCGCCATAATTTTTATTGTCCTCATTATTATCATTATGATCCCGGTCGTTATTACCATTTGTTTTGTTCAGGGTTGCGAAATTTGTAATGAAAAAGTAATGCATTATTCGTTACTTCTTTAATGGGTAATGAAAAAATATTTCATTACCCAGTACATTAGATTCAGTAATGTCAAAAAATTCCATT
This sequence comes from Ophion obscuratus, assembly GCA_964007375.1. Classification (NCBI taxonomy): domain Eukaryota; kingdom Metazoa; phylum Arthropoda; class Insecta; order Hymenoptera; family Ichneumonidae; genus Ophion; species Ophion obscuratus. The sequence goes on from OZ023323.1 coordinate 19,313,841, forward strand.
CCTCGTTACATTATATTTTGTAATGTAAACAATTTCCGTTACTCATTACATTATATTTTGTGATGTAAAAAAATTCCATTAATCATTACGTTACATTTTGTAATGTAAAGAAAATCCATTACTCATTACATTGTAATGGGTAATGAAAATATTTCGCAAGATATATTTCGAGGAATGGACATTTTTTACATTACAGAATCCAATGTAACGAGTAACGGCAATTGTTTGCATTACAAAATGTAATGTAATGAGTAATGGAAATTTCTTACATTACCGAATGTAATGTAATGGATAATGAAATGTTTTTTCCATTACAAAATGTAAAGTAACGAGTAATGAAAGCGCTAATGCATTACAAAAAGTAATGCATTATTTGCAACCCTGGTTTTGTTGCGACAATCGTTTTCTCTCCCCTTACTCACAAGGAACATCCCTCAGGTGACACCCTTCGATTTAGTTGAAATTTGGATATGTTATAAAGCACCGAAAAGTAAGCAATACTTATTTTTTTTATCGACGGAAAGACGGTTTTAAGGGGTGAAACCACCCCTTAATATAGGGGTGGTTCACCCCTCAATTTTTTTTGCAATGTCTCTATAGTAGATTTTACATTGCTTCGAACTAGAATAATTTTCGTTTTTGTTTCATTAAGGGGAGATATACACCTAAGAGCCAGAAAAAAGGTCAGTTTTGTGAATTTTTTCAAGGAAAACTATTTGAAATTGCGGATTGGGGTTTTAACTATCTAAAAGTATATACATTAAAAAATATGTTTAATTTTTTTTTTTAATATCATAAATATACAAGAATATTGTACGATCCTTGGAGCGTCGTAAAAAAAATTTGCGTATACGGTACCCACTGGCGTTTCTTCAAAAATCATCTGAAAAAAAACCTAAAAGATTATTAAATTAGATACTATAATCTAGTACTTGTCATAACCGATTTTGGAAATATCGATTTATGACAAAATGGCGGACGTTTGAACATAAATAGTGATTTTTGGGCAAAAAATTAGTTATTATTTTGCCTATAAAACAAAAACAAAGTAACGGAGAACAAAAATCCTATGACAAGTACTAGATAACGGTGTATAGAATAACCACAAAAAAAACCTCAAGGCAATCGGTTTATTGGTTATCGAGAAATTTTGGGTACCGATTTGAAAAAACGTGGTTTTGAGAAAAACACGTTTGAAAATTTGGGCATGAATAAATGATGAAATTTGTCAACTCACATGGAATCATCGATACCAGGCCCATAGTGTAGGTCTTCTACGGTCGACGGAATGTCCATAGCTGCTAAATCGATTTTTTCGACCATCTAGGTGTATATCTCCCCTTAAAATCGGTGGACTGCTTGTGTGTGAAACTGCTATATTGCCCCTAGAGATGCCTTTTTTCGAGGGGTGCTTTCACCCCTTGAAACCGTCTTTGCGCCGATAAAAAAAAATACGTATCGCTTACTTTTCGGTGCTTCATAACATATCCAAATTTCGACAAAATCGAAGAGTGTCACCGGAGGGATGTGCCTTGTCAGTCAAACTTTTGCATCACAGCCTTCGTAATTTTCTATCGAGCAACATTACGTTCGATCAATGGCTCGAAAGCGCGACAAATCCGTAAAATAATTTCAGGCAGTTATTTCAAGCGCTCGTCACGCAAAACCGACCGAACTCTCGAGTTCGCCCCGGTTAATTTGCATCTGCAGAGAATGTGGGTTCACAACGACACGTTGAACAAATGTGGATTTTACGATTTCATAAGTGTCGGTGCGTTTACGGCTCACTCGCACAAGAGTAAAAACGGCGGTCTGATAAGGTAAGCACGGGACACATTTGCCGACGAAAAGCTAAATCGCAAGGGCAAATTGACTCAACTGCGACTCGATTGTTGCAGATTGGTACAGGCGTTGAAGGAGTCACCGGTGCGCCACGTGAATCTGTATCAGGGCTCGTCGAAGATAACGATGGCACACGACGCGATTCAAGCGATAAAGCAATTGCGAAGGGACGTGGTCGAGGCGATGCGTTCGCTGATGAAACTTGCCAGGGAGAAGCAGACGAGCGGGATGTTACCGATATGCGAGGACATGATATCGAAAACGCGTATATTGTTGAGTCTCTGGGATCCGGGACTGGTCGAGGAAGCGCTTACTTTTCTCGAGGAGCACAAGGTCGCTAAGATACCGGAGGACGATCAACAGCAGCAGGATCGTACCGGCGTATTCACCGATTCGACAACCACGATCGCCAGTCAGTCACTCTCGCCGTTCAAGCGAATCACGCAGCGACTCAATTTCGATCTGAAGAGCACGGATTTCGATGATTTCATCTCGCCCGACACGCCCGAATGCGTTCAAGATCTCTGGGTCGGGGGTAGCGAGGTAGCGACCAGCAAATACACGAGTTTGTCGTGCGACTGCGAGATCAACAGCAATTTGTGCGTCACGAAGCACGAAAACTTCGTCATTTTTCCGGACGTGGATGACGAGGCGACGGAGCCTGGCGTTCGAACGGGTAGCAAAGAGAACAACAACGACGCGTCGAAAAGCGGTCCAACCGAGGAGAAGGAGGACGAGGAGGAAGAGGAGGAGGAGGAGGAGGGCGAAGACGACGATAAAGCTACTGCGAAATTTGATCTGGGCAAGCGTTTCTTGGATACGCAAAAAATGTGCAATTCACCGTCAGCGAATTATTACAAACCCACCGACGAGCCCGAACCCTGGGACTTGACGCAATTGAACATAGAAGCAAGCGTCATGTGTTTGGTATCCAAGGTCAAGTTTTTATGCGGTCGCTGCAGCAGTCCGGCGGTCAGACTGCGCAACAAAAATTCCGTAGGAAGATCGCAGAGTCTCAAGTGTTATCTCGCGAAAGATCGCGGGCTCAACGTCGTGTCGGCTGTCGTCACGATACAGCCTAAAAACGACACCGTAATGGTCGACGAGTCGAGTAAATTATTAGCGAAACGGAGCAACGAGTGTCAGGTGCCTCGGAAACAACGCGCGTCCAGTCCAGCAAGGGATGACAATCCAATGACCACGGGTATTACCAAAGCGAAGGAAGGTACGACCTCTTGTATGGTTATTTTTCTAATGTACTTTGCGGTCGCGTCACCGTTTCTCCCACTCTTGTCACTTCACGAACGATGGGAAAGAGTCAGCCGCAAATCAGTGCGCCAAACGATCGTCCACCCCAATCTTCGAGCCAGGTAGGGTCTTTATTAAGGGGCCAGTCCACTTTGGAGCCACAAAAAGGCTATTATCGCGATTTTTTTTGAGGATTTTATAAAAGATATGAATATAAAAGTTGTTGGGCTTCGTAATTAAAGTCTTGGGATACATTTAAAAAAATGTTTAATTCAGTTTTGTTCATTTTTAAGTACAAAATCTATAGTTTAACGTAACGCCTTAAAAATAGGGTAGCTCCATCACAACTCGACAACGGCTTGTCTAAACCAAAAAAAATCAACATCCGTTAGATTCAGTATGACACCAGCTACAAAATGACCCTCGGATATAAAGTTTTATCAAAAAATAAAAAAATGGCATATGAAAAACAGAAAAAGTTTTTAAAAACGTGTTTTTTCGCGAAAAAAAGAGTAGAAATAAAAATGTTTAAACCATCGAGGGTCATCTTGTTGCGAATCATGTTTACAATATGTGGTTCAAATTTCAAGAGAATCGGTTTATTAGTTTTAGTGATACGATGGAGCTAGATTTTGAAAACGTTGTTTCGAGAAACACGCGTTTGAAGTTTATACTATGAAAATCTCTTACCTAAGCTCAATCGGCAATTCCTGCGGCGCACAAAATCCCTTCTAATTTCTCATCATCGTCGATTTCTTCGAGTCTTGCTTGCTTTCGATTTTTTGAAATTTTCAAAGTGGACTGGCCCCTTAAGGGTCTATACCAGTGTGAACGCTGAAAATTTGGGTGATTTTCGGGAATTTTTTGAAAGACAAGTACTCAATTAAATGTTGCGGAAAATTAAGAATATATTTGGCTATATTTGAGTATATTACAGAATTTTTTCATAGAAAAATATTGAGATCCAAGCGCCTTATGCGCTGCCTTCGGAGGCGCCAAAAAAAAAGTTCATCTGCTGACATGATTCCGGCCGATTGAGTAGCTGAAACCGAAAAAGGACAACATGTCGTTAAACTGGAAGGCATTTCCTGTACAATGACGTAGGATTTTCGAAAAATATCAAAATCCTACAAAATGGCATAGTTATGAAAAAAAGTCTGTTTTCTTGCCTATAAAATGGTCGTTTTTTTCAATGCCGAGTCGTCAATTTTCATCCAATAAAAAATATCCCACGTCATTGTAGAGTAAATATATTCAAGAATACTCATTTCAAATTTCTAGTCAATCGGATAATTGCTTTTTGAGTTACAATGTCAGCAAATTTGAAAAATCTCATTTAGAGAAAAACGCGTTTAAAGATTTAACTATCGATTTTTGCAAGATAAAATAAGAGAGATAAGGCTTGGAAATTTTTACAGGATATTCTTGAAAGTATAAACTGTCGAAAGAGGCAAAGAAAATCGATTTTTTGAAAGTGTCACACTGGTATAGCCCCTTAATTATATCGTCAGTGTGTCAAGCTGTAGATACGATGACCCGAGTCATCAAGAGCAACTCGACCGGTCAGCGGAACAAGTTCACCGAGGGCTTGGACTTCGCGTCGATCGTCGATTGGACCTGCGAGCTACGGCCAAGCATGAAAAAGTTGCGTCAAGCGATGGACGGTCTGCTGAAGACTGCGAGACTCACGCATTCGGTGTTTCGCGTACAGGAGGACGCGAAGAGAGCGCAGCGCGCGTGTAACGTTAGATACAGACGAGACGTTTGTTTCAGTCAGGCGGTGAGTCTACGATTTGAGACGTCGCTAATGATCGAGTCAACTTTTTATTTGCCATTGAAACAAGACGCCCGTGACACGATAACGAGCTTGATCTTGAATGCTGACAGTTGACCGCCCTCGTGTCCGCTCTCATGGCGAAGTTGTGGTGTCAGCGGCCGGATCCGCTCTTTCTCCTCATATTGACGACACTCGGGCCACTTGCCTCGTTCGAGAGCCTCCTCAGTTATTACAGTAACGAGATCGACATGTGGGGTGACATGGCCGTCGCGGTCGAGGATCTGCACACCGTTACCTTTACTCTCTCTCGTTGCGGAATCAATTCGAGGTTCGTGTGTGCACCATTGAGGTCGCTATTATCGTCACGTTCCGCGTATAAGATATATTGCCGGAAGTACGAGTGTGGCGGCCCAATTTTTTTTCCTTTTTCCTGTAATTCTAAGGGGCCAGTCCACTTCGGGGCCACGAAAAGAGGCTATTTTTGCGATTTTTTTTAGGATCTTATAAAAGATATGAACATAAAAGTTGTTGGGCTTGATAAATAAAGTCTTGAAATACATTTTAAATCAACTCCATCACAACTCGGCAACGGCTTGTCTGAAACAAAAAAAATCAAAGTCCATTAGATTCAGTATGACACCAGCTACAAAATGACCCTCGGATATAAAGTTTCATCAAAAATTTAAAAAAAAAAATGGCAGATGAAAAACGAAAAAGTAAAAAAAACGCGTTTTTCGCAGTTTTTCGCAACAAAACAAAGAGTAAAAATGAAAATTTTAAAACCATCGAGGGTCATCTTGTTGCGAATCATGTTTACAATATGTGGTTCAAATTTCAAGAGAATCGGTTTATTAGTTTTAGAGATACGATGGAGCTAGATTTTGAAAACGTTGTTTCGAGAAAAACGCGTTTGAAGTTTATACTATGAAAAAGTCTTACCTAAACTCAATCGGCAATTCCTGCATCGTACAAAATCCCTTCTGATTGCTCATCATCGTCGATTTCTTCAAGTCTTGCCTGCTTTCGATTTTTTTAAATTTCCAAAGTGGACTAGCCCCTTGAGGTATTCCTTTCGCGGAGAGCCGTATTTTGTGGGAGCCTGAGCAGGGCCTTCTGAATCTTCGGTAAATTACTATTGCGCTTGATAAAACAATTAGTTAGAATGGATTATTATACACAACGATAAACTAGAATAAAAAATTTCGCGCAAATTTAGTAGATTGAGACATTTTTACATTTATTTGAAACGTCACGGCTACGAAAATTGTTCAGCTAGTCACATTTTTCCAAGATTTAACATTAATATTTTCTTTAAACGTTCGGTGACCCTCTGTTTTTATTGTCGTTACGGAATCTTTAGACTTTTTTTACACCTGTGAGCAGTTTATATCAGGCACCTAGAGTCATTTAGTGTATAAATTATTAAATAGAAATGTGGCCAGCGTGACATGTCCATAAAGCACCGTATAAATGAGACGATTTTTAGGGCCGTAATTTTCCGTTAATGGTTCGGTAACTTGGCTTGAAATTTTACCGGTATACTTGGATGTATTTTTACTTTATTATAGACGAAAATCAGTTAAGTGTAAAATATTTGGGTCCGTGAAAGGAATACCTAAAGGGGAGATATACACCTAGGAGCCGGAAAAAGGTCATTTTTGTGAATTTTTTCAAGGAAAACTATTCGAAATTTCGGATTGGGGTTTTAATTATCTAAAAGTATATACATTCAAAAACGTGTTTAATTTTCTTTATTTAAAAATATCAAAAATATACAAGGATATCGTACGATCCTTGGAGCGTCGTAAAAAAAATCTGCGTTTACCCATTGGCGTTTCTTCAAAAATCATCTGAAAAACAAACCAAAAAGATTATTAAATTAGATACTGTAATCTAGTACTTGTCATAGCCGATTTTGAAAATATCGATTTATGACAAAATGGCGGACGTTTGAACATAAATAGTGATTTTTGGGCCAAAAATTAGTTATTATTTTGCCTATAAAACAAAAACTAAGTAACGGAAAAAAAAGTCCTATGACAAGTACTAGATAACGGTGTATAGAATAACCACAAAAAAACCTCAAGGCAATCGGTTTATTGGTTATCGAGAAATTTTGGGTACCGATTTGAAAAAACGTGGTTTTGAGAAAAACGCGTTTGAAAATTTGGGCATGAATAAATGATGAAATTTGTCAACTCACATGGAATCATCGATACCAGGCCCATAGTGTAGGTCTTCTACGGTCGACGTAACGTTCATAGCTTCCAAATCGATTTTTTCGACCATCTAGGTGTATATCTCCCTTTAATACTCGAGACTTTTGATCGTTCTTATACCGCAGAATTCACGAGGGCAAAGATGGAAACGTGATCGCATCGCAAATTCCACTTCCGAGGGTGCTAGGATCACGCGCCGCTCTGACCGTTATGCTGCCGGTACCTGACGCCATATACTCGTTGCTACCGTTGGTCCCGGCATCTCGGCAAACTCTCTCGTTCAACGTGACCCCGGTGTTCTTCAATATCGGCATCAACGAGAAGGCGACACTGGCCGAGAGCCTGGGAACGACAGGACCACAGGAGAAGAGCAACGTCGACAATTTCGATCGACTCAACGAGTATTATCTACGCTTCAAGAAGCTCAATTTGCCCACGGAAACGGGCGCTATGAGACGTGAGTTTTTCTCCGCGTGACTTCCCCGGTGGTTCGTTTCCACGCTATCTTGACCATCGAACGAAAAGCGGGTAATCCGAAATGGACTCGCTCTGTGTGATTTCAGTCGGTGCTCGATCTCCCATCAATCGTACTCTCTTCGAAATGATAAACGACTTGAAGTCTCAGGTGCACGCGAAAGTGGCGAAAAATACGAGCGTCTTGCAAATATCGTCGCAGATATGCCGTAGAATGAAGGGGCTCAGATTCACGAGTTGCAAAAGTGCCAAAGATCGTACGGGTATGTCGTTGACCCTCGAGCAAGTGAATATACTCGCGTCCGAGTATCATCTCTCGGAGCACGAATTTCTACGTGCCCTGGACTGTATGCGCAGGTGAGATTGTGTCCTCGCCTTAAACCCCCCCCCCCCCCCCCACTCTCCCTCGTGTATGATCACTTTTTGAGATTGCGTTTTCTCGCAGCGAGGGTTGCAGACGCGAGAACACTTGGAAAAACATAGGCGTACGGAAGTACACGTTCAAGAGTTCAATTTCATCGTTGCCAAAATTGTACCGTCCGCCGACCGGTACTTACGGATAAGTTATCTACGAGACGGGAGAAGGGGGCGTATCGACAGATGGAGCATCTCGAGTGAGCAAGTACGATTGGAATGTATCGGAACGATAGGAATTCTTTCGGTAGAGGAGGGGCTTCTTCACGCCCCGAAATGTCGAGCGTATTCGACGTTTTTTCTTCCATTTATCATGCATTGCGTTTCTTCCATCTAGATATAAATATTCGAGGCTACGCTCTTCCGTCTCCTCGTAGTCAGTGATACGATTCCAATCATTCGTTTCTTTTCATTTCTCTCTTCCGAATAAATTATTGATACAAGATTCAAAGGCTCTCGAACGTTTGCGAGCCATCGGAGTTTTTCACGAGACTGGGCGATTCTTCGTAGTTACCCACAGCTGCGTAAGATCCGAGAATCAATGAAAAAAGAAAAAAGTTGCAAAAAAAATGAGCCTCGGAGCGTGGCAAGGAGGGAAAGAGAGCGAGAGAGGCGAGAGAGAGAGAGAAAGAAAGAGAAAGGGGAAGACCGTGTGGTAGGCAGTAACGCACTCACGCATCCACACGCACGGAGGCAAAGCCGGCTGCCGTTGAGGAACGTGTATGTGTGGAGGGGCGCGCGGGTATAGGCTCGAGCGCGAGACCCGATGGCGGTTCGAGGCCCGGTGCTGAAAACACCTGTCCACCCTCTGCCACACCGGGGTTTCGCCTCTCTGCTCCGCCAGTTGGTCGTTACGAGTCTCTCCCCCGGGCCGCGCGCGCGCCACGAGCCCTTTGTCCAATCGCTGATATAAGCCTGTACGAGGCTCGCCAGGATCAACAGTTCGAATTGACGAGTCACATGGTGCGGGTGCTCCAGTCCCAAAGCGATTTCTCATCGCGCTTGTGTCCATTGAATAAAGTAAGGTTTACGCGCGTGTGTTTGTTTTGCGATCGCGCGCCGAGGCTACGATGAGTAGGCGAACGTCGTCTGCAGGGTGGTCGCTCGAGTGCTTAACGTTCGCGATTCTCGTTATCGTCGCGTCGGCGAGCGAGGCGAGCAACGAGGGCGACCAGGTCGAGGGAAACGTCGACGGAGGCCTCGGCGAACTGAAGAACACGATACAACTGGTGCGCGAACAATTGACCGCGATGATCGATCATCGACAACAGGATTACAACGCCCTCGAGGAGAGCCTCAAACGATCGATGGAAAAAAATACGGAACTCACGGTCCTCAAAAATCAAGTCAGACAATTGAGGTATTTTTTTTTTTCGTAATTCTCTTTCATCTTTTTCTTATTTTTTAACGTTTTTTTTTTCACGTTTTTTTTTACCGGCTAATCGCGGACGGTTTTGGACTTCGCTATTTGTGCCGGTGAAATTCTATTGGTTGCTTCGTGACGTTTGATGAAACGACTGATCGTTAACTGGTTTCCGTTTCGTTGTACAGGAAAGAGGTGAACGCGTTACGCGGCACCGGAAGCGGAAACGAGGCGAAGAACGAGCGACTGAAAGTAAAGTGGCTAGCGAGCGCGGTCACCGAGCTCAAAGCCGAGGTCGCCGAAGTATTGAGCGCGCGAAACGCCAGCGAGGAATTTGCACAACGCTCGAGGATGCGAAGCGAGCTTGATCTTCTGCGGGGTGACGTCGCCCAGGTTGGACGAGGCATAAGGGATCTCGGCGGACGTATGGCTCGGATCGAAGCTTCCCTCGGTACTATTCGCCTCGACATATTCGCCGTTAAAGAACGAGCCGGACAATTGACGAGAATCTGTGCCGATGTTTCCAGTCAGGTAATTATAGAGACGCGATCGATGGATAAAAATAGCAAACGTCTCGGCGGTACTTGTCGGGATGACGCCCTTTTTGCTTGCGAGAACGCTGCGAAACTTCATTATGGGAATTAAATGTAAAATTCATCGTGTACGCGGTCTTTGATGGCTCCGATCGTTTTTTTTTCTTTTTTTTTTTTTTTTCACGACCAATCGGCGTCGAGCCTCCGTCTCTTGATGTCCGAACTGTAATGTTGCGTAACGGACAAGACATTCACGCGCTACTGCGATAGTTCCCGGTGAATTTTCCATTGCCGTTTGGCTTTTGAAAATGGTTGAAAAATGCTCTTAAAGAATTCGCAAGCTGACACACAGAAAAAATGCGATAAGATTTCATTATATACCAACATTGAGGCCTTATATACGCGATTTCGCCGATTTTCGAAGCTACTTTTCTAGACGCGGTTAAAAAAAAATTACGCATATATTAACAATTTTTTACAGATAATTTATGCACATGGTCAAGTATATGTAAAAAAAAATCAGAAATATTAACAAATGGCGGAGATATAACATAACAAGGCAATGTATTTTTTTTTTGCGCGCGCGTTGATGGTGAAAGTTCTCGGCATCGATGTGGGTGGCTGAAAAAAATGAACATATTTATAATTGCATAATGAATGTATCTTCAGTGTGAACCAACGATGCTATGAAAAAAAATTATTACAAAAATTCGAAACTTACAACTTTTTACTCAATTTTCTGTCGGTATTTCATTTTTTATATTTTTTTTGTTTCATTGAATTTTTTGTTTCCGTGGTTCACACGATAGGTGATGATACTAAGAATTTGTTGTGAAAATTTCAAAGCGATGTGAACCTTCGTTCAGGAGTTAGAACTTTCACAAGGTTCAAAAAAGTGAATCGTGGAAAAACGACTTTGAAGTTGGCGGTCGGGGCGCGCTTTACGCGCAAAATACTGTAACTTTAACAACGTTTGGAATTTTTCCGATTCTGAAAAGCTTAAAATATTCTTAACCGTTCAGGATAATGGAATCAAAAATAATTTTTTTTAAGTCAAATTTTTCGCGTATATGAAGGCTTGAACGAGACAGCGTGTATATTTGTACGTTGTAAATGTAATGTCGACAAGGAGCCTGGAGATTTTTAAACTACCAGGTGAATGTACCGTCAGACCAAGAAAAAAATTCAGCTGCCCCTCGTTTTTTGGAAAACTCGTTAAGGGGAGATATACACCTAGGAGGCGGAAGCAAAGTCATTTTTGTGAATTTTTTCAAGGAAAACAATTCGAAATTTCGGATTGGGGTTTTAATTATCTAAAAGTATATACATTCAAATATATGTTTAATTTTCTTTATTTAAAAATATCAAAAATATACAAGGATATTGTATGATTCTTGGAGCGTCGTAAAAAAATCTGCGTATACGGTACCCACTGGCGTTTCTTCAAAAATCATCTGAAAAAAAAACACCAAAAAGATTATTAAATCAGATACTATAATCTAGTACTTGTCAAAGCCGATATTGAAAATATCGATTTATGACAAAATGGCGGACGTTTGAACATAAATAGTGATTTTTGGGTAAAAAATTTGTTATTATTTTGTCTATAAAACAAAAACTAACGAAAAAACGGGCCAAATCGCGAGTTTCCTTTTCTGGGAAACGAGCGGTGAAAAAGAAACGCTTTTTTTTAGCACAAAGGTACATATATTGAGAGCCGTAAAAAAATCATCAAAAAATACAGAAAAACAAGTTAACAATAAATACGAGTCATTGACAATCGTCGATTTTCAAAATAAAGTTTTTCTACACCGTGTTGACGAATTGAAACTCGACTGTACAAAAACTATGAAAAAAGTCGTCATTTTTACGTAACGGTTAAAAAATAAAAGATCGATTTAAAAAAAAGTGAAATCGTCAACGACCTTTGAACGTGCCTCGTCGTATCGTCTTCAAGTTTGGAAAAAATCCATCAAGCGGTTCTCGAGATATGTCCATCAATATTGAAAACAGTGTTTCGAAAAAACGCGTTTAAAATTTGGAAAAGTCCGCTCGCTCGGCTGACTTTTAGAAGCTGTAGGTCATTCAAATTTACGAATATTTCAATGAAATTTTCAAGGAATATAGCTGAAAGGTGATACTAACGAAAAAAAATGGTTTAGAAAATTCAAATTTTTAACCCACCTAAGTAGATGTAGCTCGTTAAGGGGGTTAATCAACCAGATTGCAACAAACTAATAATGTACTCGAGATAAAATGACTTTCTCTCCCGTTCGTCTTACATTGCAAAACAACGATGTTGAAGTTTCCATCGTTGGAATGCAAACAAACTTCCTCTTGATTTTCCATTTCTTTATTTTTATTACTGTTTGGAATGTTTTTTTTGCAGCATTTGTTTGTGAATTTTCAATAAGGATTTTCAGTAATGTTTCGTGGACTTTTGTAGCCAAAATGGACCGAAAAAAAACGAATAATACGAAAAATATATATTTTCCTTGCATTCCAACTATGCAAACTTCAATAGCATGCAAAAGAGGTCAATTTTTATTGGATTTAACAATCTTTGAAAATAACGGAGCACGAAGGTCCAGCATTTTTATTGAAGAAGGGCTGTGTACGAATGATCTTACAAGGAAAAAAGAAGAAAAAGAATTGAATTCGAGACGGGTCAAGAGTAGAGGTCACCGAGTTGGCGTGGAATGCCTCATACACGCGTTGAAGCATCTGTGTTATACCCGCGTATGTGTGGCCAGCCGTGTACGATGGCAGGGCAAGGGGCCAAAGAGGGGGAGGGTAGCGCGCACCTGCGGTCAGCCAGGTACTTGAGTGCCGGCAGCCGGCCTGCGGTACACGTTTTTTTCCCTTCTTTTCTTCGCGTTTCTTTTTTTCCCTCTCTTGCTTTTGGCGGCTAGCAGCTGCCGGCCCGACCTCGAGTTGTATTCCCCCTTATTCGGCTCTGGGGACCGTTGATGCGCTCGCGGGCGTTATACTTTCCATCTTATTTCCCAACTCTGCTCCGCGCGCGGCCGTAAAGCTGTAATTTCTTTTTTATTGCCGCATAACCCACTTTACTCTTATTTATGCCGAAAATCATCCGGTATTCGTTTAAGCCAATGGAATTGACATTATTTTACGCTTCGACATTTTATCTCGAGCGCTGATGAAGTGCATTGAAAATAAAGGGGCTATACCAGTGTGAACGCTGAAAATTTGGGTGATTTTCGGGAATTTTTTTGGCAGCAAAGTACTCAATATAAATGTTTCGGAAAATTAAGAATATATTTGGCTATATTTTACCTATATTACGTCATTTTTTCATAGAAAAATATTGAGATCCAAGCGACTTATGCGCTGCCTTCGGAGGCGCAAAAAAAAAGTTCCTCCGCTGCTGACATGATTCCGGCCGATTGCGTAGCTGAAACCGGAAAACGAAAAAATGTTAAACTGGAAGGTATTTCCGGTACAATGACGTAGGATTTTCGAAAAATATCAAAATCTAACAAAATGGCGTAGTTATGAAAAAAGTCTGTTTTCTTGCTTATAAAATGATCGTCTTTTTTAATGCCAAATCGTCAATTTTCATCCAATCAAAAATATCCAACGTCATTGTAGAGTAAATATATTCAAGAGTACTCAGTTCAAATTTCAAGTCAATCGGATAATTGCTCTTTGAGTTACAATGTCAGCAAATTTGAAAAATCTCATTCCGAGAAAAACGCATTTAAAAATTTAACTATCGATTTCTGCAAGATGAAATGATATCGATATAAATTATATAAATGATAATGATATTCTTGAAAGTATAAAGTGTCAAAAAAGGCAAAAAAAACGATTTTTTTAATGTGTCACACTGGTATAACCCCGTAAGGGGTTCGGCCACAATAACGGGTATAAAATCATGTGCGAATTTAACATTTTTTTTCGTATGAAAAAGTGATTCACTCATAAAATTAATTACACATCTATTTAGTATGAATATCAAGCTGTTAGAAAAAATATTTTTTTTTTCGATGTATAAAATGGCCGACTACTAATATTTTCTTTTTTTTTCGGTGCTCCGCGACATGACATTTAGCATCCACAATTTTTTACCTAGAACAAAAACAAAAATTCTCGTCAATCTACATTAGAATACCTAGAATAGTACGTACGGAATTGAAAAACATATTGTTTTATTCAAAGGTTGTAAGTATTTGAACTTAAGAAATGAATTTTCAGTAAAAAATTCCGTTATAACTGCTCATAAAATGAAAACTTTTCGATTAATTAGAAATTCCGTGCATACTTCTCTGCGAAATGCAATTAGGAACGTAGCTTTTAAATTTGAAGTAAATCAAGTGAAAATTGTTGAAGTTATTTGTCACGCCAATTGGAAAAAAGCTGTTTCGAGAAGTCTCGAGTAGTCGGCCATTTTGTGCATCGAAAAAAAATTAATATATTTTCTAAGAGCTTGATATTCATACTAAATAGATGTGTAATTGATTTTATGAGTGAATCCCTTTTTCATACGAAAAAAAAAATTGTTAACACTTCGAGTGCACATGGATCGCTTTGACCCCAAACATTTTCTATCACTGATTGTATCGCAAAACGCGGGGTCCCACTTGGAACAAATGTTTTGGCATTTAATTTTCGTTTTCGTCGAAAAATAAACGTAGGGCCATAAAATATGGATAATTTACTACAAAAAACGTCTCTACAAAAAAAAAACAAAAAATGCATATTTACCGGAATACGATTTGAAAAACGCCTTGGGTCACATTGACCCAAGATGCACTTATAGGTTGGCGGCGGAGCTGTGCATTCGAAGGGTTTTAAATTCGCACATGATTTTCTACCCGTTACTGTGACCTAACCCCTTACTGCCATCACGTGACGACCCTATATACACGTTACATCCGCGCAGTTATTAAACTTTCACGCAACGTTTATTTTTTCTTCGTCCATTATCAACGATGATCCATGACCAATGTGCTACAAAATACTCCTTCCATTCTGACATGCCGTTCTTCCCTGTTTCAGCTGAGCACCGTGCAGATCGAGCTGAAATCCTTCAAGTGTCCTCCGAGTCCCGAGTCGCCATCGTCGCCGGAAAGCAACAATCGGATAACGGGAACAGGCAACGAGGCGGACGCGCTGGGAGCTTGGAACAATTATTACCATCAGCATCACCACGGTGCGACGAGGCACGCGGCCCATCGTGTCGACGAACGCCTCGCGAGTCTCGAGCGTAAAATATCGATGGTCGCGCGCAAACGCGGAGTGCTCGAGAAGCGAGTTGTTTACGAGAATCAGGACGAGTTGCGGCAAAAAGTCCTCGAATTGGGGAAGAATCAGGCTATCGCGGAGAATCGGCTGAGCAACATGAGCAAAGAGGCGGAGGAGCGAATCGCCCGAGTTGATCAATCGATAGTCGGGCTGTACGAGTCGTTGGAGAACATAGAGGAAAAATTCGAGAACAACAGATCCGAAGAGAAGCGAGAAATCTCGAAGTTGGAAGTTACAGCGGCTAAGAAATACGCCGAGCTCTCGTTGACGCGCGAGGAACTCGTGAATCTTCGACGCACCGTACAGGCCCTCAGTGTGAGCGCCTCGAAGTTGCAGGAACGCAGCGACATTCAGCGCGACAGTATAACGAGCCTGAAATCCACGCTTGTCAACGTAACGAGAACTCGGGATCTCGACGTACCATCGGCGCTGGGAGCACTCGAGGGTGCGCGGGGTATAACGAAAGAATTGGAACGTGCCGAGGACGATTATAGAACGATGATCGAATCGTTGCCGGCCAATTGCGAGGATCATCACGACGGTCTGACGATGCTTGCACCGGGAGGCCAGGCGCTTCCGCTTCTCGTCTCGTGTCGTCACGGCTGGATAGTCATAGGACGGCGTATCGACGGTACCGTCGACTTTGACCGGAAGTGGAACGAATACGCCGAGGGCTTTGGCTCGCCATTGAACGAACTGTGGCTCGGCAACGAGGCTATTCATCGGCTAACTCGCGACAATTGCACCAGGCTCGGTATCGATCTCGTCGATATTTACGGCACACGATGGCGCGCCGAGTACGAAAACTTTCGCGTTGACTCCGACGAGAATGGCTACCGATTGAGCGTCTCGGGCTACACGGGAAACGCGACGGACGCGTTCTCGTATCAAAACGGTATGGCTTTCAGCGCAAAGGATCGCGATATGGACACGAGCTCGTCCGATTGCGCGGCTAATTATCGGGGCGGCTGGTGGTTCAGTCATTGCCAACATGCCAATCTCAACGGACGCTACGCCCTTGGACTCGCGTGGTATCGAGCCGATACCAATCAGTGGATGGCCGTTGTCTCCGCAGTTATGTCCATTCAACGGAAACGTCAGTGCTCAACTCCCGTATAAATTGCCCTCCGTTGCGGGAATCGATAGCGTAAATACGAAAAATCTATTTAAAGTTTTCGGAACTTTTCGGCAAATACCGCCAGGCCGAACCGATCGGGAAATTTCATAATCCACGTCTGATCAACTCACGGAAAGACCTACGCTGTTCAGAGAATAAAAACAAAAACGTTCGATCGCTAGTTACTGCAGAAACGTGCAGCTTAGCGCACGGCATTCCGTGAAGCGAATAGAGAAAAGTTCCGAAGCCAATCGCGCAGTTGATCGTCGACAATTGTAACAGTCGAGATTTTTCAGCGTGTCATTTCGTTCCCATAAGCGTATCCAAGCTGTACCAAAGAATTTACATATCGCCGCTCTTCACACTTTATAGTCTCTCTCTCTCTCTCTCTCACTCTCTTGTACATAATATATTATCGCGTACTGTAATGTTTAGATGCGGCCTATAGATCTGTATTAATATTATTATTATTATCATACTGTTGTAGCGTGTACAACGTCCAGTGAGAATAATACCCGTCTTGTGAAAATGGCGCGTGCCCGCCGTCTCTTTATTTCTCAGTCCGTACAATATTCATTCGTGGAACGCAGCCATGGCCAGCACAGTTCTGCCGATGCGTTATTCCCCCGCCCGACGTAAAAATCAACATGCCTCGTCCCTCCGAGGTACCTCGTTATTCGTAGATCCACTTCTCAGCCCACGAGGACCAGTCGAAGAGTTCCTTCTGCTCCTTATCGCCGAACCACAGACCAATCTCCTTGTTGGCCGCCTCCACGGAATCCGAGCCGTGTATTATGTTGCGGCCGATCTGAATGCAGTAGTCACCACGAATGGTGCCTGGCGCCGAATCCTTCGGGTTTGTCTCGCCCAGCATCACGCGGCCGGTTTTAACTGCGTTCAAACCCTCCCACACCTGGAAGGATCGTTACGTCAAATTAGTGGGTTCATTTTTACCAAACGGTATTGTAAACGCCTTCGATATTGGAAAAGTAACGTTCTTTTCGTTTTCAACAATCGGTGTAAAGAATAATGTCGGTTTTTGTTCAAAGCTCAAACTCTTGCTATTTCAAATCGTACGCTTACCATTGGAACAACGGGTCCGGTGCTCATGTACTTAACAAGACCGGGGAAGAAGGGAAGAGCCGACAAATCGGCGTAATGTTTCTTCAGCAATTCTTCGGAAGCCTGCGTGTCATTGAAAAAAAAAAGACAGTATCACGTATAAATTCGTTCCCCGGGAAGGAAAAAGCGATTTCAGAGCGTGCGTTCAGAGGTTTTGTGAAAAAGTCGCGTTCCTCACCCAGGTCATCTTCATAGCGACGAGCTTGAAGCCTTTTTCCTCGAAGCGCTGAATTATTTTACCGACGAGACCGCGCTGAACGCCATCGGGCTTGATCATGATGAAGGTACGCTCGGTGTTCGACATTTTGATTGTATCGGATGACTGATGTACGAGGAGACGATCGACGAGCCGGCAGCTGCTTGCGAAGAACGTTGCGGAGTCACGGAGATCGCGAGGAATCGGGACGGAAGCGACGAGGCGAGGGTGCGCGTAGGTCGGTGCGCACAGGCGTATGGCGCAGTGCAGCCAGATCGCGCGCAAAAGTTACCCCCTCTCTAGTCTCTTGCGCGCCCATCACACAATCATAACAGCGCGTGTCCGTGAGCGAGCGACGCTCGGACGTCTTCGGGAAGAGCCGGGCGCCACCGAAGTTTCCCGACCGCTCCTTCGGCAGCTACACCAACACATGGACGCTGAGCACGTCCATGTGCGGCCAAGCCGAAACGCAGGATTCGAGGGAAAAAGCAATGTGAGCACGACTCGCGCGTGACGTCACCCGAGGGCACGAGCGAGGCTTTTATATGATTTCAATGCTTATTTAGCTCTTGATTCTCTGCGTTTAGTTATTAATGTATACAAAAAAATGATCGCACACTTTCATCGCTTATTTTTTTCAGTTTATACGTTAATTTAAATATAATAATAAATCTAAATCACAACTTATTTATCTTCTAAAATATTGTTTACGCTTTACTCACACCCGTCCTTATGCCAAATAAATTATAATTCATAAAAGTAAGCGGAAATATATTTATATTCGTATTATTATATTAATTCTCATAACTCTAATATGAAAAACACAAAAAAAAACTTCAAAATCTTAGATTTCAACGAACCAAGAACATACATCTTCACATTTTCAATAATGACGAATTTTTAAGAACAATATCATTACAAACACATCTGAACCAAAACAATATACATCACCTGAATTATCAAAACATAAATCAAACAACACAAAATCACAACATCTTATACTCAACTCTTACTAATAGACAACAGGACACAAATAATAATATTTCTACTGATCCTCTGAATAATATAAATTCGACAATCACATTAAATAAAACGAAAGAATGGCTTATAAATCTCTCCAACATTGATATTCCGCTACACATTTCCACATTCTTGTCTCTAGGTGAAATGTTTTGTTTTCCTCTTACCTCAAACTCTCAAACATAAAAACTCATATCCACAAATCAATATCCGAACTTGAGTCCAAATTAGATTTTTTACTCGACAAACCTAGACAAATCGAAATTAGAAA
This sequence comes from Ophion obscuratus, assembly GCA_964007375.1. Lineage (NCBI taxonomy): Eukaryota > Metazoa > Arthropoda > Insecta > Hymenoptera > Ichneumonidae > Ophion > Ophion obscuratus. The sequence continues at coordinate 19,332,705 of OZ023323.1, forward strand.
CAGATTCACTAAAATCTTAAACAAAATAAATATTCCAACATCATTTTCCAACACTAATCAAATTATAAAACACACGTCCTCTTTCTTAAAAAACAACCCTCAACTTTTAGTTTCACGAGCTGACAAAGGAAATTCAACAGGCATTCTTAACAAATCAGATTACATTACAAAAACTCATAATTTACTCGCAGATTCCTCAACTTACAAATTAACAAATAGAAATCCCATCATCACTCTACAAAAAAGCATTAACAATAAATAGTCCAACACATAAACTAGCTGAATTTATACAATCTAAACTTTCCAAATTAATCAATACGACTAATTCACACGTCAAAGATAGTTTCCACCTAAAACATTCACTTTCTAACATCTCAATTCCACTCCACTACAAATTGGTCTCGTTTGATGTTGTTTCTCTCTATACCAACATCCCATTACGACTTGTTATTCAAAGCCTTCAAAAAAGATCAAATCTATTTTCAAAAACATTTCCTTTAAACGAAATAATTAAAGCCATAGAATACATCATGTTCTCAACTTTCTTTACATTTCAAAATAAAATTTACCAACAAATCTCAGGGTTACCAATGGGCTGACCTCTGGCTCCAATACTATCTAACATCGTCATGATTGATCTTGAAACGAATTGTCTGGAAAAATAAAAATTTTCGTTACCACTATATAAAAGATATGTTGATGATATTATTATTGCTCTACCAACAGACAAAATTGAATCCACCAAAAAGATTTTTAACTCATATAACTCAAAATTACAATTTACATCAGAAAATGAAGTAGATAAAAAAATCTCGTTTCTTGATATACTTTTAATCCATAAACGAAATTCGAGTATCACAAATTGGTATAGGAAACCAACCTGGTCAGGCAGATTCATAAATTTCTTTTCACACCACCCACTTTCCCAAAAAAAAACCATAATTTACATGTTAGTTGACAGAGCAATAAAATTATCTCATCTTTCATTTCACAAAGAAAACCTCAAGCTTATTAGTAACACGATGACATAAAATTGCTATCCGATCTCTTTCACAGAAGAAATAATAAAACATCGGGTTTCCACAATCAACAATCAAAAAAAGAATAACAACAATTTTGATTCTTCCAGACTAATAAATGTTCCTGACACAAAAACAACATCCATCATCATCTAATTCGTCTTTTCCAATAATACGACATAACATTAGTCACAAACAATAAACACAACATTTTATCGATTCATTTCATCAAATTAAAAATCCAACATATTTTATAAAATCGATTGTAAGGATTGCAATGCCACATACATCGGCCAAACCAAAAGATACCTTGAAACCAGAATAAAAGAACATAAAAATAGCCTAAAACATACTACCACAATACACACAGCCTTAGCACAACATGCAATAGAACAAAAACATGCCTTTCAAGTCGACAATGTAAACATTTTGAACAATGAAAATTTGCTCAAAAAAGACTAATCCTAGAGATGATCCAAAGTAAGGCACACTCCAACGCCATAAATTTTAGAACTGACATACAAAAACTAAGCTCAATAGGTAATCATCACAGTCATTTGATACTTTATTAAAATTTCTTTTAAATTAATCACGTACATTGAATTTTCACAAATAAAACACAAAACTTTCTTATAATTATTAATCCCTTACAGATGATAAAAATCGCTAAAAAACGATAAATTCTTCCATCTGTTGAGTATACTCCAGCAAAACAGTATTTAATTCCATAAATACTGTCTTTTGAAATAACCTTCCAAATATAAGCAAAATCTACAAACATCAACAACATCGAGGTTAGTCGTTTCTCATATTTCATTTCTTTATAACTCCATAGTATAATAAACCACACTCTCACACATCACTCATTTCAAACATCGATGAATAAGAAGAATTAACGCAATACAAGAACTTATGCATATCAAATCAATATAGTTATAACCAAAACACAATTAACATAACAGTTATACAAAACGACACAACAATTTTATAACACAATCATAACATAAAACATTCGTGTATTTAATTCCTTCAAACTTGATTTGTAAAATTTGTGTACCAACATTTGTAGAGAAAAATATAATTTCTGAAGAGGACCCGAACCAAAGGGTCGAAACGTAAGAAAGCATCATTTATTTCCATCGCTGACTTTGGAAAACCTCTATTGGCCGGACTGAAGCCGAATCTTCAACTAGCAACTTGTCATCAACACGGCCGCACACATCTTTGACTCATTAATTCTCATACTTTCATCAAGCGATAAAGCATTATCCCCCAAAACAAGCAAATCATCCATCCGGCCGCGAATCGTCAGTACCAGGAAGTGCACATATTCAACAAGCGATGAGATGGTCTCGTTGGTAGCGTTCCTGGCTTCGGTCCGCAGGGGCGTGGGATCGTTCCCCGCGCTCAGTGCTTTTTTTTTAAATTATTATTACTATTAATTCTTATTTGATTATTTTTATTAGTTATCACTATTATATTAATTAGTTATCTTTTAGTGTCGAAAAATGTATCGCGCACTCCGACCGCTTATTTTATTAGTTTGTGCGTTAATTTAAATGCAATAATAAATATAAATTACAACTTATTTATCTTCTAAAAAATTGTTTACGCTTTACTCACACCCGTCCTTATGCCAAATAAATTGTAATTCACAAAAGTAAGTGGAAATATATTTATATTCGTATTATTATATTCATTCTCATACTTTCATCAAGCGATAAAGCATCATCCCCAAAGTCAATCATCTATCAGGCCGTGAATCGTAAGTGCCAGAAAGTGCATTTTTAACACAAGCGGTAAGATGGTCCCGTTGGTAGCGTTCCTAGCTTAGGGGCGCGGGATCGTTCCCCGCGCTCAGTGCTTTTCTGCTTCTTTTTTTAATTATTATTTTCTTTTTGTATGGGCGAATTATTTATACGTGAAACACGCTCGTTGAAAGAACATTATTCTGAAAATAGGAAAACTGCTCATGATGTTTTACGATAAAATTTTTTTTGTTCTGTCAATGGTGAGTGTTCACAAATAAACAATTCACCCCATTACAATGAAAATTACCTGTAAATGTAAAAACATACAAAAATGCCACTTTCTGGCAGTTACGATTCGCGGCCGGATAGATGATTGACTTGTTTTTGGGGATAATGCTGTATCGGTGATGAAAGTTTGAGAATGAATATAATAATACGAATATAAATATATTTCCGCTTAATTTTATGAATTACAATTTATTTGGCATAGGGACGGGTGTGAGTAAAGCGCAAACAATTTTTTAGAAGATAAATAAGTTGAAATTTAGATTTATTAGTACATTTAAATTATCGTAGAAACTAATAAAATAAGCGGTCGGAGTGCTCGATAAATTTTTCAACACTAAAAGATAACTAATTAAAATAATAATGATAACTAACAAAAATAATAAAATAAGAATTAATAGTAATAATAATTTTTAAAAAAGCACTGAGCGCGGGGAACGTCCCGCGCCCCTGCGGACCGAAGCCAGGAACGCTACCAACGAGACCATCTCATCGCTTGTAGAATATGTGCACTTTCTGGTACTGACGATTCGCGGCCGGATGGATGATTGGCTTGTTTTTGGGGATAATGCTTTATCGGTTGATGAAAGTATGAGAATTGATGAGTCAAAGATGTGTGCGGCCGTGTTGATGACAAGTTGCTAGTTGAAGATTCGGCTTCAGTCCGGCCAATAGAGTTTTTCCAAGGTCAGCGATGGAAATAAATAATGCTTTCTTACGTTTCGACCCTTTGGTTGGGGTCCTCTTCAGAAATTATATTTTTCTCTATAAATTTTGATACACAAATTTTACAAATCAAGTTTGAAGGAATTAAATACACGAATGTTTTATGTTATGATTGTGGTATAAAATTGTTGTGTCGTTTTGTATAACTGTTATGTTAATTCTGTTTTGGTTATAACTATATTGATTTGATATGCATAAGTTCTTGTATTGCGTTAATTCTTCTTATTCATCGGTGTTTGAAATGAGTGATGTGTGAGAGTGTGGTTTATTATACTATGGAGTTATAAAGAACTGAAATATGAGAAACGACTAACCTCGATGTTGTTGATGTTTGTAGATTTTGCTTATATTTGGAAGGTTATTTCGAAAGACAGTATTTATGGAATTAAATACTGTTTTGCTGGAGTATACTCAACAGATGGAAGAATTTATCGTTTTTTAGCGATTTTTATCATCTGTACGCGATTAATAATTATAAGAAAGTTTTGTGTTTTATTTGTGAAAATTCAATGTACGTGATTAATTTAAAAGAAATTTTAATAAAGTATCAAATGACTGTCATGATTACCTATTGAGTTTAAGATTTTAAAAGTTTTCTTCCAAAATAAACAAAAACTCGAAATTTACATTACTCAGTTACATATTGAGTTGCGTGATCACGGAGAGTTCGAAAGAAACGGAGTGGTGTCTTAATTTCGTGAAACTTATTAGAGTCTCTATTTTGCGAATCGGGAGAGAGAGATCCTTTAGGCAGTGACGTGTCAAGAGAAATAAAATTGGTGCGTCATATTAAGAGTATTTAAAATTAAATTATAATGTCAATAACTTAAAAATTGATGTTAATTAAATTATTGTAAAATATTTTAATAGTTATATAATAGAGTTACAGATCGAGCTTAGTTTTTGTATGTCAGTTCTAAAATTTATGGCGTTGGAGTGTGCCTTACTTTGGATCATTTCTAGGATTAGTCTTTTTTGAGCCAATTTTCTTTGTTCAAAATTTTTACGTTGTCGACTTGAAAGGCATTTTTTTGTTCTATTGCATGTTGTGCTAAGGCTGTGTGTATTGTGGTAGTATGTTTTAGGCTATTTTTATGTTCTTTTATTCTGGTTTCGAAGAACCTTTTGGTTTGGCCGATGTATGTGGCATTGCAATCCTTGCAATCGATTTTGTAAACTATGTTGGATTTTTGGTTGTTATTTATTTTGTCTTTGGTGGAGCCAGTAATCGATGAAATGTTGTGTTTATTATTTGTGACTAATGTTATGTTGTATTGTTGGAAAAGACAAATTAGTTGACGATGGATGTTTTTTTTTGTGTAAAGAACATTTATTAGTCTGGAAGAATCAAAATTGTTGCTTTTCTTTTTTTGATTGTTGATTGTGGAAAGCCGATGTTTTATTATTTCTTCTGTGAAAGAGATCGGATAGCAATTTTGTGTCATCGTGTTACTAATAAGTTTGAGGTTTTCTTTGTGAAATGAAGGATGAGATAATTTTATTGCTCTGTCAACTAGCATGTAAATTATGACTTTTTTGGGAAAGTGGGTGGTGTGAAAAGAAATTTATGAATCTGCCCGACCCGGTTGGTTTCCTATACCAATTTGTGATAATTGAATTTCGTTTATTGATTAAAAGTATATCAAGAAACGGGATTTTTTTATCTACTTCATTTTCTGATGTAAATGATAATTTTGAGTTTGTGAGTTAAAAATCTTTTTGGTGGATTCAATTTTGTCTGTTGGTATAGCAATAATAATATCATCAACATATCTTTTATATAGTGGTAACGAAAATTTTTATTTTTCCAGACAATTCGTTTCAAGATCAATCATGACGATGTTAGATAGTATTGGAGCCAGAGGTCAGCCCATTGGTAACCCTGAGATTTGTTGGTAAATTTTATTTTGAAATGTAAAGAAAATTAAGAACATGATGTATTCTATGGCTTTAATTATTTCGTTTAAAGGAAATGTTTTTGAAAATAGATTTGATCTTTTTTGAAGGCTTTGAATAACAAGTCGTAATGGGATGTTGGTATAGAGAGAAACAACATCAAACGAGACCACTTTGTAGTTGAGTGGAATTGAGATGTTAGAAAGTGAATGTTTTAGGTGGAAACTATCTTTGACGTGTGAATTAGTCGTACTGATTAATTTAGAAAGTTTAGATTGTACAAATTCAGCTAGTTTATGCATTGGACTATTTATTGATTATACTATTGGACGAAGTGGATAATTATTTTGATGAATTTTTGGCAGCCAATAGAGACGAGACAGGTTGCAATTTTCAGCTTTTAAGTATTTGTATTTTGTTTCATTAATGATTTTTAGGGTTTTCCATCTGGAGAGAATATTGTTAATGCCTTTTTGTAGAGTGTTGATGGGATTTCTATTTGCTAATTTGTAAGTTGAGGAATCTGCAAGTAAATTATGAGTTTTTGTAATGTAATCTGATTTGTTAAGAATGACTATTGAATTTCCTTTGTCAGCTCGTGTAACTAAAAGTGGAGGGTTCTTTTTTAAGAATGAGGCCGTGTGTTTTATAATTTGGTTAGTGTTGAAAAATGATGGAATATTTATTTTGTTTAAGATTTTAGTGAATCTGGTTCTAATTTCGATTTGTCCAGGTTTGTCGAGTAAAAAATCTAATTTGGACTCAAGTTCGGAGATTGATTTGTGGATATGAGTTTTTATGTTTGAGAGTTTGATGTAAGGAAAACAAAACTTTTCACCTAGAGACAAGAATGTGGAAATGTGTAGCGGAATATCAATGTTAGAGAGATTTATAAGCAATTCTTTCGTTTTATTTAATGTGATTGTCGAATTTATATTATTTAGAGAATCAGTGGAAAGATTATTATTTGTGTTCTGTTGTCTATTAGTAAGGGTTGAGTATAAGATGTTGTGATTTTGTGTTGTTCGATTTATGTTTTGATAATTTAGGTGATGTATATTGTTTTGGGTCAGATGTGTTTGTAATGATATTGTTCTTAAAAATTCGTCATGATTGAAAATGTGAAGATGTATGTTCTTGGTTCGTTGAAATCTAAGGTTTTGAAGTTTTTTTTGTGTTTTTCATATGAGAGCTATGAGAATTAATATCATAATACGAATATAAATATATTTCCGCTTACTTTTATGAATTATAATTTATTTGGCATAAGGACGGGTGTGAGTAAAGCGTAAACAATATTTTAGAAGATAAATAAGTTGTAATTTAGATTTATTATTATATTTGAATTAACGTATAAACTGATAAAATAAGCGATGAGAGTGTGCGATCATTTTTTTGTATCCATTAATAAATAAACGCAGAGAATCAAGAGCTAAATAAGCATTGAAATCATCTAAAAGCCTCGCTCGTGCCGTCGGGTGACGTCACGCGCGAGTCGTGCTCAGATTGCTTTTTCCCTCGAATCCTGCGTTTCGGCTTGGCCGCACATGGACGTGCTCAGCGTCCATGTGTTGGTGTAGCTGCCGAAGGAGCGGTCGGGAAACTTCGGTGGCGCCCGGCTCTTCCCGAAGACGTCCGAGCGTCGCTCGCTCACGGACACGCGCTGTTATGATTGTGTGATGGGCGCGCAAGAGACTAGAGAGGGGGTAACTTTTGCGCGCGATCTGGCTGCACTGGTATGGCGTATCGCGTTTAGACGCAACCGGACGTGCTCTTAATACGAGGAGACGCTAAGCTTCTAATTGAATAAAAGAGATCAGTCGGCCTCGATTGGCTGGAACGCCTCCTATCAATTTACAAGCCAATACACCCGTAAATCGCAACGCTTCGTAACGTGATCGAAACCGGCGCGTTCGAATTTCCCGCGTTATTTCGGGAATAGCCTCCAACCTAGTGGCGCAAAAGGGGCACGCGCCGCAGACTCGTCGCTGCGAAACTGTCCCGTGGAAGCGAAACCAACAAAAAAATCACATCCGATACGCGAGAAATACATTTTCACGATCCTTCGGCGTGCATTCCTTATCGCTCCGGTATCGCCGCAACGCTCGAGAATTCGCGCCGGGCGGTGTTATCGAGCGAGCACTATTGTCAAAGTCGCGAGATCCCACGGTAGGTGGCGAATCGTTGCGGGGTGGGATCTTCCGTCCCTCGTCGTTTCAATAATCCCCCACTTCAAAATGGCGCCGGTCGAGATATCGCGTTCCTCCAGTTGTTTGAGGTGAGAGAAAAAGAAGAAGCCACGCGAAAACGCGCTCCGGATCCCTGACGTAGTGATTAGTTCTCATTCCTCACCGCTGCTCATCTCCTCCTCGAAAAATTTTAACGAACCGAGTGACTACGGCTATTCGTGACAACGAAACTTCGTTACTCGAGACTGGAAGTTTCCGCGCACACACACGCACACACGGAACCGTTGAGTTCCGCGCATGTATAGCTGTGTGGTCGCGTCATCGTCGTCCATCGTTCGAGCGATAACGCAGCGTATTTGGTGAAAAAAAAAAAAAAAAAAAAAAAAAACGAAAGAAGGAAAAGAAAACAGTGAATATTCGATGCAGTCGTCACAGCAGCAGGGACATCAACAGATAACGACAGCTGCAGCCGGTGGAGCAGCCACGGCTGCGGGTGTTATACTCAAGATGAACGAGATACAGCAGCTGTCGAGCGTCTCAACCGTTGGTACGAGTACTAACATCGTATATCCATATCTATATATATTTATATCTACTAGCTGTCGAATCCGGCGCCGCTCGGTGCAACTCCGCTTTTCGTTGACTTATCCGAGAGCCTCCTTGTATACGATGATCGCTGCTCTTGCGCCAGGAGCTTATTGGCATTGTGATAACTATGAATTAATCTCTATAATATTGACGTACCTAAGTGACGTACGATGAAACCGAGCCTAGGAAAGTAAGTATCTACCTCACCTCTAGCCGGCTAGGCTCGAAAACAGAAACAGCACTCCCGACCGTTCCAGTGATGGTACACGCTCGCTGTCCCATGTACACGGTGTCAATTTTCTTTCAGCTTGTATGACATTTTTGTTCACTCCTGAGCCGACTGATAATCCACCGTAATCATATTGAACTTAGGACCTACAGGGGAAAATAGCCTTGTACACTGGTGAAAACCGCATCGTGATCAGAACATTGTTTCGCAAGTTTATCTTGGACAGACAGACCGACTTCCATTCAGAAGTATAGAGAAGAGAAAGAAAGATATATATCTTGAATCCCAATGTATATTCCTTGCAAGTTTTTATGTACTGCTCTTCCCAATTGAACCCTTTTCCATCACTCCCTACCCACACTAATCGAACTCAACTTCCGATGTATCCGCAGCTGGCTTAAGGGGAAATATACACCTAGGAGCCGGAATAATTCATTTTTCCAAATTTCATCAAAACATTTCATCAACATTTCATCAACATTTCATCAAAAATTCACATTTTTGCGAATTTTTTCAAGGAAAACTATTTCAAATTTCGGATTAGGGTTTTAATTATCTAAAAGTATATACATTCAAAAATATGTTTAATTTTCTTTATTTAAAAATATCAAAAATATACAAGGATATGTATGATCCTTGGAGCGTCGTAAAAAAATCTGCGTATACGGTACCCACTGGCGTTTCTTAAAAAATCATCTGAAAAAAAAAAAACCAAAAAGATTATAAAATTAGATACTATAATCTCGTACTTGTCATGGCCGATTTTGAAAATATCGATTTATGACAAAATAGCGGACGTTTGAACATAAATAGTGATTTTTGGGCCAAAAATTAGTTATTATTTTGCCTATAAAACGAAAACTAAGTAACAGAAAGAAAATCATATGACAAATACTAGATAATGGTGTATGGAATAACCACAAAAAACCTCAAGGCAATCGGTTCATTGGTATTCGAGAAATTTTGGGCACCGATTTGAAAAACGTGGTTTTGAGAAAAACGCGTTTGAAAATTTGGGAATGAATAAATCATGAAATTTGTCAACTTACATGGAATCGTCGATACCAGGCCCATAGTGTAGGTCTATGACGTTGAAGTTTGCATCGTTGGAACGCAACAAAAACTTGTTTTTATGGACTCGATAATTTTTTTTTGGCAGATTTGAACTAGAAACATCGCTCCAACGTTTTTCAGGATCTTCATTAAAAAATCTACACCACAAATTGGCAAGAAAATAGTTTCGGTAATAATGGAAATAAAGAAATAAGGGAAGAAAAAAGAATTTTCGTTGCCTTCCAACGGTGCAAATTTCAACACCATGTAGGTCTTCTACGGTCGACGGAATGTTCATAGCTTCTAAATCCTCGACCTCGACCATCTAGATGTATACCTGCTCTTAAGGGGCTATGCCAGTGTGAACACTGAAAATTTTTGTGATTTTCGGGAATTTTTTGGAAGAAAAGTACTCAATTAAATGTTCCGGAAAATTGAGAATATATTTGGCTATATTTCACCTATATTGCATAATTTTTTCATCGAAAAATATTGAGTTCCAAGCGACTTATGCGCTGCCTTCGGAAGCGCCAAAAAAAAGGTTCCTCCATTGCTGACATGATTCCGGCCGATTGAGTAGCTGAAACCGAAAAAGCAAAGAATGTTTTCAAACTGGAAGGTATTTCCTGTACAATGACGTAGGATTTACGAAAAATATCAAAATCTAACAAAATGGCGTAGTTATGAAAAAAAAAGTGTTTTCTTGCCTATAAAATGTTCGTTTTTTTCAATGCCAAATCGTCAATTTTCATCCAATCAAAAATATCCTACGTCATTGTAGAGTAAATATAATCAAGAGTACTCAGTTCAAATTTCAAGTCAATCGGATAATTGCTCTTCGAGTTACAATGTCGGCAAATTTGAAAAGTCTCTTTTCGAGATACGATTAAACGCGTTTAAGGGAGACTTTGTCCTTGGAGTGCCATATTTCAGGTGTTTACGTTTTATTTTTTTTAAAGGGCACGGGTAAAGCTTTTTGAGTGCGGTTTTTTTCTTGCTTTTATTCATGATATATAGAACGTTAAAAAAAAAAATTTTTAAACCAAAATGGCGGCCGTTGCAGCTCCGCGAAGACAGGTCCTCAAATCGCGGGAGGTAAACGGCTGACATCACTACCCCCTCTTTGTTGGTCTGAAACACAAATTCAAAGCATATTTTCAATCTGTGACCCTTTGGTCATGGAATGACGGATGGGTTTTTCGTTTAGTACAAATTTCGGAAAATGGCGGCAATTAAAAAAAAATCGAATTTTCGCGTTTTTTTTTCGCATAATAAATAATAAATGCAAAAATGTATCTATCGAAAAAACGATCAGTCATTCCGTGAAGACATATTTTCTGAGTATGCTCTCCAAATTTCAGGTCGATATGTTAATTCCAGCGGTCAGGAGAATGTCAGCCATTTTTAAAAACGTGATTTCGAGAAAAACGCGTTTAAAGTTTTGTAATGTGTTTACACAAATGTGTTTATAATTACCGCTAATCGGCAATGCCTGGTCCATAGAGGCATCCCTCTTCTTCTAGCTGCTCATGTTGAGCCGCTAACATCTCCCGCTAAATTTCAATGACAAAGTCTCCGTTAAAGATTTAGCTATCGATTTTTGCAAGATAAAATGATAGAGATACGGCCTTGAAATTTTTATAGAATATTCTTGAAAGTATAAACTGTGGAGAATGGCAAAAAAAATCGATTTTTTGAAAGTGTCACACTGGTATAGTCCCTTAACCCTCAGGGTACGGACTTGGTTAGCGTGACCCGAGCAAATTTCCATTCCCATAAAAATGTTTGGAATATTTATATTTTCAACTATAACTTTTTTTAGTAAAAAAATATCACAAATCTGATAAAACCATCGCATTTCCGATTCATTTAAAAAAAATGTTTTAATCGATGAATTACAGCCTAATATACAGTCGATCAAAGTTGCCACGTTAGGCTAACCCATGTCCGTACGGACCGCTACATTTTTATAGTCCGTACCCTGAGGGTTAAGCTATACTAGACCACATTTGCCAAGGGTACAGGGAAACTGAAAACCCTGTACCGGTATAGACAGCTCTGTACTGTTCGGATTTTGCGATGCGCAGACATTTTATTCAATTGTCTATACCATGGTCACAGAAGCATTGGCCTTCCGCTGACTGGTTGGTCCGCCTGCTGGTGCATTGCTAAGACGATACCACTCCGAGTATCGGCCATGCACAACGGCGCTTAAGTGGGTCATGTGACAGATATTTTTTTCGCTTTGAGAATTTTTTTTGATCGACCATTAAAACACTCGTTGAATTTTTACCACACATTTATTAACGTTTTTACAGTACCTCAGAATTGTATCAAAGAAAAATAAGGAGTTGAATCGACCTTACATAGTTCGGAAGACACTCGGCAAAGAAAGTTAATTGACAGCTCCCATGATTCCGAACGTTTTGTTCATCCGAACGGCGTTTCAACTTGTAGAACTGAGACTATCCTCGGAACTAAAGTAAAGTGAAAATACCGAAAATTGAATTTTTTGCACGGTTTCAAAATATAAGTTCCAAGTTTTGTCATTTTTTTTTTCGATTTTCTCAGCTTAAAAGATCTATGGCAGATGTCAGAAATATTTCTACATGGTGAGAACTTTAGATGTGCTGACTATACCATACAAATTTCAGCGAAATCCGTTGGATAGTTTTGGCGATATCATGAAAGTCAATTTTTAAAATACAGTTTTGAAGAAAACGCGTTTAAACGTTCAAGTGCGATTTACACAAAGAAAATGTTGACCCACCATTAGGCCGCTGTGTCAGGTCCATATAACACGCACACATTTTCTGCAATTCGTGCGAAAACAAAAATTTTTGCACGAAGAACGCCAACCGCCCATCCACCGTTATATAATAACGTTGGAGTTTGCATAGTTGGAACGCAACTAGAGTTATTTTTTTTCCATTAGCACACATTTTATTCAGCGGATTTAGGCTGTGCATATCACTCATACGTTTTTACGAATTCTTAGTAGAGATTTACGACCCCAATGCGCAAAAAAGGCTTTGGATAATGATGAAAATGAAGATGAAAAAATCGTTGCGTTCCAACGATAAAAACTTCAACATCGTTGTCGTATATCTTATTTATCTACAACTGAAACTCGTTGGTATATAAGATCCACAATGTACAAGATTGATTGGACAGTTCGAAGGATCCAAAGCTCTTCCGCTGGTCGGAGTATGTCATCGCAGGCTGGGGCACTGATGATTCGATTCATACGAAAGGGATGAGACTCATCTGTGGATTTTGTTTGTTCTTTGCAGGACTTCTGGAACTGGCTCACAGAGAGTATCAGGCGGGCGATTACGAGAATGCGGAGCGCCACTGCATGCAACTCTGGAGGCAGGAGACGAACAACACGGGAGTCCTGCTACTTCTGTCCTCCATCCACTTTCAATGCCGACGACTAGAGAAGTACGAGCTTTTAGGACTCCTCTGCCTTTGGCATACTTGTCGCTTTGGCGGTTCCTCTTGCCGAGAGGCTTCGTCCCCTCCCGTAATTTTATCCCGTCTTCATTTATATTGCGCTCTGTATCGCGCAAGAACGAGGGCAGGTGGACTGTGGGAAACCTGTGCCCTGGGAGCAACTGTATCGCCACTGAGTTTCAGTTGCATCCACCACTCTCGGTGTACGACGAGTCGTTAGCGTTAAGGGGCTATACCAGTGTGAACGCTGAAAAGGCCATAGCCGGGTAAGTAGGGAAAAATTGCCCCCGCATTTTCTCCAGCGAAATTAGGAGTATATTCTGAGGTATAAAAAAAAACAAATTTTCTGAAAATTTCATCCCCGTCAACGCAATGGTTTTGGAAAAATGAATTTTTTTTTAATAAAAAAAAAAAATTAATTCCGGCAACGCTTCAGTGGATCGATTCGATTTTTTTTGGTACTTGTTACGATCAAACGTGTTACGAAATAAAATTATATAACAACTAGCGAAAGATTGAGGTTTAAAAAAAAATGTTCCTTGTTTTATTTTTTTTTACCATAATCCACTTGGTGTACAATAACGAAATTTTTTCATATAATCTTTGGGCACCTTATTAGATTATATAATGTTTTCAAAATGATCGGTTTCGTGCGCCACAGTGAAAAAAAAAAGAAACAGACTTTATTGATATATTTTAGTTATATATCTATATAACTAAAATATATCAATAAAGTGTGTTTCTTTTTTTTTCACTGTGGCGTACCAAACCGATCATTTTGAAAAATTATATAATTTAATAAGGTGCCCAAAGATTATATGAACAAAATTTCGCTATTGTACCCCAAGTGGATTATAGTAAAAAATAATAAAACAAGGAACATTATTATTTTTTCAAACCTTAATCTTTCGCAAGATGTTCTATAATTTTATTTCGTAACATGTTTGATCGGAGCAAGTACCAAAAAAAAAAATCAAATCGATCCACTGTACCGTTTCCGGAAAAAAATTTTTTTTGATATTTAAAAAAAATTCATTTTTATAAAACCATTGCGTTGACGGGCATGAAATTTTCAGAAAATGTTTTTTTTATACCTCAGAATATACTCCAAATTTCGCTGGAACAAATGCGGGGGCAATTTTTCCCTACTACCCGGCTATGGCCTTTGGGTGATTGTCGGGAATTTTTTGGAAGAAAAGTACTCAATTAAATGTTTCGGAAAATTAAGAATATATCTGGCTATATTTGACCTATATTACATGATTTTTTCATAGAAAAATATTGAGATCCAAGCGACTTATGAGCTGCCTTCGGAGGCGCGAAAAAAAAGTTCCTCCACTGCTGACATGATTCCGGCCGATTGAGTAGATGAAACCGAAAAAGGAAAAAATGTCGTTAAACTGGAAGATATTTCCTGTACAATGACGTAGGATTTTCGAAAAATACCAAAACCTAACAAAATTGCGTAGTTATGAATAAAAGTCTGTTTTCTTGCCTATAAAATGGTCGTTTTTTTCAATGCCAAATCGTCAGTTTTCATCCAGTCAAAAATATCCTACGTCATTGCAGAATAAATATATTCAAGAGTACTCAGTTCAAATTTTAGGTTAATCGGATAATTGCTCTTCGAGTTACAATGTCGGCAAATTTGAAAAATCTCATTTCGAGAAAAACGCGTTTAAAGATTTAACTATTAATATTTTGCAAGAAAAAATGATAGAGATACGGCCTTGAAATTTTAACAGGATATTCTTGAAAGTATAAACTGTCGAAAAAGGCAAAATCGTTTTTTTGAAAGTGTCACACTGGTATAGCCCCTTAAGGCGGGATGTACATTTAGAGGGGAAACAATTAAGCATTTGTTAGGGATTTTGAAAACTAAGAAATAATTATGCTACATTTATCAAACTGTCGGTATACTTTGATAGTAATGGGAGTACAAATAAGTCTTCGCCGTTTGACAAAAGATGGCCCAATCAGGAGGTTATGGTTGAAATTGTCAGATGTAAAACGACAAATCGTAAATCTGGTGGATAACATCTGGTAAGACCAAAACTTTGAAATATTAGCGATTTTGTATCAGCATCACATAATTTTTTTTCGTGCGAAAATGTCGAGCATTGAGTCGAATAAGCGTCATTTGCGGGAATTTTTGCTTTACGTCTTTAATTTGAAGAAATCCGCAGCTGAGGCGTATCGATTGCTTGTAGAAGCATACGGTGAAGCTGCTTCAAGTGAGAGAAGTTGTGAGTGGTTTCATAAGTTTATGAACGGTGAGTTTTACGTCGATGACAAAGAACATAGCGGAAGGCCGGAAGTGCACAAAGACGCGGAATTGGAAGCATTATTGGAGGGAGATTCGTACCAAACGCAATTAGAACTTACACTTACATTAGGAGTGACTAAAGAAGCAATTTCACATCGTTTAAAATCGTTGGGAATTATTTAAAAGCAAGGAAATTGGGCTCTATATGAACTGAAGCCGATAAACGTTGAACGCCGATTTTGCACATGTGAAATGCTGCTTGCGAGGCATAGGTCAAAACCTACTTGGAAACACTCAATTGGGAAGTTTTACCCCAACCGCCGTATTCACCAGACATTGCTCCCTCTGACTATAATTTATTTCGATCGACGAAGCACGGCCTGTCTGAGCAGCACCTCACATCATATGACGATACCATAAATTGCGTTGATTTATGGATAGCCTCAAAAGATGAAGCGTTTTTCCGACGCTGCATTCATATGCTGCCAGAAAAATGAGAACAAGTAGTGACTTACGATGAACAACACTTTGAATAAAACATAAAGTACCGTTCTTTCACAATGAATGCCCAATTTTTTATTTAAAAAAGGATGGAGATTTATTCGTACTCCCAATATATTTGAGTATACGAAACCAATTTTTTTTTCTTCAATTAACGGGCCAGTCCACTTTGGAGTCACGAAAAAAGGCTATTTTCGCGATTTTTTTTGTTGAGGATTTTATAAAAGATATGAATATAAAAGTGTTTAGGCTTGATAAATAAAGTCTCGAAATACATTTTAAAAAAATGTAATTCATTTTTATTCATTCTTAAGTACAAAAACTATAGTTTAACGTAACGCCTCAAAAATAGGTGGGCCAGGTAGCTCCATCACAACTTGGCAACGGCTTGTCTTAAACAAAAAAATCCAAGTCCATTTGATTCAGTATTACACCAGCTACAAAATGACCCTCGGATATAAAGTTTTATCAAAAAATAAAAAAATGGAAGATGGAAAACGGAAAAAGATTTTTAAAAACGCACTGCTGACATGATTCCGGCCGGTTGAGTAGCTGAAACCGAAAAAGGAAAAAATGTCGCTAAACTGGAAGGTATTTCCTGTACAATGAGACGTAGGATTTTCGAAAAATATCAAAATCTAACAAAATGGCGTAGTTATGAAAAAAAGTCTGTTTTCTTGCCTGTAAAATGGTGATTTTTTTCAATGCCAAATCGTCAATTTTCATCCAATCGAAAATATCCTACGTCATTGTAGGGTAAATATATTCAAGAGTACTCGGTTCAAATTTCAAGTCAATTGGATAATTGCTCTTTGAGTTAAAATGTCAGCAAATTTGAAAAATCTCATTTCGAGAAAAACGCGTTTAAAGATTTAACTATCGAGTTTTGCAAGATAAAATGATATTGATATAAATAATATAAATGACAATGATATTCTTGAAAGTATAAAGTGTCGAAAAAGGCAACAAAAAAAAAAAGATTTTTTTTAAGTGTCACACTGGTATATCCCCGTAAGGGGGGGGGGGGGGCGATATACATTTACAACGATCAAAAAATCGATTTCTTTTTTTTTTCTTGTCTTCAAACGATAGAACTATATATGTAGAATATTTTCCCAAAGTTTCAAAGCGAAATTCGAAAAACTTCAAACGTTACAGCCCGTCAACGCTGTGCCTCACCGCTCGGATTCGGAGCGGGCGTGAACTTTAAACGCCTTTTTCTCAAAACTGCATTATCGAAATTGGCATTCAGGATTACTCAAAAACTATTAAGCCAATTGAGTTGAAACTTGGTAGAAGTATTGATAATATTGGTACCTTCTACTTGACGAGAATTGTTTTTGAAAAATTGAAAAAATACTACTTTTTTAATCCACATTTTACAGAAATATTGCGTGAAATGTTGATTTTTTTTGTAAATGCGTGCCATTTTCTTAAATTTGCTTTTTCATCATTTTAATTACCGTGACATAGAAACTATACATGTTCTAACTGAAAGAATGTTTGAACTTTTTTGCAAATCAAAGTCTACGGGAAGCTAGATTGCACGCCGATTCGCAACTCCCGTGGCGACCTTCCTGTAACACTCTGCCACAGCTCCGTCATTTTGATGATGAATTAATTTGAAAAAAAATATTTTGTATACTTAAATATACTACTAAAGTATACCCAAAGTTTGATAATTGCAGAATAATTATTGCTTAGTTCAAAAAATCCCTCAATATTGCTTATTTTTTTCCTGTCTAAATGTATATCCCGTCTTAAACAAAAGTCGATTTTTTGCTCGTTGTAAATGTATATCCCGCCTTAACGCGACAATTTCGGACAGATCTGCCCACTACAGCGGTTTGGCGATCAAGCAAAATCCCCTGCTGGCCGAGGCATACAGCAATCTCGGGAACGTCTTCAAGGAGAGGGGCCAACTGCAGGAGGCTCTGGAAAATTATCGTCACGCGGTTCGCCTCAAGCCGGACTTTATAGACGGATACATAAATTTGGCTGCAGCTCTAGTGGCTGCAGGCGACATGGAACAGGCTGTCCAGGCTTACGTTACAGCGCTCCAATACAATCCCGTGAGCATTCGTCTATTCACGCCCTCCGTGCCCATTCGACAATCCCTCGTTTTTTTTTTTTTTTTCTTATCTGATCCACGACTTTGCGCTGTTCGCAGGATCTCTATTGCGTGAGAAGCGATCTTGGCAATTTGCTGAAGGCCCTGGCGCGACTTGACGAAGCTAAGGTACGAGCGTGTCCCGACAGGGGCGCCCGTGTGGTCACGTTGTTGTAGCGTATCCACCTAAACGCTACGAAAAGGGCGAAAAAAGATATCGATCGCATTAGTACGTTATGGATTAATAATACGAGACGCGCCCGATTTTACAGTTAACGCGAAAGAAAAGGGTATAAAATCGAATTTTGATCTCGAGTATTCGTGCCACCGTTGAGAATTAATAATCCAAAAAGTACGGTCTTTTTTTTTGTAGTAGAGGCGCGAGCGCAGGTCCGATGGGAATCAACCTGCGCGAATTTCACGAATTCGCGTATGCACGTGTGCATAAAAAGCTGGCCCCCTTTTAACCGCGCGATCCGTAAGGGCAGTCCATTAATTGTGCGAGGTGCCAGGGTGTAGAGGGTGATAGAGTCCTCACTGTCAGAGGGAACGATCCTCATAGGAGATCGAGTTTTTGGGTGGGGGTAAAAATGTCGAATGACCAAATATAGAACGACAAAGATTTCGAAACGACAGAATTATGAACTCTCAAAATAACGAAGGTTAAATTATTCGAAATTTTATCTTTCGACTGATAGAAAAATCGAATGACAGTAAATCGAACCATTATTTATTGGAGAGGTAATTTATTCGAAAACGAATATTCAGATTGTCTGAAATTCGGAACATAAAAATACAGAGTCGAAAAATGTAGAACACTCATATCTCCGAAACGAAACTAGCGAGTGCCTAATATGCATAATACCGCCTATGGCGAAAAGCAATATATCGAAACGCAAAATGTCGATGGCCTGAAATGTCGAACGTCAAAAGGTCGAACGATCAAAATGGCGAACGTGGTGGGGCTCGTCACGTGAGATGACTGTCTTACGATATTTTAGACGACATACCGCCAGCGCCATCTCGCAGATTCACTCTGAGGCGCAAGTAACGTATTGCTCGATTCGCCATTCGGGCCATTCTACATTTTGACCCTCCGCGATTTCAACCACTCGACTTTTTGGCCGTTTGCTTTAATGATTTTCTGCATTGTGAGGCATCGCCATTTTTTTAATTCGGAGAATTGTCGTCTTGAATTATTTGGTGTTATGCATACAGGCCCATCGATGTTATGTTTTTCGGGGTGGGGATCCAAATATCAAAGGACCAAATATTTCGAAACGACAGAATTACGAACTCTCAAAATAACGAAGGTTTAGTTATTCGAAATGTTATGTTTCGATCGAAGAAAAAATCGAATGACTATAAAGCAAAGCATCATTTATTCTAGAGCTCATTTATCTGAAAACGTATATTCAGATCGTGTGCAATTTGAGACATACAAATATAGACTGGAACAATCTATAACATCCATAACTCCGAAACAGAAAAAAGCGAGTATCTAATAATCGTAATACCGCCTATGGCGAAAAGCAATATATCGAGACGCAAAATATCGATGGTCCGAAATGGCGAATGCCAAAATGGCGAACATGGTATGGATGCCGTCCCGGCCGACCGCTAACGCTATCTGCCTCGATCACAAGTTTTCGCCATCCGGGCCATTCGACATTTTGACCCTTCGCTATTTTAACTACTCGACTTTTTGGCCGTTCGATTTAATGCTTTCTGTTTTTTGACCCGTCGCTGTATTTACAATTCGAAGATTCGTCTTCTCGAATTATTTGGTGTTATTTATATAAGCAATTCGATATTATGTCTCTCAATATTTTTTAAATCGGTTTTTGTATTTCGCTATATTTCAACTTCGAGATATTCGTATTTGGAATTTTTATTTACGACTATATAAACCCTCCGAACATTGATCTATCTATATTAAAACTTTCGACATTTTTTAATTCGATATTTCAGCCCATCCGAATATTGATCCATCGATATTTCGACTCCCACCCGTTTTTCGATATTCCGTTAAATCTGATTTTTGTTTTTCGCTATATATCAACTTCCGAGATGTTCATATTCGTAATTGTTATTTTCGACTTCGCAGACTCTAGTAAGATTGATCTAACTATATTCGAACAATCGTCATTTTTGAATTCGATATTTTGGCCCATCTGCAATATCGATCTTTCGACATTTTTCCCCCCACCCGAGTTTTTGTCAGTTATTTTTTTTAAGCAGGATGGAAATTGCCGAAACTACATCACAGAATTAATGGATGCTCTTGTACAATTTTATCCTTCTCTGTCTTTGTTTCACTCCCCTCCTTTTCTCTCTTTCTCTCTCTCTCTCTCTCTCTCTCTATGTATATGTTCCCCAATCTTTTGCTGTCTGTCTCTTTCGCTCTGTCTATCTCTCTGTTCCTCATCCCCGACACCATGCCGGTTTACACAGAGCTCAATAATATGAGCAGCAGCGCGTTTTTTGCCGCCGCTGATCGCGTTCTCTCCTGTACAACTTGAGACGTATTTTCCGACCTTTAATAATGTCCTCCGTCAGTCGTGACAAAGGATTAACTCTCTCACTCTCAGAGTGTTTTTTGCACGCGTGTTCTTAAATTCGGTGAGACGCTCGTAGGAGAGAACGGGTTCAGCGGGCGCGGGGGTGTGAAGGAGCAGCGGCAACAACATGCAGCGGTAGCAGTGCGCGTGCGCTCGCGAGCAATTTACCTCATAAGTTTTTCGTCCCGAGCCCTCCGGCATATCCTTCGATCAGTGAAGAGGGTCTCACTGATTGTTGATCACTTACACTTACACAACCGGATGAAACACACGCCAATATTTTTCTCCTTGGATCATTACGTAACGAATGAACTTTTCGTTTGAATTTTTAAATTTTTACCGTACGTGCCATTCTTTCTTGTGACGGTTACAAACTCACAATTTTTACGTGCAAGAATAATAGATCGGACAGAATTGAATGTCAAACTGGACAATAACGTTGAGATCCTCGCTTCCTTTTCCGAATTCACAAATTCCCATTACGTTTCGTCCGAATGGGCGAAACTGGCGCGAGATTTCTTGACCGTCGCACCGATGTCGTAGCTCGTTTTTTCTCGTTACATTTTTTCTCGTGTTTGCTCGTTTGCCCTCGCGACGATTCGACATGCGGTCAAGGATTCTGATCTGCAGCGCGGCGCTAGCGAATCACATCGCGATCACACTCGACACGCAGAACTCGTCTTAAGGCAATTAAATCTCTGACGCACTTACCGTTGCGAAAATAACGTAATGTTAAGACGATTCGATAAGATCGAGGGTGATTGCTCAGTACTGTTCGTTCGTTTGTTTATTTATTCGTGTCGAATACAACGACGCACGGGGGGGCAGCTTTTTGCAACTTGTTTTAGATCACGTTCCTAAGGACCTGCGCCCTTAATTTGTAGCTTTCCAAACTCCGACTCGTTCAGCCACGCCTCCATTTGAATTTCCGTCGTTGTTTCGTTGGTTTTTTTGTTTCGTCGCATATTTTACGGAGACGAAGCCTTTTTTTTCAAATAGAAACGATCCACGGTATTTGTAATCGGTAGAAAAAAATGATATCAAATATTTAGGTGTATACGATTACAAATACTGCAAAGCAATTTTTAGGAAATCTATGCACAAAATTAAAATGTAAGTGATCAATGTTTGCGAAATCTGATCTTTTTTTACTAGAGTTTTGGGATTTTCCAGCTATTTTTGAATTTTTCATTGATATCGAGGAGATTCGAGCGTTGCGGCGATGAATGTTAGAAAATAATGATTAAAAAAAAAAGTCAAATCCAGACAATTTACAGTTTCTTACGAAGAATAAGGAATCGAGCTGGGAAGGTACTGTGACAAATTGCTTAGATTCAATTATGCTTCCCCTCGAAATCTACGTTAAAAAAAAATCACTATCCTTCAGCATTGATCGGCTCGAGAAATGTTCAATCGACTTCTAGAAGATACGTATCGAACGATAAAAATGTAGAGAGTGGCTGATGCGAACGCGATGATTTTTAGCAACGATACATCTCGATGACAATTGACGATAAAGATGTTTTTGTATCCGATTGCCAAGCCGCGGCTTGTTGGGTGATACGATACTAGTGAGAAAGTTGGTGGGTTTGAGATGGGTAATGATAGGAAGAGAAGAAAACGAAAAGAAAAATGCAAAGCGAAAAGAAAACGATTAACGCAGCTGTCTTATTGTTGTGGATGGAATGATCGACTCTAGGATGGGAACTCGGAGAGCTATGTGCACAATTGCTGATCAATTTCCACCCGGTTCCTTCGTCAATGCGGTGCAATTCTGAATCTGGTTATTCAGTAACACACACACACACTGTCTCTGTCTCTCAGTCTCTCTAAAAAGTTTAGTACGAGAGCTTAACCGAGAGCGGTTCTTATCGTCAACTTGTCCAAGGGTAAAGCGAAGGTAATGTAACTCCCGTGGCCGGTCTCTTCCCACCTCCGCCCCTCCTTCTTTAGCCTTTGATATGATTCCGTAAAAATAGACTTTTGTTTTTCCGACCTCTCGGGAATTCTTCATCAGTTCCATCATTGGTTGATCCATTTTTAAGGTAATCCTACCGCTTCACACTAGTCATACCGCTGATCATACTTGAGACTTGTACAATTTATATTTTTTCACATATGCAACGACAAATAATTTGTAATAACTAAACAATGCCCATGTGTAAGCTGTTCAATTAATGTTCACATTTAATTAGAAAAATGAAAAAATAGATGATTCAACGATTTGTGCAGTATTTCTAGGTTTGATATTTGGCAACATTGGTTCTATCTCCGTCTCTCTTATTACTCAACCGGGCGAATTTAAGGGGCTATACCCGTGTGAGCGGTGAAAATTTGGGAGATTTGCGGGAATTTTTTGGAAGAAAAGTACTCGGTTAAATGTTTCGGAAAATTAAGAATATATTTGGCTATATTTGATCTATATTGCATAATTTTGTCATACAAAAATATTGAGATCCAAGCGACTTATGCGCTGCCTTCAGAGCCGCCAAAAAAAAGTTCCTCCACTGCTGACGTGATTCCGGCCGATTGAGTAGCTGAAACCGAAAAAGGATAAATGTCGTTAAACTGGAAGGTATTTCCTGTACAATGACGTAGGATTTTCGAAAAATATCAAAATCTAACAAAATGGCGTAGTTATGAATAAAAGTCTGTTTTCTTGCCTATAAAATGGTCGTTTTTTTCAATACCAAATCGTCAATTTTCACCAAATCGAAAATATCCTACGTCATTGTAGAGTAAATATATTCAAGAGTACTCACAAGGGGACAATACGGTAGTCGGATTTTTGTAATTTTTCGTACTCATGGTACGTGAAGCTCAGAGCTCGAATATTAATATCCCAAAGCAGTTCGACGCCATATTCAGAAATTTTCGAGAAAATTGACTTTGAAGTTTTCGAGCGCACTCTTATCCCACAAAGATGCAACGATATTCGAACCGGGCTCGTGGCGTACCCGGTAGCGGTCGAGTCTAGTAATCGCGGGGTCGCTGGTTCGAGTCTCACTTCGATTTTTTTTTTTTTTTCATTTTTTTTTTTTAATTCGCATACCTCCGTCATTTAAATATCCCGATAAATTTTTGTTGTATATAATCTATATTATTATATTATTCAATTATTAATATTATTATATTATTATATATAATTATATATAATTATATATAAATATTATTATATATAATTAATATAATATATCTATATATGTTTATATATGGACAAAATCCATATATAGTTATTTATGTACAAAATTCATTATAGTTATACATAATTATATATTTTCTCATATATGATCATATATTATTTATATACAACAATAGGTGATTATTTATAAAAAAATAAATAATCCCGGGATAAAAATCATAAAATCTATGCTAATTCACATATATGTAATTATAATTGTCAATGATAAATGCAAGTCTTATTTTTGATTATATATGTATAAAACAAACGAATACAGACCGAATAATAAAGTATTCAATTCCTTACCCGACGTTTTTCATTTTCATCCTAAAAATGTTGTTGGTTATAAATATTGATACTTGAAAATGTATGTTTATAATCAAGAGATAATTAAAAATATGACTTGCGTTTTTTCATTTAAAAAAATGAAAAAAAAAAAAAAAAAAAAAAAAAAATTTGAAGTGAGACTCGAACCAGCGACCCCTCGATTACTAGACTCGAGCGCTACCGGGTACGCCACGAGCCCGGTTCGAATATCGTTGCATGTTTGTGGGATAAGAGTGCGCTCGAAAACTTCAAAGTCAATTTTCTCGAAAATTTCTGAATATGGCGTCGAACTGCTTTGGGATATTAATATTCGAGCTCTGAACTTCGCGTACCATGAGTACGAAAAATTACAAAAATCCGACTGCCGTACTGTCCCCTTGTCAGTTCAAATTTCAAGTCAATCGGATAATTGCTCTTTGAGTTACAATGTCAGCAAATTTGAAAAATCGCGTTTAAAGATTTAACTATCGATTTTCGCAAGATAAAATGATATTGATATAAATGATAACGATATTATTGAAAGTATAAACTGTCGAAAAAGCCAAAAAAAGTCAATTTTTTAAAAGTGTCACACTGGTATAGTCCCTTAAGCACTTGTTTCAATTCATCGATACCTGCGTAGTGTGTAAAAAAAAAATCCTCGAACCTCCAACCTAACTCGAGACCGGCCCAACGTTAAGAAAAAAAACTATGTATATATACATATATATATCTATATTTATATTTTTTGTTTAATTTATAGGTATGGATTTAACGATTGAAACTGCGGCCCTCCTCTCAAACTGCGCGCTTACTGATTCGTTCTTTTGTTTGTGTGTGTGTTTTTTTTTTAATCGTACTCCTAACTCTATATCGCTCGGCTCTTTTCTTTTATTTCATTTTGCTCAGGGAAGCGTCACGCAGTCGATAAGTTGAAAAAGAGGGTTGTACAGGGGAGGACCAATCTTCCCCGTGACGTTGAGTCTCATGGAACGCCTCGTTAATTGCGAAGCGTTGGCGAAAACGAGGGGACGCATTCCCATCGGATCGTCGCTGCTTCAATCGTGATGCTCCCCGCGCGCACTTATATTTTGTGATAATCTCCTCCGCACCATCCTCTCCTCCGTGGAAAACGAGCGCACGGGCGATTTAAATGAATATATATATGCTACCAAGCAGAGGTATGGGTACACCCTTCGAAATGTCAATTTTTCAAAATAGCGCAGACCGAATGTCGTTAAAAATTAACAAAATTACGTTGCAATCCGAGAGTTTCGAATTTTCGAATTACAGGTACACAATTTTTTCAGCAAACTGGAGTGTGAAAAAAAAATATGAATATTTATAGAAATATTATTTTATGACAAGTTCCGGTATAAAAATCGCGAAAAGTGTGCCCAAATCTTTTCGTCGGTAATGTATATTTGTGTTTCAAGGATTAAAAAACGTGGAAAATCAATTGACAACGGCTACTTGTAGCTTGTTACCTTGCGGACGGTTTTATTCCGTCTAAATCAAGTGCCACGATCCAAAAAAAAAAAGTTAAAAATTGCTTTGTTCGGCCTCAAGGATACGAGGAGGAGAAGAACAAAGAGGAGAAAGAAATTTGTCGCGACTGTCCCGTCCATTTTTCTCTCCTCGAGTCTCCTCCGCGTATTAGCGAGGTGCGGGTGGGAATTTCTCAATCGGCGAGCAGGTGGATGAGAGGCAAAGTGTAAAGAAGAAAAGAAAAATTGTGCGCGTTGCAGCGCGACAGAGCATAATGGCGGGAGGAGGGCCAATCGGCGCGGCGCGGGCGCGAGCGCGTGCGTTATAAAATATGTATCTCTGTCTCTCTTTCTCTTCCTCTATATCTCTCTTTCTCTCTCTCTCTCTCTCTCTCTCTCTCTCTCTCTCTCTCTCTGTCTCTCTGTCTCTCTATTTCGTGGTTCGCAAACAACTCTGATCTTAATGTAATCTGTATATTGAATTTTGGGCCCCATCAGGCTTGCTATCTCAAGGCTATAGAGACACGACCGGACTTTGCGGTCGCTTGGAGCAATCTCGGCTGCGTATTTAACGCACAGGGCGAAATATGGCTGGCTATACATCATTTTGAGAAGGCGGTCGCGCTCGATCCTAATTTTCTCGATGCTTACATCAATCTTGGCAATGTTCTCAAGGAGGCGAGGATCTTCGATCGGTGAGTGCTTGGCCCACATTCTCTACATTTTTTCTTTCTTTCATCGTATGGATAAGTTTGGTTCGTATTATTTAATTTTTTTCAATTAGTACCAGTCATAGTCGTAAGATAATGGTTAGTGAAAAAAACTACGTGTACATACGATAGTACACTGAGAAAAAAAAACCAATTGAATCAAAAAAATATATTGGTTGAGTCAAATAAATGTCTGGTCGCGGAGCGCCACCGATATATGAGATTGTTACAATACCGAAAATATTGGAAAACGTGATTAATTCATATAACATATTATTTTATTTGAAAATCTCTTTTGTTCTCTGAATATCTACATAATCCTTCAAATAAAATTATATTCTATTGAAATCATTCTATATACAATCCTTAGATGTATGGATGAAATAATAAAGCGGTTGCTACAACATTTTTTATTTCGTACAAAAATATAATCAATAGAATGAATTATTTCTTTACAACATCGAAACAAATATGCCATGAGACGTAAGTTTTTCAATTTGTTTTAAATCTTAAATAAAAAGTGAGCATTAGAATAATCATCCACGTTAATAGTGGAGAGAATATCAGATATTCAACTGATAAGAACAGATACTACACTTTGATCCACAGGCTAAGAAGCGATACTCTTTAGAGTTTATCCGGCGTTTAAGTAGATTTTCGGTTCGCGCTACGCTTACGAGAAACGAGCGCGCGTGCGGCTTCTAGCGGTTACTCCGAGAACCGTTTCCTCACACTTATAATTTCGGTGGCGCTCGGCCATGATTTCGTTGAATTTTTTCAACCAAATGCGCAACAAACAAATTTTATTTTCGCATAATTCTTTTAACCAATTCAGACATTTGCGTGATATTTTTCAATCAAAATAAAATATTAATATTTTAACGAATAATGTACTTGGAAATCAATATCGGATATGGTGAAAAAAATAAAATAACATATTTACTCAATAGAAATTTTATCTGAATCAAACGAGCGACATTCAATTTTTCTTGTGTACTCGAATCAACAATATTCATGTTATGAATTAAAACGCTATTTTTGTTCGTTGCAGAAAATGCATTCAAAACTATATAATTTGTTCGCGATAATTTTTTAGATAATAATATATTGTTCTCGGCTAACAATGTATCTTTTTAATGAAAAAAAAAACTTTTAATTCTATCATGTTATTAAAGTCAATAGCGTTTTGTTTGGGCGAATAAATCCGATTATTCACACTAACAATTTTACTATTGAATCAACGAAACTTCATTCAATAATACCAATGATATTGGATCAATGATTTTTTTTCTCAGTGTATGATTATGGTATTGAAGTTTGCGTCGTTGGACTGCAATGAAAATATGTTTTCTCCATAACGCCGTTTTTTTTTCGCACATCTGGACTACGGAAATTACTGAAACATTGTCGAGGATCTTTATTGAGATTCTATAATGACAAACTGCAAAAGAGATTTTCAATGATAATAAAAATAAAGAAGTGAAGAATTTTCGTTGCAGTTCAATGATGCAAACTTACCATTCTCCTTACAATGTATCTTTCGGCACGGTGATCTTAAGGACCTGAAGCTCCAGAGCTCGGATAAAACCAATATTCTCTCTCCGACCATTCTTCTTACGTACTATTTGCCTTTTTTATCGTCGGGATTCGGCGCACGTTAGCTTTCGGGAGACTACGCCCTTCGCAAATTCTATTGATCCTTTCGCGCCGCATCCGACCGAAGTATTTTTCGACAATATTTTCCTCCGTATCGTGGAGCGACCTCCAAGGAGATTTTCGCTTCACGGGAAGCCTTGAAACACGAGTGAGCCTTCGGCTTTACGTTTGATTTTTGCTTCGAAAAAATGAAACGGCGAACATATATTTTGGGATACTTTTCTCCGCTCGTAATTACTCGTGATCCAGAGTTGGGCGTAATTTATAAATATGAATACGAATTTATTCACATCGTGATTTTCATGTGAATATAAATACAAATTTATTCATACTTCACTTATTTGTATTCACGTGCATGCATACAAATACAATTGTATTCACAAATATTCTAAACATACAAACAAAAATACAGAAAAAATGTGAATATTTACCAAAAATCCTGTGAATTAAGAAACATTTACATCCAAATCTGTGAATGCAAATGTATTCACAAAAAATTGTAAATACAAAAAAAGCACAACATAGGTTGTGAATTTTTTCGTATTTAAGAGAAATTAAAATCAAATTCACAATGATTAGATTAAAAATTACATCAAAAGTGAGTTCTTACGCACTTTGAGAGAAAACATTGCGTCGAGCAAAAACATTGTGTTGAGTTCAACACAATGTTTTCTCTCAAAATACGTAAGAACTCACTTGTGGTGTAAATTTTAATATAATTGTCGTGAATTCGAATTTAATTTTCTTCAACTTGAGGAAATTCACAACTCATTTTGTGATTTTTTTCATATTTCTAATGTAATATTTGAAACTTACAACTTTTTTTGCAAAACTTTCTTTGCCTCGGCGCTATGTTTTCTCTCAAAATACGTAAGAACTCACTTTTGGTGTAAATGTTGATCTAATCATTGTGAATTTGATTTTTGTCTTAAATGCGAAAAAATTCACAACTTTTATTGTTAATTTTTTTGTATTTACAATTTTTTGTGAATACATTTGCATTCACAGATTTTGATGCGATTTTTTTTTTTTTAATTCACAGGATTTTTCGTAAATATTGACATTTTTTGTGAATATTCACAATTTTTTCTGTGAATTTATTTGTATGTTCAGAACATTTGCGAATACAATTGTATTTGTATTCGTATTTACAATAAGTGAATTATGAATAAATTTGTATTTATATTCACATGAAAATCGCGATGTGAATAAATTCGTATTTATAAACATAATTACGCCCAACTCTGTCGTGATCAATGTGATTAATAGCTTTGGATGAATATGAGCATCGTAGAAAAATTCTTTGAAGCACCGATATATCGTCAAAATCAAGGATAGTAAAAACATTTGAGGTCCTCAAAACGACCTTAGAATGACGGGTGCAACATACCGTTTGCTATACATGTGTACATGTATATCCTCCGTACCAAACGCATATACGCATTGAATTGCGCGAAGCGGAGAATGCGCGTACGGGAGAGAATAACGGAGGGAATGAGAGGAGGTAAACATGGCGTCGGCGCCTGAGCAATGATGGGTGGCCGCTGTCGTCGCCACTGCCGCGGGGGGACAGTCCCCGGCATCCGACAAACCAGTAGTTTAGTTCGTAGCCTCAAGAACACCTCGTCCATTCTTCTCACTTTCCACGATTCGTCCTTCCAAACCTCTCTCTCTCTCTCTCTCTCTCTCTCTCTCTATCTCTGTCCTCTGACTTTTCTAACCCCCACATCCTCTCCCTTGTTTTATCCTGTCCTTCCTAATCTTCCACTCTCCTTGACTCATTTATCTAGAGTAGGTGTGGTAGCGGTCCCGGAAGGGAGCAAGCAGCAATCGCGATCGAACGCTCGTTTCTTTTCTCGCCTTTTTAACGCAACTCTATCAAGGCATTAGCTGTGAAGCACGGGGGTAAATTGAATATCAATCGATAGTCAATTAGGGCAGAGATGAGAGTTCTTACTCATCGTCGAGTGCGTCGTTCTTGATGATACCTCGATGAGGAAAATGAGGAAAGTTGCTCTCGTGTGATTGGCCGGTTGAAAATGAAAGAGCTCTAAGTCCTGAAACTCGATACTTTGAACGTGTGACAGATCGCAGGGTACTTGCCACACTTGATGCAATCACGATTCTCACGGTTGTCCTGCTCCTGTCGCTCCTTGCCTGGTAGATCGTTGAGAGAGGAAGAAAGAAAGTAAAGTAAAGCGGAATTGGTCTGGTCGATGAGAGCATCTCGGTGCGTTTCGTTGGTGCGTTGATCCTCGGAGGTGGGGGTCTTCGCCAAGCATGGATAAGGAGGTGGAGAATGGAGTACCAATGCGTTATCGTTTACACCGTGATATCACCGTCTAGCACAGTCGCACCTTCCTTCCGACTACAGTTAGAAAGTACGATAGCCCAACCCGCACCACCCGGATGCATCGCCTGGATAATATCCTGGATCAAAAGGTTTACCGCGAGAGGCGAATTCGCGTGCTTGCGACTCGATCGCGCATTAGTTTAATAACGGTACACGCGTAACGTGAACGCTTCGCTGCAGCTTTCGTGCGCGGCAAGGCCTGCGAACGAATCACATATTATGCACGTGCGATAATGCGCGTTTTCGTTTCTGTCATTTCGTATTCACAAATTGCACACGTTGTTTCGTGATTACAGAGCCGTTGCCGCATATCTCAGAGCGCTCAATCTCAGCCCCAACAATGCAGTCGTTCACGGAAACTTGGCTTGCGTCTATTACGAACAAGGGTTGGTATTGAAAATATTTCTCGTACCGGAAGTCTCGTTTTCATTGAACTATTTTTATTCGCGATTCCAATGGAAATGCGCAGTTTGCCAGTTATGCGAAACGTACCAAAGAAGTCGTAATGTTTTGTTGCTACGACGAGCAAGTATCGGGATGTTGAATAAGTTCTCGCTGTTTCTTGGGTGAATGTTAATGCTTTTTTTGAATTAACATTTCTAATGCTTTTAAACGTTTCGAAACTGTTGTGTGATCACTCCTGATGATTCTGCAAGTTCAGTTAGCGTCTGACATGAGTCTTCGTGAACTAATGCCTACAATTCAACACATCAAAATCATGATTTTTGAAGCGTCTAAACCGATATCTGCGTGCTATTTTCGACAGGGCATGTGCGCCGTTAGTCTCAACAAGAATTCTGTGTGCTTCGGTTGCAGATTTTTAAAAATAAAGTGCTTCAGTAAAGTTACCCGGAAATACTGTTTTTTTGGGCACGAAATTTGACATGTGCCCAAATTTGACATGAAAAAAAAAAAGATCGTTACACTTTGTTTCGATTGGATCCGGGTTTTTTTATCGGAAAATATGTACATTGAGGTATGTTTAGGAATTTTTAAAAATAAATTCGTTGACTGGAAGCGATTCAAACGCGATTATCTCGAAACATAGTTGTCAAAGTCGGTGCCAGACGTATCTCGAAAACGGCTTGTCCGATTTTGTCCAAATTTGGATACAATATTCTTCGATAGTTGTTGTCGTTCGCCACGTAGGGGTTTTTCATTTGATTGAACCATTGCTTTTTTATGCAATGTGTATGCAATCCAAAATCGTCGGAAATTGCGAACGAAAAACGAATGTTAAATTTAAACGGTCGCAAATCCGTCAAAAATGAACATTTCAAAAAAATTCTACGTGGCAAACGAGAAAAACTATCGAAGAATATTGTATCTAAATTTGGACAAAATCGGACAAGCCGTTTTCGAAATACATCTGGCACCGACTTTGAAACCTATGTTTCGAGATAATCGCGTTTGAATCGCTTCCAGTTAACACATTTATTTTTAAAAATTTCTAAACATACCTCAATGTACATATTTTTCAATAAAAAAAAAAACCCGGATTCAATCGAAACATTAGTTTCTGAGATCGAAATTCCCGAAGTTTACCTTTTTTCTCGCCGTTTACTCACGTACCTCCCCTTAAGGGGCACCACTAGTCTGACACTTTTAAAAAATCGTTATTTTTCTTTTTTTTCTTCGTTTTTCTAGTCTATCCCTTCCAGAATAACATACTAAAGTTTCAAGTGCGGATCTCAAATCGTTTTTGAACCTACGGCCTTTCAAAGAGCGACTATTCTTTAGAAGGCGCAGCTGCTTTTTTTATCTATCAACGCGTTTTTTTTTAAACGTCATTTTTGCATTTTCCGATAGTCTATACCTTCAAGAATAACATGTCGAAATTTCAAGTGTGGATCTCAAATAGTTTTCAAACTACAGCCTTCTGAAAAGCAGCAGCTCTTTTATTGTTCAACGCATTTTTCTCAAAAAGACGTTTTTCAAATTTGCTGCAGTTCTAACTCGAATACAAATGATCCGATCGACTTGAATCTTGTTTGAGCGTATTTAGCATTCGTTTCTTCATACAGTGACCCTTCTTTTTCGATTGGAAAATTGTCAATTTGCCATGCAAAAAACCAACAGATTTTCAAGCGTAATTTGAAGGTTTTTTCTTTCAAAATTCCAATTGTTTTTTTTCGCAATATTGAGTCATTGTACAGGAAATACCTTCTAGTTTGACGGACTTTGAAAAAAATTCATTTCTGGCACTTTGAAGCAATCACTGCAGCAGTGAGAGAACTTTGTTTTTGAGACCCGGGAGACGGCGCATAAGTAGCTGAAAATTGAATATTTTCTTACAAAAAATTACCGTATATACATAATTTACAAACAAATATGTCCTCGAAATTTCGAATATCGATGTAATACTTTTCTTTCAATAAATTTCCGAAAATTACCTTTTTTGGGCAGTCACATTGGTGGTGCCCCTTAAACTGCTCGCACGCAGCTCTGGCAATGCCGTCTG
Source organism: Ophion obscuratus (assembly GCA_964007375.1). Taxonomy (NCBI): domain Eukaryota; kingdom Metazoa; phylum Arthropoda; class Insecta; order Hymenoptera; family Ichneumonidae; genus Ophion; species Ophion obscuratus. The sequence continues at coordinate 19,365,489 of OZ023323.1, forward strand.
TCGAAAAACAGCGAGAACTTATTCAACGTCCTGGTAGTAAACTACCAGCAATTAGCTGTCTGTGTGTTTTGTTTTGTCGGGACAGATTTAACGGGGTCGTCTAGTGTGAAGGCCGCTTTTTAATGATTTTTTGGGGATTTTTTTTTACAAAAACCATCAAAATAAAATAATTTACAAATTGTATATCATTTTTATTAACATTTGAACAAACTTTGTGAATTTTTTGAAGTCATATAGAATATAGTCGGAGATAAACCGCCCAACAGGAACACATATAAAAAGAGGTGCTCCACTGCTGCCATGATTCCGGCCGGTTCGGCTTATCCGAAATCAAAAAACCAAATGCAATTTTAATCGTGAGACTCGAGGCTCTACATGGAACTAAAATAAAGTTAGAATTCCTGTTGGAGGTTTTATTCTGGCAGAGCCAAATAACAGACACACAGATATAGTTTTAATAAAAGACTTTATTCCACGCTACGCATCTCACGACTGTGTTCTCCCGATTCGGGACTCGAACCGACTAGACGTGCTAGGATACAGAATAGAAGGCGTGAGGGCCGACCAGTCACATGCACGCATACATATGAGCGTAAAGCGGTTAGGCGCTATATTTCTCACACTCCCTCCCGACTAATTGCTTTACCATCATTAACACGTTATCTCTTCCTTTTATGAATTACGCTAAAATATCAATATCTTAACTTAGTAGTATAGCGAATGACAATTATGACAACTTATACAAATTTAAATTAACTCTGTTAATTTGGTATCTCTGTATATTTATTTCTCCGTCTTCTCGCTGTTAATTTTTCTCATCTTATTTGTTCATATCGCATCTCCGAGTTTTAGTTTCCTGAGAACGTAGAAAACTGTTATTAATACATCTTTGATGAACTATACAGAATAGTTCATGATTTTGTCTGCCACATATATTTATGCATATCGAAAGATAAAGGCTTGGTAAATAAGTCTGCCATCTGGTCCTTTGAGGGAATCCACCCAATAGTCACTGAATTTCTTCCTACAGATTCCTTTACGTAATGTTCACTCACTTCTCTCATATGCCTAAGTCTATTGCCTCCGTTTGTCTTGGCGCTGACTTCGGCACCTTTATTATCGCACCACAGTCTTACAGGTCAAAATGTCTTATCTAGAATCAATTTTAATGAGTTGTCCATTGCCATTAGCTCATAGCACGTTTTACTCTCTGCTACATATTCTGCCTGACATGTTGATAGAGCCACGTACGGCTGTTTGTGTGTTCTCCAAGTTATCACATCTCCAAAAAGCTTTACCACATATCCACATGTTATCAGTGAGTCTTTACAATCTGCAAAGCTTGCATCAGAATATCCTTGCAAGTCATTTTTCTCCCCCCTATATCGCAAACCTAGGGTTTTTGTTTCCTTCAAGTATCTGAATACTCTCTTTATCATTGCCCAATCATTTTCAGTGTAATTGATCTAATGTCTACTCAACACATTCACAGCATAAGAGATATCAGATCGGGTTGCCCCGGCCAAATATAACAAACTGACAATAGATTCCCTGTATGGAATATTTATTCTCATCTCTATTTCTTTTAGTACGTTATTGCTGGGGTTCTCTTCTCTCTCTTTTCTTTCTCGGTTTATCGCTTGTGTAGTAACCATGAGAGTTCTATGTGGATGTGCTTCGTTGTAGTTGAATCTGATCAAAATTTGATGTATATATTTCTCTTGATTGAGTGGTATTAATTGTTTCTTCCTGTTTCTACTTATGGAGATTCCCGGAAATTCTTTTGGATCGCCTAGTTCAATGATTTCAAATTCATTTTTCAGTTTGTTTTTCACATCACGTAGTTTATTTCCATCATTACTTGCCATTACGATGTCGTCCACGTATAACAGTAAAATAAGGAATTTACTATTCTCTCCCCACATAAATGGACAAGGCTCATTCTCATCAGTTTTTCAATCCTACACTTCATGCTACCTCAGTGAATCTGTTATCCCATCTCTTAGAGCTGATTCCTAGCCCATACAATGCTCAGTTCAGCTTACAACCTTTATTGTGCTTTTCTTTTGATGTAAAATTCGCACCGTCTGGGATCTCCATATAAATTTCCTCATCGATTAATCCATTCAAGAAGACAGTCTTTACATGTAATTAGCACACCTCTATATCGTACTTATTCATTATCGCAAACACCGATCTTATTAGTAACAGTCGTGTTACTGGAACATAAGTTTCCTTCAAATCATAATGGTTCGTGTCCTTGAAGCCTCTGATAACTAACCGTGCTTTATATTTTGTTTCATTGTCAATTTCAGTCTTTCACTTAAAAACCTATTTAGAGTCTATGTTAGCCCTTCGACCATCGCTCATTGTAACAAGTCTATCTACCAATGTCTACACCTCGTTTTTGTACATGGAATTTAATTCTTTACCTACATCTTTCAGTCAATTTTTATGCTCTTTGGATTCCATCGCTTCTCTGTATGACACTGGGTCTTGATTGATCTGTGCCACATTACATGGCAGGCACTATCTTTGACATGACTTATTGCCTTTTTATTCTCATAAAATAGTACTGTCGCATGTAGCAAATTGACTCTCTCTTCCTCATCTTTTATTATGCCCATGAAACTAGAATCATTGACATTCTTTGAGTCACTTGTAACCGCAATTCAAACAGGGATTTGTTTCTTAGGTCGCCCTCTTTTTCTTTTCACATCTCCCTCCTGTTTCGAGATTTCTTCCTCTTCATCCTCATCTGTATCACAGTCCATCAACCACTTCTCTTTATTTGTTTCAATGTACTGGACTGGCCAATCTTTTATACGGTCCTTTTCATATTTATCTCCATATACTAGCTTTTCATTAAAGCGCGCATCTTTGCTTTCGTAAAATTTCCCTTCCTCAGGTTTCAAAAACTGATATCCGGTAGGTGTATGGCCCACCAGAATCACGCATCTTCCTTCAAACCTAAACATAGGATCAGTTTTCCTTTAAATTTTACTGTAAGCAACACAGCCAAATCGCGTCAGCTGATTCACATCATAGATTTTATTTGATGCAAATCTTTTCATTGGGTTAATCGTGTCATTCGATTTGCAAGCATACACAGCAGCACTTAATGCAAGGTCCCACCTGTTTTCGGGTAGTTTCGCATCGTACATTGTCCTCATCTTTTTCTGTATGGTTTGATTAAACCTTTCAGCTACACCATTACGTTCAGGTGTATCTAGACTCGCAAGTTGTTGCTCTGCTCCTAGTATCTTTATGACGTCAATAGTATACCCACCGGTATATTCAGGACCTTGATCTGTACGCTGACAGCATACTTTCGCATCTCTACCTAACAAGTTCCAAGCGGCTCTCACAAATGCTTCGAAACAGTGACCTGTTTCGCTTTTTGCTTTCATCGAATAGGCCATTGCTAATCTCGAATAATCATCTATAAATACACCAATTTATGTATACCCTATGGGGTAAAATGCTGGACTAATGGGTCCCATGGTATCCGAATGAATAATTTGTAAAGGTTCAGTCGCTCATCTCCGTACTGAACCGAATGGTATTTTATTAAACTTAGCAATTTTACACACCTCGCAACCAATTATTGACTCTTCAAAAATCACGTTTTACCATTCTTTATTCTCCGATAATTTCTTTTGGGGACCTTTGAGATAAGCCAGAGAAGTGTGACCTCATCTTATATATCAAAGCATGGCTTTCTTATTCTTTTCGAAAAGTTGATAATTTTTTTTTTTTTTTTTTCCGAATTGTGACTCCTCTGACAATTCCATTTTGGGTAGCTCGTCTATATCTTGGAACTTCCTGTCCCAAAGTAATGTATTGAATTTTGAGTTTTCATACGTTACTTTCTTTTCGCTCTTACCATTATTGTCCAACTTCGTATTTCCCTTCGTTATGTCATTCTCGTCTCTTTCTTCAGTAACATAATTTTTATCTAGCTTCAGTTTCCTTACGACAATTTTATACTCATCGGTGTCGTCGACTACAGTCTCATCTTTGATTTGTTCATTAAATTCTGTCTTATTATTTTCAAATGTATCTCTTGCGGTGTATCTCTTACGCTTCTTGTTTTGTATCTTATTCTATCATTGGCATCACTATCATTCTCAATCAAGTTAGCTATAATTGTTCTACTCTTGTTATTACAGTTTATTTTATTTCCGTTTTTGTCATGACTTCTTTCGAATTCAATTATCCAATACGGCTTGTTGTACACTCCGGGGATGAAATATTCTTTGGAAACTGGATCGAATATGTCAATTTTCTTATACCGAGTTTCATTTCGGCAAATTTTCTCAACGACAAAAGATTCTCTGAGAGTGCCTTAGCATATATTACGTTCTCAATCTCAATTGTTCTTTCATCATCTGACTTGACTGCAATTGTATCTACTCCCTCCGTTTTTAAGTCTGCTAGCGAATCTTTGTTGGCACATCTAATTCTACCGTAATCCGTCTCATTGGTGTTTACATTTTTGTAACCAGCCCTACCTCTATTATTTCTAGATCTCTTCACATCTCCGAATTTCTCTTCATGTTCTCTCTTTTCACCTAATCTCTCATTCTCGTAGTAGCCTTTGCCACCCCTCATATTTTGTTTGTAATTGTCATATCGGTAGTAAAACCACGATAACCCTGCCTCCTACAGGTGCTGATTGTTTTATCCCTTTTTTTTTTTTCATTGGGCAATCAACAGCTTTATGCTGAGTTATTTGACCACATTCGTAGCATTTTTTTTTTTTTTTCAACCTAGTGCCTTGGACCTGTAGTAGCAAAAGCTTGGGCTCCTCATAAGTAAACCCTTTTCCTGTAGCTTTTTTTTTTTTTTTTTTTTTTTTTGTCATGAACTATACCGACTGTACCTCAGGGACTGTCGTCATGATTGCATTGAAAAACGCGTCTCTCTTCTGAACTTCTGACTGTGGAGTGACTTCCGATAAGTTATCATAATTCCTGACTACTTCTTCGAATTTATCGCAAAACTATGTAGCCTTTTATTTATTTGAATACTGTTTCAGGTTATACAATTGTTTTCTCGAAGTCATAGAGATTAGATTACTCTCGCATTTCTTTGTCTCTCTGATCTTTAGAATCTCTACTGGGTCTTTTATTTGTATAACCTCCGAGTGGTAATTTAGATGTAGGTGGTTTATCAAAACATCCCTTACTCTATACTTTTGTTTTTCAATGAGAGTTGGATCTAAATTTTCGTTCGTAGCATTTTCAGGATCAAATATATGAATTCATTCGAGAGTCCTCAACTCAGACGTCAATTAATCATGGAAATGTTCAAACTAAGTATTCAGTGTTATCTTGTAGTCACATTGTATACCAGAATTTTTAACGATAACTTCGAATTTGAATGTCTCCTTTACTTGATTCGCATCTCTTCTACTTGATTCGCATCTCAGACAGTCAAATTTCTCATTTCCTCGTTTTTTTTTTTTTTTTTTTTTAAATTAATTAATTAATTTTATTTTTTTTGATATCTTCGAATTTGAATGTCTCTTTACTTGATTCGCATCTCAGACTATCAGATTTCGCATTTTCTCGTATTTTTTTCGTATCTCAATTTTTCCATTTCTTCTTTTAAAATCTTTGAGATTTATTGTTTAACTCACCTCTCGTCTCCTGAGTTGCAATTTCATTTTCTTTCTCCTGTACAATATACTCATCTCTTTCTTTCTCAATCTCTCGATAATTTTGCATTAATTTGCCCTACTCAGTCTCACTACTTCCTTTATCCGTAGTTTTTGCTTGCTTTGCAAACGCATCTCTTCATTTTTCCGAATTCTTTATTTATCTCTTTTTGCCTTTTTTTGTCATAGTAGTTTGTGAGTTCAATAATGCATCTTGGTATTGCTTCAGCGTATTTGTTGAGGCTGTGCAAAATGATTTTACCAGAGACATCATTCCCTCTACTTTTGTTTCATCTGTTTGAGCCCGATCTGTCTGTTTTGATAGTTGCTCCCTCATCTCGTTGACTCATTTCGCCTCGTTTTCATTTTGCTCTCCGCCACTCTTCTCATTTTTTTTGTCTATCCTCATCTATCCTTACGGCATTCGCATCTACTCTCGTCATCTCTTCCATCTCATCTCTTCTCATCTCATCTCTTCTCATCTCATCTCTTCACATCTCATCTCTTCTCATCTCATCTCTTCACATCTTATCTCTTCTCATCTCCTCTCATCTCTTCTCATCTCATCTTTTTGCCTATCCTCGTCTCCTCTCAAGGCGTTCGCATCTACTCTTTTGTCGTTATTTCTTCTCATCTCTTCCTCCTTCTCACCACAACTCGTCTCAGTCAGTTTTTCTTCGGATTATTCCGGCGGCTTTCCGCTCCTTCTGTAACCACCCATGGGCCTTCCCTTTTTTGTTCTTCAATCCATCGAGTCAAAACACACCACTCTGCCTCATCTATTGTGCTTTTATCGGTTAAGTAATGAATTGGTTATGAACATTAAATTTCATTTACACTTGGAGCTGTGCCTCAAATCTGGTTGACTGAACACAAGTATGGCCAGATTGAAGCGAGCAATTGCATATGCCATCCGAACTCAAGATCGTACATACAACCACTCTAGTGACCCGGAAAGTAACTAAATGCACAGCAACAATCACTTCCCGAGTCACCCGCCAGAATTTTCATTGTATACTTCATAGCTTTGGGTGGGTTTGAATTTTTCCTCTGTACATTTCAAATGTGTGAAATCAACGCGATTTTTAATTCAATTTATTTTGTGTGCACACAATTTGAAAGCCATAACACACGTGCTTGATATGGTTCTTTTCGCATCTCCACATGAAACCACACCGTCTCTCCACTGATTTCCAGTGTAACCTCTTTTCTAACATGATTCGTGCCGAGACGAAAGTTGTCTGTACCGGTTGACAAAGTTGATCAACATTTCCTCATCTCGAATTTCTGCAGAAATTTTGTTTATTCATTTTTCTAAACGTTAAATCTGATCTCATAATTTTTAATTAATCGCATCTCTGTTTTCCCCTCTTTTCATACGTATGAAATAACAATAATTTTAATAATTTTAATCAACAATTAAATAATAATAAGCGCTCTTTTCGAATCGATGGGGACGCGCTTTTCGAGTCGGCGGGCGAGTTCTTTTCTTTGTACGTAGTATACGCATCGTATACGTTGATGTTTCATCTCTCTCCCACTTTTTCCAACGACGAGCGCGCTCACCGCTCAGCGCTGCCTATACCGCGCTCTTGCATGCCTCATGACGCATATGCCACGCTTTTCTCCTTTGTTTCTAAGGAATCACAAAACACGCTTTAGCGTGACCCGGCCATTTATTGTCACATCTTTACGTTTCTCAATATTCACTTTCACTGTGTCTAAAAATTCTATTCACGCACATGTCCATATCTATCAATTTTTACTTGCTTTGACCCGAGTCGGGGCAACTGCTTCTAGCACTTTACTTTTCTTTGTCGTTGTCCATTTTTCTTTTATCGCGTCTTTTCTTTTTTTTTTTTTTTTTCGTTCTTCACTTTTAACACAGTTCTTTTCTCATTAAATTGTCGTTATTAATTGGCGCAGTGGAAGCGTGCCTGGGCCCATAACCTGTTGGAGGTTTTATTCTGGCAGAGCCAAATAACAGACACACAGATATAGTTTTAATAAAAGACTTTATTCCACGCTACGCATCTCACGACTGTGTTCTCCCGATTCGGGACTCGAACCGACTAGACGTGCTAGGATACAGAATAGAAGGCGTGAGGGCCGACCAGTCACATGCACGCATACATATGAGCGTAAAGCGGTTAGGCGCTATATTTCTCACAATTCCAAAAAAAAAATAATTTTTGTTTACGCTTTAGAAAAAAATGCAATTTTTTCGTATTTTTTTCGGGTCTATATAGCTGATAAAAAGAAAACCAACGAAGCAATCTTAATGATTTTAGTTCAACTTCTAGTTATATACGTACTAAAGATACTGCATAAATTTGAGCAGAGAATTTGATTGATAATTTTTGAGATATCGTGGCAGCAGTTTGAAAAAAAAACGTGTTTTGAGATAAACGCGTTCGAAAGTTGTTGCATATAATTCATAATAAAAAAAAATGGTCTCACGATCAACCTGCTATGCCTGGACCATAGAGTACACCTTCCTCTTCTTCAAAGAAGGCAAGGCCGTTTTCTCTTCGTTTGATCTGACACACTATACGACCCCCTTAAAGCGTTAGTGCGGTTATTGCAGACTCATCGATTTGGCGATCGACACGTATCGTCGAGCGATCGAGCTGCAGCCAAACTTTCCCGATGCCTATTGCAATTTGGCGAACGCGCTCAAGGAAAAAGGTCAGGTGGTGGAGGCCGAGGAGTGCTACAATACGGCGCTGCGGCTCTGCCCGACCCACGCCGATTCACTCAACAATCTCGTGAGTATATTTTCCAGCGCGATAGCCTCGAATTGACGAGAGAAGACGAGGAATACCAAAGACGAGGGTTTTCCACAGGCAAACATAAAGCGGGAACAGGGCTACATCGAGGAAGCGACAAGGCTCTATTTGAAGGCACTCGAGGTATTCCCGGAATTCGCCGCGGCCCACAGCAATCTCGCCTCGGTGTTGCAACAGCAGGGAAAGCTGAACGAGGCACTGATGCATTACAAGGAGGCGATAAGAATTCAGCCGACCTTCGCCGACGCTTACTCGAACATGGGCAACACCTTGAAGGAGATGCAAGATATACAAGGGGCCCTTCAATGCTACACGAGAGCTATACAGATAAATCCAGCGTTCGCGGATGCTCATTCAAATTTGGCGTCCATTCACAAGGACTCGGGAAACATACCCGAGGCCATACAGTCGTACAGAACGGCTCTCAAGCTTAAGCCCGACTTTCCGGATGCGTATTGCAATCTCGCCCACTGCCTCCAGATAGCCTGCGATTGGACCGACTACGAGGCCCGCATGAAGAAGCTCGTCTCGATCGTCGCCGAACAATTGGACAAGAACAGACTACCCAGCGTTCATCCCCATCATTCGATGCTCTATCCGCTGTCGCACGAGTTTCGCAAGGCTATCGCCGCACGCCACGCGAATCTCTGTATCGAGAAGGTGAGCAAGGTCGCAATACACTAGGTGCGCAACTAAGTGTGCCGGGTTTTTTTTTTTTTGCAAATACAAAATCGAAAATTTCAAGACAAATATAAAGAATGGTTCATTCGAAGTATTGTCCCTCGCTATTTACACATTTTCGCTATCTCTCTGGCAATACATAAATACCGCGACGATAAAAAGACGCGTCTTTGGACTGAAACCATTCGTTCAACCAATTTTGTACTGCATCGTAATTAGCCAGGTGTAGGCCACCCAAGCCATGCGCCATCGACCGGAACAAGTGATAGTCTGAAGGGGCTATGTGTGGCGAATACGGCGGGTGCGGTAGCAGATCCCATTCCAGTGTTTTTATGGTGTCCCGGACGATGGAGCTGCGATGGCACGGAGCGTTGTCGTGCTGCAATATCACACGTTCGTGTCTCGTGTCCCATTCTGGCCGTTTTTCGAGCAACGCGTGGTTCAAATTGATTAGTTGTTGTCGGTCGCGATGCCCATTGACAGTTTCGCCCGGTTTCAACAGCTCATAGTACCCGATTCCTTTCCGGTCCCACCAAACGCAGAGCATTGTCTTTTTCCCGAAGCGATTTGACCGTGCTGGTCGATGTTGACGCTTCGCCAAGTGAAAGCCACGATTTTCTGCGTTTGGGATTCTCGAAATATATCCATTTGTCATCGCCAGTAACAATTCGATGCAGGAAATTCATTCTGTTCTGGCGCAAAAGCAAAATTTCGGAAGTGGCTCTTCGATTTTTCATTTGTCTCTCAGTCAACTCATGCGGCACCCACTTTCCTTCCTTATGATTTTTTTTCCAATGGCGTGCAAACGTTTCGAAATACATTGCCGAGTCACATTTAATGCCTCGGCAAGTTGATCTTCTGTTTGAGTGTCATCTTCATCCAATAACGCTTGAAGATCGGCGTCCGCAAATGTTTGCGGTCTTCCCGAGCGCTCCTTGTCCCCAGTCTCAGAATCGCCACTTCTGAACCGCTTGAACCAATCTTCACACGTTGTTTTCGATGGTATATGTTCGCCGTAGGCCTCCTCAAGTAACCGACGTGTTTCAGCTGGTGTTTTTTTTTAGGTTAAAGCAGAAAAGCAATGCTTCCAGCAAATGCTGTTTATTTGGCACAAACTTTGACATTTTCGAGGTTAGAGAAAAGATCGTTGTGTTGCGATATTTGTTTATATCACGACTGGGTATTAACAGATGTCCAAGCTATAAAGACAACCAATTTCAGACCTGTATGCCGACTACATGTGTCGCTAGCGCCATCCATGTGCGGAACCCGGGAACTTAGTTGCGCACCTAGCAAAATAGTGTAATTATGGCTAATTCCGCGACCAGGTTCGCTGCAGTCAAATCGCAATTTGTCGTTCTTCGGTGTCCTAATTATGCAACTGAATTCTGCTTTTTTTCTCAATCGGCGAAAAAAACAAAAAAATAGATCCACGTGTTGCACAAACAGCCGTACAAGTATCCCCGTGAGATCGGTACGCGGTTGAAGATCGGCTACGTGTCGTCGGACTTTGGCAATCACCCGACGAGCCATCTGATGCAGTCGATACCCGGTCTCCACGAGAAGAGCAGCGTCGAGGTGTTCTGTTACGCGTTGAGCACCGACGACGGAACGAACTTCCGCTCGAAGATCGCCCGCGAGGCCGAGCACTTTATCGATCTGTCGCAGATACCGTGCAACGGCAAGGCCGCCGATCGCATTAATTCCGACGGCATTCACATACTGGTCAACATGAACGGTTACACGAAGGGAGCGAGAAACGAGATATTCGCGCTGAGGCCGGCTCCCGTGCAGGTGATGTGGCTCGGTTATCCGGGCACCTCGGGTGCGAGCTTCATGGACTATCTCATAACGGACGAGGTTACGTCGCCCCTCGAGCTCGCACCGCAGTACAGCGAGAAGCTCGCTTACATGCCAAACACGTATTTCATCGGTGATCATCGGTGAGTACGAAATTTCTTCTCGCTACTTTACATTTGCCATTCTCGTTAATTTTGCGCTCTTGGTACGACAGCCAAATGTTCCCGCATTTGAAGGAACGTCTAATACTCACCGACAAGTTGAGCATCAAGGGCAAAGTCGCGGACAATGTTGCCGTGATAAACGCGACCGATCTCTCGCCGATGATCGAGAACACGATGGTGAAGGAGATACGAGAGATCGTCGTGGCCGACTCACGGAACAAGCCCGTCGAGATGACGTTGAAGGTGGCCGAGCTCCCGACCACGACACCCATCGAGACGATGATCGCCTCGGGACAGTGTCAAATGTCCGTGAACGGCGTTGTCGTGCAAAATGGCATGGCCTCGACCCCGGTCAACACGAAAACCGCCACGGGCGAGGAAGTCCCACAGAATATTGTCATCACGACGAGACAACAGTACGGATTGCCCGAGGATGCGGTCGTATATTGCAATTTCAATCAGCTGTACAAGATCGATCCTCTGACTTTGCACATGTGGGCACACGTGAGTACGGAAAACATCGTTACGGGAATGATTTACGACACGTCGGGGCCTGTAGGAGATGCCAAATAATTGGGCAAAATTATTGCGCTTGGATAAAAATTTGTAAATTCACTGCGAATCGTCAACCTTCCGTTAAGGAGCTGCGTCTACCTAGAGGCTTTAAAAACGGACAAAATCAGATTTTTTCTGGGAAACGGTTGGTGAAAAATAAACGCTTCTATTGACACAAGGGTACATATATTGACAGCGTTTAAGGGGTGAGATGCAATCACAGGCGTGAAAAAACGAGCATTTTCAATCATTTTTGTTTATAGTAATTAAGTTTGTTTTACTAAAGTTGTTACACAGACTTTTTATGTTACATTTCAATTTGGATTGTAAAAATTTTCAAAGAAAAATATTGATTATTTATAACAATATCGGCACCTTTGTGGACCCCCTTCGGTATGTAGTGCTTTGCGGTGATCATCGTATAATTTTACTGGATCATCTGAAATCGATAAACCAAAAAAAATCATTAGTTTAATAATAAATCTAGTCCTCAGTCGAAGCTTTTTTTTTTCAAAAATTGACAAAGTGGCGGCTCTCGACAGATAACTTTCGATTTACGACAAAAAAATCGCTCGGTTATTGTTTAAAAAAAAAAGAAATTTTCATTAAAAATGAAAAACCTTCGATGAAGGACTAGTTTTTAATGCTATCAATAAGCACGCCAAATTTCATCAAAATCCATCGATTGGTTTTCCAATTAGAGTGGTCACCGATTTGAAAAACATAGTTTTGAGAAAAACGCGTTTAAAGTTTTTCGATGTGGATACGGTATTATATGTTCGTAAAATGTTGAGCTCGATGGATGAAGCTAAACTTTTTTTATGTATTTTGATCCGCTGAATCCGAATATCACAATTTTTGCCCAAAAGTCGAGCATTCAATTGTTTATAGCCAATTGTTAAAACGATTTATCAAAAAATTAAAGCTTTTCGGGATGCATTATTTTAAAAGAATATTTTGGGCAATTTTAAAACGAAAGTATTCTTTATTGAATTTTGCTAAGGTTCATAGTTTGTGAGTAATACATTTTTGAAAATTTCTGAAAGACTTTTCCAATGTTACACTTGATTTATGTATGGAAATACTAATTAAAAAATGACTTACATCGAATATTCAATTCCTGGTCCATGCAATAGGGCTTCTGCCGATGTGGAAGCTCCCAAAATATCAATTTGTTGTTGTCTTCGAAGCATTCTGCCTTCCCGTGTATTATCGTTTGCGCGTTTGTCAGCCGCTACCTGCCACGGGGACCCGACGCCCCTTTACTAATTGTGGGATATCCCGCAAACTGTTCATCGGATTGACTCCAAATTTTCAGGAAATATTTTCGAAACATACTTAAAGAAAATGTATTTAAAAAATCAATTTTTTTTAAAATTCTGACTGCATCTCACCCCTTAAACAAAAACATGACCGCCGGCAGGTGATGAACGGTCCATTTGAAATATAAAAACCGAACGGGTTATTCAAGTTAATAATAAAATACGAGTCGTTAACGATCGTCGATTTTTAAAATCTTTTTCCTTTATTTCGCAATGAGCAAACGAATAATGTTGGTTTTGATTCATAAAAACACAAAATAAATTTTGTAATACACTTTTTTTTAAACTTTTTCTGTGTTCAGCGAACATGCGAAACGGTAACGGCCATAATGGATTCCGACGTGACGAAATTGACATAGTAGAGAAAGAAAGAGTAAACGTATATTACTCTCTAACCTGTGAAAGAAAGCGTCCAACTATATATTCTCGTTTGTCATAGTTAAGGCGGTATATACATTTAGACAGGAAAAAAACAAGCAATATTGAGGGATTTTTTAAACTAATATATAATTATTCTACAATTATCAAACTTCAGGTATACTTTAATAGTATATTCGATTATACAAAACAATTTTTTTTTAATAATTCATCATCAAAATGACGGAGCTGTGGCAGAGTGTTACCGCAAGGTCACCGCGGGAGTTGCGAATCGACGTGCAGTCTAGCTTCCCGTAGACTTTGATTTGCAAAAAAGTTCAAACATTTTTTCAGTTAGAACATGTATAGTTTCTATGTGACGGTAATTAAAATGATGAAAATGCAAATTTAAGAAAATGGCACGCATTTGCAAGAAAAAATCAACATTTCACGTAACATTTCTGTAAAATGTGGATTAAAAAAGTAGTTTTTCCAATTTTTCGAAAACAATTCTCGTCAAGTAGAAGCTACCAATATTATCAATATTTCTACCAAGTTTCAACTCAATCGGCCCAATAGTTTTTGAGTAATCCTACACGCCAATTTCGATAATGGAGTTTTGAGAAAAACGCGTTTGAATTTCACGCCCGCTCCGAATCCGAACGGTGAGGCACAGCGTTGACGGGCTGTAACGTTTCAAGTTTTTTGAATTTCGCTTTGAAACTTTGGTAAAATATTCTACATATACAGTTCTATCGTTTAAAGAAAAAAAAATCGATTTTTTGATCGTTATAAACGTATATCCCCCCCTTCATTGCAAATTTTCAAATACTTATCTGTACTTAAAAGAAGAACAAATGAGTTTTTTTTTCGGACTTTGACATTGGATCTCTACTCGCGAGTTTTCAAATACTTATCTGTACTTAAAAGAAGAACAAATGAGTTTTTTTTTCGGTCTTTGACATTGGATCTCTACTCGCGAGTTTTAACCAACTCTTCCACATATTTACATCAATTGGCATTTTAATCCACAATTTTCCCGGTGTCTTTACACCAGTATTCGTACATTTAGAAACAACACACCAATGATAAGGATTGTAACTCACTTTCAATCAAACAAAATGTACGAATTCACAATTTGCGCAGCGTCGATGTTTACTATGCAAGTGACGTCACGAACCGAAGCAGCCCCCCCAGGTAGCAATTTTCAAAAAGTCGTCCAAAAGTCGACTAAAAGGGTGCCAAACGTCCGCCCGGAAGTTATCTTAAAGTCAACAACCATCCAAAAAGATAGCTGTTGAACACATGATAACTTATAGGTAAGTTTCAAGCGGACATTTGGTACCCATTTGGACAACTAATTTCCAAATTAGTGTCCAAATGGGTCCAAATAGTGTCCAAAATTGACGAGACAACTATTTTCAAATTGCTACCTGGGACGGCTGCTAGCGTTTTCGCGCGGAAATTTGAAATGTAAAATTTTAATGCATTTTTATGGCCCTTATCGATTTCATGAAATAGAAATAAAAATTCTAGTAGTTTATCACCACCAAAGGATCAAATTGAGATACCAATCAAAAAGGGTGTAATACCCTATTGAAACTCGAGCATACAAAATCTATGAAAAAAGGTCTTCATTTTTGGGTAACTATTGAAGAATGAAGATCGATAAAAAAAAATGAGATTGTCAACAGCTAGTACAGTCGTGCTGTCGCTGAAAACCCCCGGAATCGGAGAAAATTAGAAGAAGGCTAGTCTTTTGATAGGTGATTTTGTAGGTGCTGCGGGTGCTAAATCCAAGTTTGCCTAAAAATCGGGGTGTAGGGTTTTTTTAGGGGATGAAAGGATATGGGGGTGGATATGGGGGCCAAACTACAACCTCTACGAGGTCGGCGCCGTGAGACAAAATGTTAAGAAAAATCCGGGCTTTAGTTTTGTCCACAGCGCCGAAGTCGTGGAAGTTCATTTTGAGGGTGAAAAAGTGGGGTGAAATTTTTAAAAATCATCTTTGATTCAATAACTCTTTAGGAAAAATCGTACACTTTTTGTTTAGATGGCAAATTTGTAGCCTTTGAAAAGACGCGTCGATCGGGTATTTGATCATCACTCTCCGATAATATGTTCCTCCCCAAAAAAATGGTTAAAATACCAAAAAAAAAAAATGGTTTATTGAATAACTCAAAAACAATCGATTTTTCGGGTATGGTTCAAATGTACGAAATGTAGAGAATTATTTTCTCTATATTTTCGTTTCTATGGACCACCCTTGAATTTTGATTTTCCAACCCCTCTCGGGGGTTGAAAATTAAAAATGAAATTTTGGGAAAACTATTGACCGCACGAATTCGCCGCCGTGGAAGAATATGTAGCTTGAACCCTCAGCTACATTTTTGTCCACAGCGCTAAACTCGTATCCCTTTACTTTCGGTCAATAGTTTTCCCAGAACTTCATTTTGAATTTTCAGTCCCTGAGAGGGTTTCTAAATTCAAGGGTGGTCCATAGGAACGAAAATGTAGAGAAAATTATTCTCTACATTTCATACATTCAAACCATCCCCGAAAAATCGATTATTTTTTAGTTATTCAATAAACAATTTTTTTAAAATACTTTAACAATTCTTTTGGGGGTGAAGATATTTTCGGAGAGGGTTGATCAAATACCCGATCGACGCGTCTTTCCAAGAGTTACAAAGTTCCCATTTGAAGAAAAATATTATGCATTTTTCCTAAAAAGTTATCGAATTAAAAATGATTTTTCAAAATTTCACCCCAAAAATGAAGTTCCACGACCTCGGCGCTGTGGACAAAAATAAAACCCGAATTTTTCTGAACATTTTGTCTCCCGGCGCCGACCTCGTAGGGGTTAAAGTTTGGCATTAATCCACCCTCATCCCCTAAAAAAAACCCTACACCCCGATTTTTAGGTAAACTTAAATTTAACAATTTTTTACCCACCTAGTCAGATGTAGCTCGTTAACGATAACGAGCGAAGATACTGTCGTGAGTACAGCTCGAGACGGAAACGTTCGTAATTGCAAGAAAATTGCGTGTGTGACGTGCTTTATTTTTGACGTGTCAGTTCCATAGGAAAGTTATTAACATGGATTATTCTGATTGCAGATTCTCAAACACGTGCCGAACTCGGTTCTCTGGCTGCTAAGATTCCCAGCGGTCGGTGAGCCGAATCTGCAGGCGACCGCGCAACAGCTCGGCCTCGCGCCCGGCAGAATTCTTTTCAGCAACGTGGCGGCAAAGGAGGAGCACGTTAGACGTGGCCAATTGGCCGACGTTTGTCTCGACACGCCGTTGTGCAACGGCCACACGACGAGCATGGACGTACTGTGGACGGGTACGCCGGTCGTCACTTTGCCCGGTGAGACTCTCGCCTCGAGGGTCGCCGCAAGTCAGCTGAATACGCTCGGCTGCCCAGAACTGGTCGCCCGGACCCGTCACGAGTATCAGGATATCGCTGTTCGTCTGGGCACCGATCGAGAATAGTACGTTGCTATTGCGACAAATTTGCAACGTTATATATATATATATTTTTTTTTCTGCGTGACTTACGACCATCAGGGGATTGGGAATATCTTAACACGTTTTCTGTCACAGCGAAATGAGAAAAATTACGTTTAAACTTTTTGGTAGATATTGATGGGTTGGGTCAAAACTTGTGGGCAACCCAAACAAGGTCAACATAACCTCACAATTTTCCAACCCAATTTTTTCATAGATGGTTAATTTCTTTGGGAAAAACAAAGCATTAGACTCTGGAGAATTCCCTGACACAGAGCTTGATGATTTCCTTTTGCCCTAATTATTATTCATCTCGGAGAAATCTCTGTTCGAACATTTCAGCTATCTCTCTCGCACTCATATGTCACGTGGTAGATCTTCTACTTCGCCTTAAGGTCTAAGGCCGCAGTAACGGATATAAAATCATTTGCGAATTTAACCATTTTTTTCGTTTGATAAAGAGATTCACTCGTAAAATTAATTACACATCTATTTAGTATGAATATCAAGCTGGTAGAAAATACAGTAGAACCTCGATTATCCGAACCAATTGGGAACGAGACTAGTTCGGATAATCAAAAGTTTGGATAATCGAAACGTGGGTTTTTTGGGACGAGATCATAAACAACACCTTTTTATATAAAAACAGTACATACATATATATTAAAATTTGGCATGCATGTTAAAGTTGAAATATATATATATTTAATTGTTTATTTAATAAAAAAATTACAATTAAAAGAAGAATATATATATATATCTTTGTATGTATTTGAAACACCTAAAAAAAGTTGAATGCTTTTTTTATATTTAAAAAAATAAAATCGTCCATTTTTAATTGACGAACGGCTGTAACGCGTTTTTGATCGGCTAGGTCTCGCAGCCGTATGAGAAGGAGAAGTTGCGTTGGGTTGCTTATTGTTGCTCACAGCGGTGGCAGCGAGCAACAATGTATCTTTCGCGCCAACGTTCGGATAATTGAGAGTTCGAATAAATTAAGTCATCGTTCGGATACTTGAGAGTTCGGATGATCGAGGTTCTACTGTATATATATATTTTTTTCGATGTACAAAATGGCCGACTGATATTTTTTTTTGTCATCTTTTTTTTAGGCGCTCCGCGGCGTGACATTCAGCATCCACCATTTTTTACCTAGAACAAAAAACAAAAATTCTCGTCAGTCTACATTAGAATACCTAGAGAAGTACGTACGGAATTGAAAAAATATTGTTTTATTCAAAAGTTGTAGGTATTTGAACGTAAGAAATGAATTTTCAGGAAAAAATTTCGTTATAACTGCTTACAAACTGCTCATAAAATGAAAAGTTTTCGATTAATCAGAAATTCCGTACGTACTTCTCTGCTAAATGCAATTAAGAACATAACTTTTAAATTTGACGTAAATCGAGTGAAAATTGTTGAAGTTATTTGTCACGCCAATTGGAAAAAAGCTGTTTCGAGAAGTTTCGAGTAGTCGGCCATTTTGTACATCGAAAAATAATATATATACATTTTCTAACAGCTTGATATTCATACTAAATGGATGTGTAATGAATTTTTTGAGTGAATCACTTTTTCATACGACAAAAAAATGTTAAATTCGCACGTGATTTCATAGCCGTTACGGTGGCCTAAGGCCTCAAGGCGACGTAGAAGATGTACCACGGGACTTACGAGTGCGAGAGAGATAGCTGAAATTTTCGAACAGAGATTTCTCAGAGATGAATAATATTTAGGGTAAAAGGAAATCATCAAGCTCTGCGTCAGGGAATTCTCCAGAGCCTAATGCTTTGTTTTTCCTAAAAAAAATTAACCATGTATGAAAAAATTGGGTTGGAAAGTTGTGAGGTTATGTTGACCTTGTACATGCACGTAAGTTTTGACCTGACGCGTCAGTACGCGTTAGGTCAAAACGTAGAGTAGAGGAGGTCTAGTAGTAGAGGGGGCTACCTCTACTTAGACGCCCAAAAAAATTGCCGATTTCTGATTTTTTTCTTCTGCGAAATGGTTGGTGGTAAAGAGAAGCATTTTTTTTTAACACAAAGGTACATACACTGAGAGTCTTTAAAGAAAATGAGCAAAAAATGGAGAAAAAAAAACAAAAACATGGCCGCCGGCAGTTAATGCATTTTTTTCGCCACGTTTGGCGTTTGACGTTTCAGCTTAACGATCCATCCGAAATCTAAAAAGCAAACGGGTTATTCAAGTTAACAGTAAAAACGAGTCGTTGACGATCGTCGATTTTTAAAAATCATTTTTTTTAACACCACGTGGCGACGAACTGAAACTCGAGCGTACAAAGTCTATGAAAAGTAATTTTTTGTAACTATTAAAAAACTGATCGATAAAAAAAACAGTGAGGTCGTCATTGACCTTCAAATCTTTCTCATCGTATCTTTTGTAAATTTGGAAACATTTCGATTAAGTGGTTCTCAAGATATGTCCACCGTCTTTGAGTGTTTCGAAGAAAACGCGTTTAAAGTTTGAAGTACGATGCTGCTACCGCTCGCCCGACCTGTTAGAAACTGTTGCTTGTTCGAATTTAGGAACATTTGAATGACATTTTCAGGGAATATAGGTAATACTGTCGCATAACAATATTTTATGGAAAATGCCATTTTTTGACCCATCTAGGTAGCAAGTCCGTTAACACTTCATTAAGGGACCAATGTGAACACTAAAAATTTGGGCGATTTTCGGCAATTTTTTGGAAGAAAAGTACTCAATTAAATGTTTCGGAAAATTGAGAATATATTTGGCTATATTTGACCTATATTACAGAACTTTTTTCATAGAAAAATATTGAGATCCAAGCGACTTACGCGCTGCCTTCGTAGGCGCCAAATAACAAGTTCCTCCACTGCTGACACGATTCCGGCCGATTGAGTGGCTGAAACCGAAAAAGGAAAAAATTTCGTTAAACTGGAAGGTATTTCCTGTACAATGACGTAGGATTTTCGAAAAATATCAAAATCTAACAAAATGGCGTAGTTATGAAAAAAAAGTCCGTTTTCTTGCCTATAAAATGGTCGTTTTTTTTCAATGCCAAATCGTCAATTTTCATCCAATCAAAAATATCCTACGTCATTGTAGAGTAAATATATTCAAGCGTACTTAGTTCAAATTTTAGGTCAATCGGATAATTGCTCTTTGAGTTACAATGTCAGCAAACTTGACAAATCTCATTACGAGGAAAACGCGTTTAAAGATTTAACTATCGATTTTTGCAAGATAAAATGATAAACATACGGCCTTAAAATTTTTACAGGATATTCTTGAGAGTACAAACTGTCGAAAAAGACAACGAAAAATCGTTTTTTTTTAAATCCCACACTGGTCTATCCCTTTAACGAGTCTGGTGGCTCGTTCGATCAGTCATCATTATTTAACGCGTCTCGATGTTTTCGCAGCCTAAAAGGGATACGCGCCAAGGTATGGAAAGCGCGATCCGACAGTCCTCTCTTCAACTGCAAAATGTACGCCGCAGGAATGGAGATGCTCTACGAAAAGATGTGGGAACGTTTCGCACGCGGTGAGAAGCCGGATCACTTAGCGGCGATCGAGAAGCCGTCGCATCTTGACTCCCAGAAACAGCCGACGACCACGGCGCCCTAAGCCGCGTCGGAAGTGTAGCGATGAGAGCAGGTGTCGCGTCGGTACGAGGTCGTAAATGTATATGTATGAAACCGCCCCCCCCCCCTCCCCCACTATACATATATATTTATCGTCTCGTGGAAGAGGCAAAAAAAAACATGCTACAACTATGATCAGATTGTTCCTTGCCGCTAGAAGCGTAACGTCGATTTTTTCCACCACTTTTCCCCCACCGTAGGATTATCCCTCACGTTCTCAGTTCCCTCGGGGGGGGGGGAGATCCTCAAAACAAAAAACAACACACTACAATTGTAAATAAGTAAAAGCCACACGGTTGATCGTTTACTTATCTGATGCAAATCAACAATTTAGGATATAGTTTGGCAAAGGCCGTGAGTGCGTCACGCGTTACGGAAGCCCGTGTAGACGTAGTGTGCTCTTTTGCCCGTATTATAGTGCGATATTGATTGACACGTTGAGAGTAAAGACGAAGGAAAGTACACAAATAAAGAACGAGATGTATAAGATCCGTAACGGGGGCTGAGATATTCGTTGGGCGCTTGCGCGCTCGACTGCGGACCGAAAATCCCCCGACTCCGGATGCTATCGATTCAACGAGCCAAGGGAGAAACTGGGTCGGAGCTCCTTTTTTGCACCCTACCCTCGGTCCCGTCCTCCCCCCCCCCCCCCTTATCGCAATCTGCTCCTACCAAGGGACTCTCCTTGCGGCCGCGTGTTACTCGCGTTCGGCACCCCTGAGACTCCTTAAACGATAACAATGTACGCGCACCGGACAATGTAAAGGATCGCCGTTCGATTCGCGCACCGTGCGAGTCGCCCAACGAGGGGACGACGAACCGTCAAACGGATTCCAATTTTTCTCACCGACAACTGATATTTTGGAAAAACCAAGAGTCACTCGTCCCTCGTTCCGAAAAGACGAACGGACCCTTCGTTTTTCCCGAACGTAACGCGTCGCCGGAGTTTCGACGAACAACGCTTGAACTGTACCACTACAGGCGAAAATGATGGATTCTTCAGAAACAGCCAACGCAACTAAACTTCCGAAATCCTTTGTTCTAGTAAACAGATATCAAATTTCGAATCCTATAGTTGTCAAATTTCAGCGCAAATGTTGAAGAAAAGAAACCCAACGAGAATGCGAGAAAAAAAATTGAAAATAACATTTCAGTCCCAAGTCGAATTTCGGCCTTTTCCAGACCTACGGAGAAATTTCCATTGCGAGTTCCCGAAGAAAGTGCCACGTGAGTTTACGGCAGTGGAACACTGCGACGAAAACAATCATGTTCAAGGTCACCTAATGAATGAAAAAAAAAAGCTAACTGATGCTTGTTTTTCTTTTTCAAAACAGTACCTCGAATTTCCCGTTCCGCCTTTTTTGCGCTTGGGAGAAGTAAAAATTTATAATCCCCGGAGGTATTGTATTTCTCGTAGGCGACGAATCTTAATTCCGCACGCATGTTTACGAATAGCTCGTCGAGACGCTTCTTCATCGTTTGCTTTTTGAGCCGCGAGACAAAAACGCGAGAGAGGAAGCCGCGTGTTGTGCGGGTCGAACCAATTAGTGGGAATTCGATCGAGAGCGCAAACTGCTCGGGCAAATATCACGGCTGTTGGACATTCCGTTCACTCGCTTGTTTTTTTTGCTGCTAGCCGCGTTCGGTACATCGCGCAGTGCGAGTACAACTCTCATAGAGCTGTGAATGTTCGAATCCTTGACACGAATAATACGAGTAGCTCTATCCCGGTGGCTCCGTTGGTGATCGTGTACACAAGTGTATACACATGTGTGTGCACTTACACAAGGGGAACACTTAGAGGCGTCAACGATGGTGTAACCATGACGACGACGTATCGATCGTAGGGTGACGCGCTCTCTCTCTGTCTCTCTCTGTCTCTCTCTCTCTATCTCTCTCTATCTCTCTCTCTCTCTATCTCTATCTCTGTCAGCAGTGGAGGAACAGCTCTCTCTGTTTATCTTCCTTTCCTGTCTTTCCGGCTGGAACGTTTGCTCTCTTTTTGTGTTGCCTAGTGCTCTACTTCCCAAGCCTCGATATATCTCGGTGAATCGAATTTTCATTTCTTTCACCGCGTCCTTCCGTCCTTGCCGAGAGTCCTGTTACTCCTGTCGATCTATCCACATACGAGAAGTCGCATCGCCATAGCTCCGACCATTCTACGTCCAAGGCTGACCGAGCAATCTTTTTTCCCGTCGTTTCCTTTGTTACGCAACCGGCGTGTATCACGAGCTAAACGCCGGATAGACCGCAAGAGCGGTACGCTAATGAGCGCTGTTTTTTTCTCTGCTAAAAGTACCATGCAATTTTGCGAATCGTGAAAGAGCGCTTCGTTCCGCTGGCAAATTCTCGCGCTAGTCCGGAACTTTGCTCGGGCTAGTCAAAACTTGGCCTCGAGAAAAAAAGGCCTTGGCAACAAGGGCCCCGCGCATAGATCAGCACCATCTCACACACGCGGCCACGTGTGAGTGGAGGAAGAATATTTTTAACCCCGTTATATCTTTAATGCTGACCAGAGCACATACGACATCAGAGGCGTGCCCCGTACGGCACGGCAGGATACGCGCGAGCGGCTATTTGTCGCATAAATCGTGTGTGCCTGGCGGGGAGCGCGGACCTCGTGGCTCGTCCACGTGATTATCGCTTGCCCGTGACGTCACTGGGCCACCTGAAAAACCGGAAGCTGCTCGCGAAAATCTCAATACATGAATAGAAAGAAAGAAAAAATCTGGTGAGAAACGCGTTGTGTAGTATCGCTCGTCATGCATGTATGTGACGACCGGATGCACACGGTGGGAGCGTTTACGTAAGCGAGAAGCGTCGCTCGCGAGGCGCTCCGATCGCTGGATACGAGGGATCAAGGCTAAACGCCGTTGGCGGTTGGATGATGTATACGCGAGCGCGCGCCTTCTCATTTTTTTTTTGTTACCCTCGCTTCGTTTTTTTTCGTTTCCCCCACCATTACCGCAGTAGTAATGCACACACGCATCTTCTCAAGGTTAGGGGCCGTGTGCGCGAGGAGCGGAGAGGAGGAGTGGGGGGGATAGGCTCGGGAGTCTCGTATTATTTCTCGGGAAGAACAAGGCGTGTTCGATGAGACGCGCAGTGATGTCATTTCCATCTCGCGCACGCACACACTCGGCGATTCGTGTCGCCGAGTTTGCCGAATGAATAAATAAGCGGCAACCGCACTGGTATGCGCATACCGAGAGCTAATGCGGAAAGGTGATTGTTTTTTTTTCTTGAAGCCTTCAGGAGCCACGATTTCTTCGAAACGACCTTTGGACGAGTACGAAGTTTCAAGGACCAGCCCCGTCGGCGATTCGCGGAAAAAAGAATGAAAGTTTTCAAAACTGCCGGATGTATACATGTAGAGAACATATATATATATACATTTCTCTGCGTGTATGCCCAAGCTTGACTTGCGAATCCCGAGAAAAGATGGCCGCCGCATACGACTATACTTTCTAACGATAAAATGGTGCGCCGTGTGCGAATTACCGTCTTGCACACACATGTATCATCCGTCCAAATTTCTTGCGACAGCGCTACACGTTGATCCGAAGAAAAAAAGCGGCACCTTCGCGCCGACACGTACATTGCGAAAACTTGTTCCTCGCACGACACACGACGTGCATATTACGAAAGTATATAAATTTAGAAAGTCTCCGCGGTGAATGGGGCATTTTGCTGCCTATTTCGATTGGCAAATCTTCGAGCCTGTGAATTCGCGTCGTCGTGGAAAGAGAAAGAGAGAGAGGTTGTCGCATCAAGTGTACATTTATTAGCATACATTATTCCTTACAATTTAAATATATATATATATGTGTATAGTGGATGTGAACGAGTATTAGAGATAGTTACGCAACGAGTTACTCGGAGCGAGATTACAGGTATCGTAGGTATGAAACTTGCGAATTGCCATGAACTCGTAGCCTTTCGCCGTAACGTCCGTGTACGAGGGGGGGGGGGGGGGGGAGGACACATTTCTCACCACGGTGCTGCTTACGTATCTCGTGTGCATGTGTGTATGGAATTGACACGTCGATGTGACGCAAGGTGCATTGTCGCGGAGCCGATAGGAGAGAGAAAAAGACTGACTGCTTAAAGAGATTGAGCCAAGCCAGTTTCTCGCCCCCACTGACCGAGCGACTGTCGCGTTGAAGGACGAAAATGTGTAGAAACGCGTTCGTAGATGTGGAAAAAATTCCGTTAATATTCGTCGCACGTAACAAAGAGACGAATAAAAAATAAATAAAACGCGTTGAATGTGTGTGAGGAGGGCGAGACGGAGGCGCCGCCGCGCGGAGCTTCCGCGTCTCGGCTGAGCAGCAGTTGCCAACCAACTGGTGTGGAGAACGTTAGATCACACACTGCCCCAGCTAGAGGCTAGTCACGGCTGTGTCACGTGACGATTGCGTCACAGTAACCCCACACCGCACGAGCACACAGTGCGCGCGCGCGCGCAATCGCTCTCCTCGTTCCTTCGCGCGCGCTTGACTCGACGGTGGCCCCCATCGCTTTCCCAATGCCGCCATCTTTACCCACTCCGCGCGTACACGCGGAGCCTTTTTTTAATGTATTTTTTATTTGCCTCTTAACATCAACGCGATCGACCTACAACGCGTGAGCTGTACACGCACCGAGGCGCACAACGGGACGCGCTTCTTTTTCCCGATAAGAAACGGCGCTCGGACCACACGATTTAACTCGGTCGATTATCTTTTCTTTTTTGCAGATCCACTGATACGGATAACGTGACGGTTGATACGCGACTCTCAATTATCCTCGTGCACGTTACTTTTTTCTTTTTTCAATATGGTGCTAGATACGCGCGCGCGTAATTAATCCGTTGCCCGTACACGCGTTTCTCCTCCGTATCTTTGTTTTTAAACACTGTTTCGAGTGGAAACTGGATTTTTTAATTTTTTTTTCGGACGATAAGAGACTGACTCGACGGGACGAAAGACCGAGAGAGAGTGCGGATAGAGTGACGGAGCGATAGGAGTCAGAGCGAAGAGACAACTCGGAGCACAGAACCAACTGCCAAGACGGGCTGCGACGAACGAGGATGTGTTCCTCTTCCTTGGCATATCCGTCGCATTCACCGCGACTACACCGCCCCCCACCCCGCGACGTTCGCGCTACAGCCAGCCGCGCAATCTCGCGATACGGCGACTCCCCATTGGCCCCTCGCGACTTTGCGTTATCCGCGATTGGCTGAGGCGATCCAGCGATCGTTCGCGCGACCTCGTCGTACTACCCCACCCGACTCGGCTCTCCATGTATCCTTCTCCTCGTCAACCTGTACTCGACCCCCTTGCGGCAAAAGAAACCCCTTTGGATTGCGCGTGCAGCGCTTTTTTTCGGATGGCAACCGTGATCGAACTGTGCCCTCCTCCCCCCCCCCAACCGCCACCCGCCGTATTCGACACGGAAAAAGATTTTGTACCAGTGTGTGGACGTTTTCTTTTCGTTTTTTGTTCTCTTTTTGCACGAATATATTCGTGTGGATACGTATGCATTTACTCTGTACGAACGTAGCCCAATATACGAGTAATGTAACTGTTAATAGATGTGCATATACGGACGGTGAGAATTGGGCGCGGTAACCTTCGACCTATTTAGTTGTATCGATTTCGTGCAGCTATAGACGCTGCGGGCAAATAAAGTGGGTCACCGAGAACCGCAATATACTCGATGTTACACTCGTCTCGTTGCTGCGTCATCTTCTATGTCATTTCCGTCGGTTTTCCCTTTTTCTCGCTTGCTCTTTCATAATATGAAATGCCGGCGCTTCGTATAATTAAAGCGCGCGCACATTTTGCTCGGGCCAATCGCAAATTTGGACCGAATTATCGCGAGTTCCGTTACGTCCTATGTGTGTGCGTGGGTGTGTACGTATATTATATATAAAACAAAACAAAATCGACCAGCAGGGCTCATCTGTAACTATATATATATATATAGCCGCGTCTCGTCGATTTTGTTTTCACAGGCAAATATATTGTCGCGCGAAAACGGGGGAGCAACATTCTATTTCCGTAACAATATATATATATGCAATAGATGGTGATTTTGTGCTCATAACGTAAGAGACGGATTATCCACGTCGGACGGCCCATTCGCGCTAGACGTACACGAATATCTTACGTACACACGCGGAAAGAGGCGTTTTTTCAGGCATTCAATTTTCTAGAACCGTCCTCGTCGTTCTTACATTACGCCCGTTCGTATAGATTTAGGAATATTCGTCGAACAATCGGGAAAGGTGGCCAAAGTCGACAATTCGTTGGTAAAAAAAAAATGCCGATAGGGTACGGTTGGGTTGAAAATGTCGGTTTGCACATAGGCGCGTGTGTGTGTGCTCTGTGGAGTAGTAGATACCGCCGTCGCGCGTCCTATTTCTACTAGCTTCGTGAAAGTTCGGCGAGCCGACCGATTTTGTCCGAAGTAACGATAGAATGTAAGTAGGTCGAGCCGTGCCGCACGTGTCGTCCTTGACTGACATAGCACGGTGCGCATGCGCCGTACACGGGCCATCGCGTAGAGCGCGCATGGTGTCGCATTGACGCGCGCGCGCGCGCGCTGCCGGACGAACGGAGAGTTGGGATTCGTGAGATTTTCTTAATTCTTTGTTCGCCATGTGAGTCCGATGAGCGCATGCCTGTGTCTACGCATACACACGCTCGCGCGTATGTAGATGTACGTACATGGGGGCGCTCGGAACGTTGAAACGCTCACGATAATGTGCGCGCTTATCGTAGAATTTCCTGTGTCATGTGTTTACGGCGTATGTCCTATGCGCGTGTGCGTGGCCGCGTGCGTGAGCGCGACTTACATGCGCGGTACTATTTGCTTGCGTAAGGGCGCGCGTGGAAATTCTACAGCGGCTTGTACCGTTATGAGAAACATACCCGGCAGGAAGGAAGGGACCTTTGTAACTTTCTAATCGCCCGCGATCGTTGCTCGTGTGTGTGTGTGTGTGTGTGTGTGTGTAGACGCTCGAGGGGCTTGCTTTTTTGGAAATACGCTTTTTTAGTTTTGTAGCCTAACGCCTTGCCATTGGCGAGATATTTTGTATTTAGAAATTCGACATTTCGCCCGTGTTTGCAGGGATCTTTGTGGAGGGTCGCCCACGGCGCTCTTTTCCGCTTTCCTCGAAACTGTGCAAGTCGTATCGCAAAAACCGTTCGATTTACTTGAAACTCCGACGGGGCATAGTTTATATAATTTTCTATCGTATGATCGGATGAGTTTATGAGTTTAACCATATGTTTATCCGTTTGTTGATAACAAATGGGTAAACTTGTTTTTGTCGGTGAAAAATCGAACTTTTAATTGGTTTTTTTTTCTATGGCTTGGGATTTTCGTAATTGTCGAGATTTGAAAAAAACTACGCGTTCAGTGGGAATTAGTATTTATTATTATGCTAAGAGCACATTTACGTATAATAATGAATAATTTAGTTTTATCGTTGTATCAATAATCACAAATGATTGATGCATGGAAAAGACCGGGAAACTACCTATGGGAGATAATCAAAATGCCGGAAGGCAGGTGGCCGAAAAAATGTTCGGAGGACGAAGCCGGAACGATATTAAGGGGGGGAGATACCTTAAGGCGAGAAAAAAATTGCTGAACTTCATGATTTTTTTTAAGGTGCTATATCAGTGTGAACGCTGGAAATTTGGGTGATTTTCGGGAATTTTTTGGAAGAAAAGTACTCAATTAAATGTTCCGGAAAATTAAGAATATATTTGGCTATATTTGACCTATATTACATAATTTTTTCATGGAAAAATATTGAGATCCAAGCGAAAAAAAAAAGTTCCTCCACTGCTGACATGATTTCGGCCGATTGAGTGGCTGAAACCGAAAAAGGAAAAAATGTCGTTAAACTGGAAGGTATTTCCTGTACAATGACGTAGGATTTTCGAAAAATATCAAAATCTAACAAAATGGCGTAGTTATGAAAAAAGACTCTTTTCTTGCCTATAAAATAGTCGTTTTTTTTCAATGCCAAATCGTCAATTTTCATCCAATCAAAAATATCCTACGTCATTGTAGAGTAAATATATTCAAGAGTACTCAGTTCAAATTTCAAGTCAATCGGATAATTGCTCGTTGAGTTACATAGTCAGCAAATTTGAAAAAATTCATTTCGAGAAGAACGCGTTTAAAGATTTAACTATCGATTTTTGCAAGATAAAATGATATTGATATAAATGATATAAATGATAATGATATTCTTGAAAGTATAAATTGTCGAAAAAGGCAAAAAAATCGATTTTTTGAAAGTGTCACACTGGTATAGTCCCTTGAAAGAAAATATTTTTTTACCATTTTTGAGACAGGGTATTATTACTACTTTCGGCTGTTACGCGGTATTTTTTTCATTAATCTTTAAAAATGGCGTAGGTGGGGCGCGTTCTTCCAAACGGGTTGCGGCGGATTTTGTCAGACCGCGTGACATGTAGCGTCGGCGGAAGTGATCCGGAAAAAAAACCTACGAAGACTTTTCTCTCATTAACACCTACACGCAGAATATGAACCAGGAAAAAGTCAGAAATCTTGAAAATCGATGAAATGGTACGCTTTGGAAAAAAAAGAAATAAATTTTCCTAAATAAATGGCAACGTACTGCAATAAAAAAAAAAAATCGTAAAACATTTAGGGTCAGGTTTTAGACGGTAAGGTTAGAAAGATTTATACAAAATTTTATCAGAATCATTCGATTAATTTTTTAGCTATACTTCCCGCCAGTTTTGAAAATGCAGTTTAGAAGACCGTTCCATACCTTCGCCGTTTCGAAAGTTGATGGAAAAAAAAACACGTAACAAAAGTAGTACAGTAGAACCTCGATTATCCGAATTTTCGGTTATCCGAACACTTCGGCGCCGTATCTGAACGTTCGATTATCCGAACTCACGATGATCTTTCGTTTCTCAGTTAAGATATCGCCTTAACGTGTCCACCTTTTTTTTTTCTCTAAAAAAGCTGTTTCCCAACACTTCGAGATATTTTCAAAATACATTATTGCCTATATGTACCTTCGTACATCAGATCGTATATGCATTGCGTGTATATACGAGAAACCGCCCTGGAATGATTTGAAACCCTACCAGAAAATCGTCCCACACAGCTGCTGTTCTTGAAACGAATTCGAGACTTAGCGGCCAAGAAACGCGCAACTACTATGCGACAGCCAAAAAATGATCATTATTTTAGGCCGCAATTGTGTTTTAAGGGGTTAGGCCACAATCTTTTTATACCCAACGGGTATAAAATCATGTGCGAATTTAACGGCGGGGTAAAGTTAATTCGGCGAAAAAAAGGCATGTTTTTAAGATTTTTTTTTTGGCGTAACGAATAGCGTTCGTTTATTGAAAAATTTACATATAATAAAGTAACATTTGAACAACATTCTCCTAAATTTGCATTGCAAAATATTCAAAATTGAGCGAGTGAAAATTAAACCCCGAAGGCGCCTCGAAAAAAAGTTGGTTTGCGGTGTGCACCATAACTCGCAACAGAATCATTTGAAACAAAAAAATCAAAATGCATTTGTCAAAGGAGATGTTTCTCGAGGTAATGACGGGAGGATTTTTTTTTTTTTGATTTTTCGATTTTCCGTAGCACTTGGGAGCCAAAAACCCGATTTTCGCTAAAAAAATCGGCTAATTTGTTGTTGAAAAATTAGTAATTATTTTAAAAAAACAAAAAAGCTCTCGACAATACCTGGTGAATTATGTGAAGAAGTACTGTGCAAAATTTCAAAGCGATTGGTCCAGTAGATTTTGAGTTATCGTGCACACGGACTTCAAATATGACAAGTCTCAGAAAAACGGTTTGAAAAACGCAGAAGATTTTGGTCGCTTAGCGCTCATTGCACATAAGTTTGAGAACGCTTCTCGATTGCATAAAAATCTGAGAAAATTCATGCATATTAAAGGTACTCAAAAGATTAATTTTGCATAATAATAATTCCAAAATGTTATTGACAAAATGATGAAAAAAAAAAAAAAATTAGTCAACAAATTTCCCCGCAACCCAATTTTTTTTCGTGATTCGTTAATTTTTCTGATAACGTACGAATTTTTTCAGATTTTTCAATTATCTTTGAATTTTCAGAAATTCAAAATAAAACTCGATAATTTTCTTATACTCACTCAAAGTCGTCGATGCCAGGTCCGTAGAGCAAAAGTCTTCCATCAAGATGATCGAGAGCATCTTTTTGCGTTTGTCTACGCAAAACTCTTTCTTCTTTACTGTCGTGCGCCGCTTGCTCCTCTGCTCTACTAATTCGCAAATCGTCAACTTGTCGGGCCCGGAACAGGCCCGTTTATCAAGAAATTTATTCGGGGTCGAAAAATACAATAGCGCGCCGCGCAGCTGCCGCTCAGGTATAAAACCCGGCATTGAGCAATAGACGCTCAAATACTCGTAACTTCGTCAATTTTACTCCGATCGACTTGAAATTTTAACACAATATTCTTGATATATTATGCATTCGTTTAAAAATTTAAAAAAATGAAAAAAAAATTTAAATACTTTACCCCGCCCTTAAAGAAACATGGGCCGGGTTGAAATGCCGGGGAAAATAAAAGAAAAGCTGAGCAACGAAGCGGTAGATGGTTTGGAAAAGTTTTTTTTTATTGGCTTAAAAAATAGTTTAAACCCTCTAGAATAAGAAAAAAAAGGTCCTGTGCGACGTCTTTTTTTAATTTTTTCCAATAAAAAACTATTCGCAAAACTTTAAACGCGTTTTTCTCGAAACATGGTTTTTCAAAATGGCACGCAGCATAACTCGAACAATTTTCATTTTTTTTACTTGAAATTTTAACCAGATGTGAACATTTACATTATCTTGAGAATGTCGATCGGAATTTTCAAGAACTTTATTTATTGATTTTTTATTAACAAAAAACTTGCCGTTTTTTTCGTCAAAAATCAATTTTTTTTTTCAAACGCACGCCAAATCCACAAAAATTGATACTTTTTAAAATCCGATCGACATTCTCTAGCTATAGCCCTCTAGATTAATGGTTTTTTTGTTTGTTCTAGATTCAAAAGTGCACCAGTGGTGCTGCGTGCCGCGGAGCCCTGGAAGCAAAACATGTCCCGGGAAGATAGCTGTGGAACCGCCATTTTGTTTTTTTTTTACTGTAAAAAAATTTTATAATAAAGTTTAATGTATGCCCGATAACACCATTAAAAGTTTTTTTTCAAATACCTTCAATTTCGGGAGCAAAAAATTAGTGAAAAAACCTTTTTTTTTGGGCCGTTACAGTGGCGTTACCCCTTAAGGGGAGGTACCTGAGTAAACGGCGAGAAAAACAGATAAACTTCGGGAATTTTTATCTCAAAAAGTAATGTTTCGATTGGATCCGGGGTTTTTTTTATCGGAAAATATGTAAATTGAGGTATGTTTAGGAATTTTTAAAAATAAATTCGTTGACTGGAAGCGATTCGAACGCGATTATCTCGAAACATAATTTTCAAAGTCGGTGCCAGATGTATCTCGAAAACGGCTTGTCCGATTTTGTCCAAATTTGGATACAATATTCTTCGATAGTTTTTCTCGTTCGCCACGTAGGATTTTTTTGAAATTTTCATTTTTGACGGAATTGCGACCGTTTAAATTTAACATTCGTTTTTCGTTCGCAATTTCCGACGATTTTCGATTGCATACGCGTTGCATAAAAAAGCAATGGTTCTATCAAATGAAAAACCCCTACGTGGCGAACGAGAAAAACTATCGAAGAATATTGTATCGAAATTTGGACAAAATCGGACAAGCCGTTTTCGAGATACGTCTGGCACCGACTTTGAAAACTATGTTTCGAGATAATCGCGTTTGAATCGCTACCGGTCAACGAATTTATTTAAAAAAATGCCTAAACGTACCTCAATGTACATATTGTGCAATAAAAAGAAACCCGGATCCAATCGAAACATTAGTTTTTGAGACAAAAATTCCCGAAGTTTGCCTGTTTTTCTCGCCGTTTACTCAGGTACGTCCCCTTAAAGGAAAAATTAACAAAGAAATGAAAGGGAAATCGATCAAAGAATTGTGCGAGTGTGTGAGAGCCTTCGAATGCATGGTTAGAAAGGAAGCATGAAGAAGAAGGACGAAACATAAATGTTAACAAAAAAAGATCGAAACGTGTAAAAGGGTATTAATGTACAAAAGGGGGGAACTGTGTATAAACACGCAAGGGTACACTCGGACATAAAGAACTATACTTATAAATAATTTATTTTATTGATAATAATAACTGCTTTATGATATTATTAATGGTAAT
This sequence comes from Ophion obscuratus, assembly GCA_964007375.1. Classification (NCBI taxonomy): domain Eukaryota; kingdom Metazoa; phylum Arthropoda; class Insecta; order Hymenoptera; family Ichneumonidae; genus Ophion; species Ophion obscuratus. Next base: position 19,398,272 of record OZ023323.1, read on the forward strand.
TAATGATTTATGATATTAATAATAATAAATAATTTAGTTTTACTAAATTACTATTACTAAAATACTAAAAGAAAATGGGTGTAGTTACGAAGAGTCCGTACCGCCGATTAATTTGGAATTTCGTGCACCCACGTATTTTGATTCGCTAATCACGAATATGATAGTGAAAATGCCCGCAAATTATATTTTCAAAGCAAAAACTCACAAAAACTGCCGTTAAAAAGTTTTTCTATTTTTGTTTGATGAATGATGATCTTAAAGAAAAATGGATCCTACAAAAGTTGTAGTCTATAAAAAGATTGATCTTTTATGTTCCATATAGTTTTCGTCTAAAACCATTCTGTTTCGAGAAAAATGGGATAATGCATCCAATAAGAACAATTTGCTAAACTCTATTAGTTTCGATAATATTTACTTACGCACTTTACCGCGGGAAGGTTGGGGTATAGTCTTTAAAGTGCACGTTTTTTGTATTTTATTTTATTTTTCGCTTCTTTTCGTATTTTATTTTATTTTTTGCTTTTTTGTATTTTATTTTATTTTTTGCGTTTTTGTATTTCATTTTCTTTTTTGCTTTTTTATATTTTATTTTATTCGAGGCTTTTTTTGTATTTTATTATTACTTTTGCTTTTTTTTCGAAACGGAATGGTCTTAGACAAAGTCTGTATAAAACATTCAAGATCAATATTTTTATAAGCTACAACTTTTGTAAGAAATATTTTTCTCTAAGATCAACATTTATTGAAATAAAATAGAACTTAAAAAAAATCAGTTTACGCGAGTATTGACCTTGAAAACCAAATTTGCGGATATTACCACTACCATATTCGTGATCAGCGGTTCAAAATACACGGGTACGCGAAATTCCAAATGAATCAGCGCTGTGAGTTTTTCGAAACTTCATCCAAGAAAATTGTTGAACTTTCGATTCGCCTTCGACCTAGTCCCACCATTGGCCACGGAGCAACGGCGGCACATTCTCCGAGCCTCGAACGATACCTCCATAGTTTATCAATAGTTTCCCAACAAAAAAAGCCTTCAACATTGGCAAGCCTCCGTATCAACAGTGTACAAAATCCCGTCCTAATCATCCCGAGGCTTCCATCGGGAAAAATCACCGAGCCTCGGACCTGTCAGGGCCTCAAGCTTACGCAGCCCGGAAAAAAAAACCCCGTGCGGGCAGTCGATCAATAATATCCCTCTGAGTGTCTCGAGTATTTCGAAGCCCGTCGTGTAACATCGGCTATCGGTCCGACTCTTTTCTCCTAAATTTCCGTCGTTGACATCCTCCAAGTTTCCCCAACGGTACGTAGCCTACCTACGACGTTCCTCGGCTTTCGTACGCCCACGGATCTCTCGGAATCGTAGAAAACGAACGTGCCGCTGCTTTCTGCGCCCGTACGCAGCGCGCCCCATGGCAACGCCGAGAGTAAAAGATACGCGCGTGCTCGCATTTTCTACTCGAAAGAAAAGATTCGAGCGCGTCGTTGCCAATACTTTTGGCTGCCAGATTATTATTGTAGGCTTGTTGAAGAAAACAACAAAAAAAACTGTATTTACATCGCCTGGATTACGAATCTTGTATTCGTAACAATAATAGACAAATGAACAAGTCGAAATTCTCATTTGGCCTCGTTTTGTCGCTAGCGTAGTACACTTGCGGATGTGTGCACACACATACACTGTTACCATGCGGCGTGCCGAGCAGCAAATCGCTGTATACACGGAGCGCGAACGACGGAGAGAGAAACAGCTCTACGCGTACAGTAGAGTATTGATCAAACACCGCCGCGTATAGCTGCCTGCGGAACCTTCGCGCGGTGTCGCGTGTGTGTGTGTGTATACACACACACACACACACGCACACACACACACAACCACACACACAGCACACATACACATATACACACTGACAAACACACACGTAGTACGACCGTGTAAAGCACGAACGCGATCCCTGGCCAACCGTCCGCCTCTAGTGGAAATGTATGGTAGCTATTATACACACTCGCGCGCCCGCCCTCACACACACAACTATTATTATATTCCCAGCAATCGACGAGCTGTGACCCATTTGGCAACGTTCCCACCATTCGCGTTTTCGTCCCACGAAGTCGCGCGAATTCGTTCGCGCGTCTCCGCTCAGAATGATGACCTATTTTCACGGAGGTTAAAAAATTCGGTAGGTTGACGAAGGAAAAAGGAAAATGTCGGAAATTTCGTGGGTGATGTTGTTTTACGGTTCGGTGATTTCGCCACCCGTTTGTTACGTACGCACGTAGGCGTTTATTCGTCAAACTCAATACGCAATGGCACACGTATTGGTGTAACTCTGGATAAATGTAATAGGCGCGCGGTATAGCTGATCCGCTCTCCAAGTTGGGGAGCGCGCTCTGCCTAGAGAAGGGTTCGACGACCCGCGCACGTGGATTACCCGGCCAAAGTAGGTCACGACGTGACACGACGCTCAATCAAAATGGCCGCTCGCGAGCACGGGCGTTGCTCGTAGCGCGCGTAGCTAAGGAAAAATCATTGTCATTGGGGCACGTTTTTGCCAAGTGGCGAAAATCGGGACATTTTCAGCCGCGGGTTTTCCCCAACGGAGTCGATGGATACGTAACCCTGACGGTAATGACGTTGCTCGATTGCTTCACGAGAACGCGTTATCTCATTTCCGGGTATAGAATCGCATACGTATTCCTCTTGGTTTTTTTTCCTTATCTGCCGAATGCGCGGACGGATTGTTTCAGTGAACGCTTGAATTATAAAGGAAAATCGTTGCGAGCTCACACATGCGCGTGTGTGGTTCGAGCTTGAGAAAAATATTATTCTTCAGTCTTTAGAGAACATTTCGTTATCTTGTAGAAAAATGCCTTTTCTTTCTATTGTAACGTCTTAGGCCTTGTCGCGTGTTTCCACGCGATCCAGTGGAAAAGGCAGCACCGTACGGTGGCGAGAATTGATTTTTCCGAGTTGCGTCAACATAACCTCCGAGCCACACTTCCCATAGGCTGTGCAGGCTAGACCGGGGTCCAAACTCCGTACTTTCGAGCGTTCGCAACATTGGGAAACATAAGTGTTCCAGGCAAGCCGCGCTGGAGTAGATCGCGTCCGATATGCATGTACGCGTATGGTATTTCGACATGAATCTAACCTTAATTCGTTTTCTATGTTAATAGATAGTATGCAATGTAAAAACGGGTATAGGTTATTAAGATGGTTCGGAAGAAACAATTCAAAATTCCACTAACGTTTAACCTCCTTTTTTTGTGAGAAAGAGATATTATGTCATTAACCACGTTGAAGTAAAACATTTTAAGCCACTCCACCGTACCATTTCCGTGATATGAACGATGAAAGTTGGCCTAAAATACACGCACTCAAACGTAACCTCCGAAAAATTTACCGAAAATGATATCTTTACGTAAAATATAGTCGTTTGACCCAACAAACAAAAATTCTGATTCGAATCTTCGATTAATACGGAATTCACCTGCAAAAATTGTAGCTGAACCATCGTGTAATTTTTTCACAATAATTTATTTAATTTTGCTATGCGGCATCTGTCTCTGAACTGTGATCGGAGGGGATCGTCAGCTGTGATTGCTAGGGGAAATTCCTAGACGGCACACGCAGAATGCGATATGAATGTCGCCGAATGCCGACGATGCAGATCATGCTAAATACAATAAGAATAGAATAAAAGTAATAATAAAATGGAGAATAGAAAATTAATAAAAATATGTTGATTGTAGATCTTAATGTTTTTTTTATTGATTATTACGTATACAAATACACATATGAAGAACGGCTGTAAACATTTTTCTTTAGAAAACATTAAAATATCTTTCTGTTTTCGTTCTGAATATTTACCTGAATATGAAACTTTAAAAACTGCCTAGTCAATCTCTTATTATTTATCTGCGTGAACAAAAGCAGATTCATTTTCTGTATAAAAAGAAACGGCCACTTAAACGTAATTGTGTTATGTTTTGACATTCGTCGAGTTGTTGAGAGGTGATGTTTGAATTATTCTAAAGTGAGGTTATGTAGTGTTGCCAACTGCTTAAAACATGAACTCGCTAGTGAAGTCGATAATGATCAACCGAGTGCTCAATAATCAATGTCGATTGTAAGTATTTATAAAAATCGTCATAAATTTTCATTCTAATGGGCACCAAAATGAAAATACTTTTTTATGAGATTAAATGCGATATATTGTAAACATAAGAAAGAAAGAAAACAAAAATCGTTAAAATTATCAGTTTGACTTCCGGTTTTTCTTCTGAACTACCTTAAGAAGTTTGTTTGGCTGCAAGAGTGGCCATGGAATTACGAATTTTCGGCAGGCAGTCAACTTGTTGCGAAAATTTCATGTAAAAATTATTGGGCAATTTCATGTAAAAATTATTGGGCAATATCCAACTCATAATATTGATGAAAACTATTTCTAAGCCGGGAAATGTTATTATTTTTGCAATTGAACATACGTGTTACAATTTTTGTTTTTTAATTAGCCGACTTGGCAATAGCGGCCGTTTTGCCGTTGGCACGATTGAGTATCGCTAAAGCCACGGCGGTCCCAGGTTATTTACACGGTGAAAAACGTTCAACGTTTTATAAAGAGTTTTTTATTCGACACAGGCGAGAAAACGTTAAAAACGTCGAGAGGACGAATAAATACATTTTATTATAAAGTACAAATGCTGTAATACTCTGTACGTTTTAAACACCCGTCGATGTTGAGATACCCGCCAGTTAATGCTTGACTGTGAGTGCCTCACTTGACAGAGCCAGTTGAGGGGTTAGGCCACAGTAACGGGTATAAAATCACGTGCGAATTTAACAATCTTTTTTCGTATGAAAAAGTGATTCATTCATAAAATTAATTACACATCTATTTAGTATGAATATCAAGCTGTTAGAAAATATATATATTTTTTTTTCGATGTACAAAATGGCCGACTACTAATATTTTCTTTTGTTATCTTTTTTTCGGCGCTCTGCGGTGTGACATTTAGCATCCACAATTTTTTACCTAGAACAAAAAACAAAATTTTTCGTCAATTTACATTAGAATACCTAGAGAAGCGCGTACGGAATTTAAAAAATATTGCTTTATTGAAAAGTCGTAGGTATTTGAACTTAAGAAATGAATTTTCAGTGAAACATTTTGTTATAACTGCTCATAAAATGAAAAGTTTTCGATTAATCAGAAATTCCGTACGTACTTCTCTGCGAAATGCAATTTGGAACCTAACTTTTAAATTGCAGTAAATCGGTTGAAAATTGTTGAAGTTATTTGTCACGCCGTTTGGAAAAAGCTGTTTCGAGAAGTTTCGAATAGTCGGCCATTTTGTACATCGAAAAAAAAAAATATTTTTTCTGACAGCTTGATATTCATACTAAATAGATGTGTAATTAATTTAATAAGTGAATCACTTTTTCATAGGAAAAAAAAGGTTAAATTCGCACATGATTTTATACCCGTTACTGTGGCCTAATGAGGCTGAAGTTTGCATCGTTTGAGTGCAACGAAAATAAACATTTCTGAATTCCTTCAATCTCTTTTAGCTGATTTTGCCAATAAAAATCCTTCAAACATTTTTCAAGTTATTTATTTAGCGACCTACAAGATGAAGCTGTGTAAAAAAAACTTTTATAACAATGAAAAGCGTAAAAAAAAATATAAAGACGAACTTTCGTTGCGTTCCAACGATGCAAACTTCAACACCATTAACCCCTTGAGTAGAAATAAGACGAAGAATTTTTTTTTATCCTACATAAAATCGTCGATTCCACCTCCATGAAGCAAATATCCTGCTGCAGCTGCGATGTCCAGGGCTTCCTTTTGTTCCTGCCTCGATTTTTCGAAATTTTCAAACCCACGTAACCCCTTAACGCTTTACGTTTGAATATGAAGAACAGAGCGCTTTGTTATACGGGGACGCGAGGAAACAGAAGGTGTTACTTTTACCCAATACCCCGTTAGGGTACGGGCCCGCTCACGTGCCAGCGAAGATGTGACTCCTGACGGTGACTCTCCGTCTTTCGACGTTGTCAGACACGAGTAGGTGATCGTGCATAGACTTTATAGTGCGTGGGCGCAAACGCACGTTGTTGCCCTCCAATAAAAACTAAACGAAACTTCGTCACCATTCTTACAAAGAATCGACGGTGATCTTCCTATTCGAGTCGTCTTACCCTCCCCCTCCTCCCCCCCTCCAATCTATTTTCGCTAAACATTCGTGAAAGAAAATAAAAATAAAAATTGAAAAATTCCACGTTCTACAACCGGAAGCGCCTTGAATTTTTGCTGTTCAATTCGCACATGATTTTATACCCGTTACTGTGGCCTAACCGCTTAATGCGGCGTTGCCACGTTTAACCTACAAGTTTCGTGAATTTCCGAAAACAAAGCGTTCGAGCTCGAAATTCACTTTTTTTTTTCGGGTATCATTAATACACGAACCAGAGAAACTTAATTTTTTTACATTTCCAACGTTATAATCACGGTTTGCTCAATTTTTGCTTTAAGGGGAGATATCGATCTAGGAGCCGGAAGAGGTCATTTTTGTGAATTTTTTCAAGGAAAACTATTTGAAATTTCGGATCGGGGTTTTAATTATCTAAAAGTATATACACTCAAAAATATTTTTTATTTTCTTTATTCAAAAATATCACAAATATACAAGGATATTGTATGATCCTTGGAGCGTCGTAAAAAAATCTGCGTATACGGTACCCACTGGCGTTTCTTGAAAAATCATCTGAAAAAAACCAAAAAGATTATTAAATTAGATACTATATTCTAGTACTTGTCGTAGCCGATTTTGAAAATATCGATTTATGACAAAATGGCGGACGTTTGAACATAAATAGTGATTTTTGGGCCAAAAATTAGTTATTATTTTGCCTATAAAACAAAAACTAAGTAACGGAAAAAAATCCTATGACAAGTACTAGATAATGGTGTGTAGAATAACCACAAAAAACCTCAAGGCAATCGGTTCATTGGTTTTCGAGAAATTTCGGGTACCGATTTGAAAAACGTGGTTTTGAGAAAAACGCGTTTGAAAATTTGGGAATGAATAAATCATGAAATTTGTCAACTTACATGGAATCTTCGATACCAGGCTCATAGTGTAGGTCTTCTACGGTCGACGGAATGTTCATAGCTTCTAAATCCTCGACCTCGACCATCTAGGTGTATATCTCTCCTTAAATCAAAGTATTATTTTAGCCCCGACAGGGTTTACGAGGTGCCGAGTTTATTTTATTACCAAATAGATAGAGGTTCAACTTGTACGTAAAAAATCTCCGGGTGAGATTCCGACTCCCCCCCCCGCCGATCGAGCTGAAATTTTGCACAAACCTTCTTTTTAATATTTTAAGACAACCCCCTTAAGGGATTTTCGGCCAAGCGTTTTTGGGTTTGTTTGGGTATTTTTGTTTGGACAAAACGAAGATCGCGATAACATATATAGGTATGAACGGAGCTGTAGCAGATATAGCTATAGTCGGAGCGCGTTAAAAAAATTCAATATCTCGAAAACTATTGCGAATCGCCCAAAAGCCTTTTAGGGGTTGTCTTAAAACATTGGAACGAAGATTTGTGCAAAATTTCAGCTCAATCGGAGCGGAGGGACCTTATCCAAATCTCCGAAACTATGTTGTGAAATGGATGAATCTTTGGACAATTAATGAATCCTAACTTAATCTCTCGGTGATATAAATGTCAACCGTCTACCAGCATTTCGATCGGAGTCTTGAAACTTAATTCTTGAAATGTTCTAGCGAAACTTTAAATCGCGTACATATCATGTAAATTTGTAATACTTTTCCAGTGTATTTCATCATCGGCATATGTACAAGAAGATAATTAACAATTTTGAAAAGTATCAATCTCTCCTTTCCGGTCCGCCAGCAGTTACGTTGCGAAAAACGTTTTTACGTTTATATTCACAGACGAATCGGTCCTTTCGTCTCTACTTTTCAATTTCAACGTTTTTTTTGTAGGGGCCGATCGGAGTGTCGCGCGATCGTTTTTCTTTCGCGTCCCGTCTGTTGCTATATCGCTGAGTCGCTTGTTATCGGAGCGACGCAGGTGGTGAAATTTCGTACCCGAGCACTACATTTTCGCGGACGCTTATTCCACAGCTTCCCCTATGGAGTTTGGACTGTACTCTAACCGCCATACCGCAACCGATGAAACATATTCCGTATGACGTGTGCCGCAGCTCCTTCCGGGGGGTACGCCGCAGGCGCGTGTGTGTGTGTGCGCAAACCGAAGGAATTTCAATTCTTTTCGACGATCGGCACGTGCATATAACGCGGCGACAAATATAGATTTATCTCGCTGGCTAGGAATGTACAAGGACATTAAAAATATATTTTTGCTCTCACGGGATATATCGCGTGAATTCACTTCGCGCGAATTCATTTCGCGCGAATTCACGTTGATGGCGCGCGCGTACATCTGGATTTTTATGGAAATCCTTCGCTACGTTAATATCGTGAATTTTTCCATCGATACGACGCGATGTCTAGAGCACCATTATCAGCCGACGTCGCACATGTGTTTAGTGCGATCGACGCTGGAACTCCGAATCGCTGATTCGAGTCGCACGGTCGTATTTTTACATTCGTAAAAATCACGTATGAATTTTGGCGAACGGGAACATTTTGTCCGTATTACAACGATTGTTCATTTGCGGATTCGTAAACACTGATGCGCATTAACGCGACGCATCCGTTCGTCTCTCTCGCTCCGTCGTGATTGCCTCTAGCTCCGTCGTCATTGTACTCCGTCGCCATTGTCTCTAGTTCCGTCTCTCTAGGGCTCGTAATTGTCCCGTAATCGCAAGCGATCCAAAATTAGGGGCGCGGAGATTGAACTGCATGTCATTTTTCCTTTGTTGGCGTTTCGGCTGAACGGAACGTCCTATTTCTCCTTCGCATTTTCGTATTATCGCACTTCCGTTCGCAACGTTTACCGACCGCGGTATGTACCGGCAGTCGATAACGGAGCTACCGTGCGGCCGAGTCGCGCGACTGAGGATGAAACACCAATCGGTATAGGAGAAACCACAATACTATACCTATGCGTTCTCTCCTTCTGCTTCTTGGATACGTCACCGGGCAGCACGATCGCCGTTCACCGATAAGCCGCCAAAGTTTGACTTTTTCAAAACAGGCAAATCCTTTCACCTGCTCGTCCTTGTCGAAATTACTCGCAATTACTTCTCCTATTTTTATTATAATCGATAATCTACGCCGTTTTACCTACCACGCAATTTACTTCTCGTTTAATTCCCGACGAGCGACGAGGCCGACAAAACACTACGGGTTAAATAATCGTCTCATTTTTTTTTTCAACATATTTATTGCAAGCGAGCTTCAAAATGCAGCTGTCGTAATGATCTCTGATACATTGTAAATAATATTACGAGTCTAAAAAAACGATATTTATCGCACAGTTGACATCGTTAACGCAGACGACGTAACTTTATTGTTACGGAAAACTTGTTTTTCTTCAAATTTCATCTGCAATCACGTGAACGCAGTAGCATCGTAAATATATACATATATATTCACGGATACTGCAACAAGTAACTATATATATACAAATAGGCGGAGGGATTCGGGTTTTGTGGAAAGAGTTATTTAAATATATACTTGAATGTTCTTATAAAAACGTCGAACATCTTTGTGATTAGCCTTATCGAATTAACGGAACGTTTCTTCACATTGTATAAAATAATAATAATAAGGGTCCAGAGCACCATTTTATCTTTTTCGTTGTCCGAATAATTAAACGTGGCTTTCAGTTGTTATTGTTTTGTTCATTATTTACAAATTCAAAGCTCTCCCGGCTGAACCCTTTCGCCATGCGTACTTCATACGCGGGTTTTTCTTTTCTCATTTTTTCTTTTCATCCTTTTTTTTTTCCACTTTTTGTCTCCGCTCGCATTTGCATATCGCGCAGAACGTGCATATCACGTTCTTTTTTTTCCAGTCATTCGTTATTTTGCGCGAGCGGTTAACCTCGGCAATTTCGCTTTTTTTTTTCAACGCATCAAGAAACGAGGAACAGAAAACTGACTATTATAGCGCGAAATTTCGTGCCCTTGAGGGATCCGGTCTTTGAGAAGGCGATACAGGGGCAAAAAGGGTGATGAGGAAAGAAAGGGGGACGATCTGCGGGGGGTCTCAGAAACGGAAAATAGCGAAGTGACAAGTGCGGAGTGAAAGGAACGTGGAATCGTAAAAAACCAAGAGGGCATACGATCATCGATTGGCGTAAATATACATATGAGGCATTCCACGCCATTTCGCTCGGCCGTGACCCTGACCATTTTTAATTTTTTTATTTATTTTTTCAGATCAAATGGTATGCTATGCGAGGAGTATTTTCATAATTTTTAAAATTTTTGTCGCATGTATTACAGAAGTTACAATCTTTCTTTCGATATCTCTTAAATTAATCGATATATCGAAAAATGTCTATAGATCGATTTTTTTCATACTAGTTGACACACATAAAAAAGAGAATTTTTCAAAATTCATCGTTGTCAACGTTTTTTCAGCGTGTAAAGTGAAAACTATTTTTTTAAAAAGACAATTGCCATTTTTTTTTAATTCTCTAAAATAATATGATGAATTATAGGAATTTTAACGCTAGTCACATTGTGGGCCCATTTTTCCTTGTATTTTTTTAAAAAAATAAATACAATTTTTTTCACGAAAATTTCGAGTGTTTCGTATGAATTACTAATAATTTTTATTACTTATAATACTCGTAAGTAATAATGATTGTACTGATTTACAATTAGTAATTATAGTGATAATTTCACAATTGGTAGTCCGATCTAATATGTCGAAGAATTACTTTTCCATAAATAAACATCTAACTCTCTCGAGATAAAAAAATATGTACTTAGTGTTTCATTCATATATTCTCCTATAATGCATAATTTTTATTATTTCTTCTCGGAAAGTAATGGAAAAATAAGTCTTCGACATATTGGATCGGGCTCCTAATTGTGAACTTATCACTACAATTACTAATTGTAAATAAGTACAATCATTATTACTTACGAGTATTATTAGTAATAAAAATTATTAGTAATTAATACAAAACACTCGAAATTTTCGTGAAAAAAATGAATTTATTTTTAAAAAATACAAGGAAAAATGGGCCCACAATGGGATTAGCGTTAAAATTCATATAATTCATCGTACCATTTTAGAGAATTTTTCGAAAAAAAACTAAAAATGGCAATAATCTTTTTAAAAAATCGTTTTCACTTTACACGCTGAAAAATGTCGACAATGATGATTTTAATTTTTTTTCATTTTTTTAAATGAAAGTGTGAACTAATAAGAAAAAAATCGATCTACAGACATTTTTCGATATATCGATTAATTTAAGAGATATCGGCGTTAAAACGTTTCCGAACATTCTGAAATGCAGATTTTTCGAAAAATTGTAAATTCTGAAATACACGTGATAAAAATTGAAAAATTTGTGAAAATACTCCTTACATAGCGTACTATTTTGTAAAAAAAATTAAAAATGGTCAGGGTCACGGCCGAGCGAAATAACGTGGAACGCCTCGTATATACGTAGATATATAAAGTAATTAAATTTGAAAATCCCCGTCTAGCTTGTTCGAGTGCCGATGTTGGCGTAATTTCGTATTTTTACGATTCAAAACTGCATTGGGAGTCCGTCGCGAGACTCTTGCACCTGCAGTAAGTCTCTCATTACTGAGCTCAAAAGTTCGGAGAACTCCTACGCACCGGACGAAAGGAATAATGTTACAGACGTGGCGGGAAAGAAAAGAAAAAAAAAAACTTGAGGTAAGTTATTTGGATGTTATCACTGTCGGATCGCTTTCGTGGCACGAAATTTCGCTCCTTCGACCACGGAGGCACGAGAATTCATCCGCGCGCTTACTTTCGAGCGTCCTTGGTCTGGTATATAGAGTAAGTAAGATCACAAGCGTCTTGGGGCTCCCTGCGCGTTCGCACAGCGCGACGGTCACCCCGGGTTAGAATATACGTAACGTTAAACTTATTTATTCTTCTTCTTCTCCTTAGCATACCTCTTAACGGGCTACTTATAATTGTATGGTGACACCGCGTGTCGTTTTCACTCTTGCGTGTACAATTTGGCTGCGCAACGTTATTTTCTTTCAGCGAGCTTAATCTCCTTACACTTGGGACGCGAATTAAAAAAAAAAAAACAATATCATATATACAACGTCGTTCGGTTCGCTCTTTTTTTTTTTCGTGTCCTTTTCCACGCTCGTCGGGCCCAATCACTTATTTTTTCCCTTTCATTGCTTATAATTCTCTCGTTTGGATTTTCCGGCCGTATTTGTGCGCCGGGCAAACGCGGATTTCGTCGTTCGTCTTAATCCCTTATATCACATGTATATAAGAAGGCACCACGCGGCAACGAGGGCCCGAAAAAAAACGCGCGTATACGAAAACAACGTCGCGCGTTTTTTTTTTTTTTTTTTCGTTCTACTCTGTGATGTTTCTCGTTTTTTCACTGTCGAACGTCGCGTTATTTCTCGACGATTTGGCGAAAATTAATTTCGAAAAAAAAAAAAGAACGCAGACATCGTGTGAATATTTCGTGAAAATTCCGATAAATTTCGCACACGTACTCTAAAATACATGCGTATATTGCACTGAATTCGAGCATCGAAAATGTTTTACAAACGCACGCGTTCGTACGCGAGAATTGAGATATTCCAAGCAACGAACAAATTTCTCGGTCGGAAATTCTTTTCCGCGGATAACTCGGTTTCGAGAGCGCTCGGCCGTTTGGCGCGACGGATCAGTCTGGATCATCCGGACCACATAGGTATGGCGTGGCGTTTGTTTTCGAGCGTGAGGATTCGCAACGTCGAGGCAAACGAGCTTTAAACGAAGACTAGGCACTTTAGGTTTTTTGTTTCTTCTTTTTTCTTCGGCGGTAGAATTACACGTGTAGGAAGAAGTGAAGAATCTTCTTTTCGCCTATCACGTATCCTTTTTCTTTTATCGCACGCGCACTTTGTTCTCCTGTGAGGGAGACCGGAATGGAGACCGGAAGTGTGTGTGTGTGTTTCGTTGAAAGTTCTTGTTCATCGTTGGCCGGTTTTTCGATCAGTGACAAAGAGGTCGGCTAATCGATCGCCTCCTTGAGGGCGGCCAATTGTTCCTCGCCGAGTTTCACCTTGTCCTGAATCTCACGTCCGTCCATTATGAGTTTGGCTTTCATGTTGATGAAGTGCTGATAGTCGGCGTATTCCTCGTCGTTGAGGTACTTTGACAGTATCGCCGAGACGTTCACGCTACGCTTGTCGATGTTGCTCTTCAGAATCTTCGCCTCCTCGAGCTGATCCATCAGCTTGTCCCGTTTCGACTCGAGAATTTTCTACGACGAGATGCAGCACGGGGAAAAAAGAGGAAACGAAGATTAGACGTTACGCATCGACGGGTGGAGGGATGACGATTTAAGGGGCCAGTGCACTTTGAAAATTTCAAAAAATCGACAGCAAGCAAGACTTGAAGAAATCGACGATGATGAGCAATCAGAAGGGATTTTGTACGGTGAAGGAATTGCCGATTGAGTTTAGGTAAGAGTTTTTCATAGTATAAACTTCAAACGTGTTTTTCTCGAAACAACGTTTTCAAAATCTAGCTCCATCGTATCTCTAAAACTGATAAACCGATTCTCTTGAAATTTTAACCACACATTGTAAACACGATTCGCAACAAGATGACTCTTGATGGTTTTAAAATTTTGATTTTTACTCTTGTTTTTTTGCGTAAAACGGCGAAAAAACGCGTTTTATTACTTTTTTCGTTTTTCATTTGCCATTTTTTTTATTTTGTTGATAAAACTTTATATTCGAGGGTCATTTTGTAGCTGGTGTCGTACTGAATCTAATGGAATTTGATTTTTTTGTTTCAGACAAGCCGTTGCCGAGTTGTGATGGAGCTACCTAGCCCACCTATTTTTGAGGCGTTACTTTGAACTATGGTTTTTGTACTTAAAAATGAAGAAAAATGAATAAATTGAAAAAAAAAATGTATTTCAAGACTTTATTTATCAACAGCAACTTTATTTATCCGACTTTATTTTTCAAAACTATTTTTTAGACCTTTATTTATCAGACTTTATCAGCTTTATTGACTTTATCAACTTTATTTAGAACTTTATTTATCAGACTTGATTTTTCAAGACTTATTTTTCAGACCAAAGATTTCATTTATATTCGTATCTTTTATAAAATCCTCAATAAAAAATCGCGAAAATAACCTTTTTCCGTGGCTCCAAAGTGGACTGGCCCCTTAATTAACATACATACTTAGGGTCGCACAAATTTTAGCTCTATTTTTTTTTCTTCTTTTTCTCACTATCCAAATATCATCTTTAAGGAGCTATACCAGCGTGATACTGTAAAAAAATCGATTTTTTTTGCCCTGTTTCGACAGTTTATACTTTCAAGAATATGAGACGAGATTTTTATACTTTCAAGAATATGAAATGAGATTTTTCAAATTTGCTGACATTGTAAATCAAAGAGCAATTATCCGATTGACTCGAAATTTCAACTGAGTACTCTTGAATATATTTACTCTACAATGGCGTAGAATATTTTTGATTGGATGAAAATTGAAGATTTGGCATTGAAAAAAAAACGATCATTTTATAGGCAAGAAAACAGACTTTTTTTGATAACTACACCATTTTGTTAGATTTTGATATTTTTCGAAAATCCTACGTCATTGTACAGGAAATACCCTTCCAGTTCAACGACATTTTTTCCTTTTTCGGTTTTAGCTACTCAAACTTTTTTTTTTGGCGCCTCCGAAGGCAGCGCATAAGTCGCTTCGATCTCAATATTTTTCGATGAAAAAATGACATAATATAGGTCAAATATAGCCAAATTTATCCTTAATTTTCCGAAACATTTAACCGAGTACCTTTCTTCCAAAAAATTCCCGAAAATCACCCAAATGTTCACCGTTCGCACTGGTATAGCCCGTTAAAAAATTATTTGAAATGTTCAATTTTACAAAAAGTGTGAATTTTACTAAACATTCATTCGGATCAAAATGACGCAGTGTGTCAACGTAGGTTAAAAAAAGGTAAAAAATAGTTGGTTCAATTTTTCAAGTTTGACAATCTTACCCTCTCGGGATGCTCGGCGGGCATTCCGTAAAGTGCGTTTTCCGCGCGTGCCAATCTCCCGCTGAGTCCGAGCAGCAGGCTCGTTATTTTGCCAACTTCCTCGACGTGCAAGCGATACTTGGAGGCCTCGGCGGGTCGCGCGACCTCGGACACGCGCGACGACACACGAGTACCCAGTGCCTCGTTCAACTCGCCCTCTTCGCGTACGGCCTCCTGCTCCGCCCTTAATACTAAGACTTTTTTGTCCAACCTGAGTACGAGTTCCTCCTGCAAGTGAGGCATGCAATTTCTCCTTGTTATTGTCTCGTGCAATCGTCAATTGATCCAATTGCTTATTGATACGTGCTCGTCGTGTCGACGTAGTCCTGGCTTGTTAATTCGTAAATTTCATCTTCAAAACATCGAGACAAATTTCACAAACGTAAGAAAGAAAAAAATCTTGCTCCAGGAGGAAGTTAATTGTCTAAAATTGGCCTGGAGCAAGCGTTTGAGAGGGCAATAAAATGATGACGTTCGAGCGTTATCGGTCGATGCATTCACCTTCTTCTGCCTGAGATCGAGACTGTCGTTGGTGCTGTTCGTTGCGCTCGAACGCGTCGAATTGTCCCCCGAGCTGCTCGTCGAAATATCCTCGTCCGTAACGTCGCGGGAGTATCTCGTTAAGAATCTCGCTTTGCCCTCGGAGGTCGTGAAGTAAGCCGAAGTTGGCGAGAGAGGGCTGCTCGGATCGGTCGTCGATAAGGGCGTGCTTGGCGTCGAAAGCATCCTTTCGTTCCTGTATAGAAAATCAAGCGTTATTCCCCGATTTCACTCTGATGCAAATGCAAAAATTTCAAAAGAAAAAAAACAACAACAACACGACCGAATAAAGAAAACAAAAAAAGAAAGAACAATCACCGAACGTAAATCAGTGAGACCGAGCACCGCGGCGACGCGATTACGTCAACGTGCAACAGTGTGACTCACGCTACTGTGAATCAATAGGTGTACACGGCTGGTGCACGCACACACACGTGTCAGACGAGAAAGAGGCGAGTCAAAAATTAATCGATCTTCTTTTCTCGAAATTCCAAATTGTCAAGAGTTTTACGTAAAAATCACTAAGGGGGCGAAAAAAATTGGTTTAAGGGGCTATACCAGTGTGACACTTAAAAAAAATCGTCTTTTGCCTTTTTCGACAGTTTATACTATCAAGAATATTATTATCATTTATATCATTTTATCTTGCAAAAATCGATAATTAAATCTTTAAATGCGTTTTTCCTGAAATGAGATTTCCAAATTTGCTGACATTGTAACTCAAAGAGCAATTATCCGATTGACTTGAAATTTGAACTGAATAGTCTTGAATATATTTACACTACAATGACGTAGGATATTTTTGATGGGATGAAAATTGACGATTTGGCATTGAAAAAAACGACCATTTTATAGGCAAGAAAACAGCCTTTTTTCATAACTACGCCATTTTGTTAGATTTTGATATTTGACGAAAATCCTACATCATTGTACCGGAAATACCTTCCAGTTTAACGACATTTTTTCCTTTTTCGGTTTCAGCTACTCAATCGGCCGGAATCATGTCAGCAGTGGAAGAACTTTTTTTTTGGCGCCTCCGAAGGCAGCGCATGAGTCGCTTGGATCTCAACATTTTTCTATGAAAAAATTATGTACTTTAGGTCAAATATAGCCAAAGAAATGCTTAATTTTCCGAAACATTTAATTGGGCACTTTTCTTCCAAAAAATTCCGGAAAATCACCCAAAATTTCAGCGTCCACACTGGTATAGCCCCTTAACCTTTTGAAGCATACATTTTTCTTTACGTGCAATAGGCTTGAAATTTGGTACTGGGGAGTTTTCGGGATCGCTGGTTACGAATCTGCACTCAAAATTCGGGAATTCAAGATGGCGAATCCAATATGGCGGACTATAAATGCAAAACCTCGTTTGATGATAGCGAAAGTTGGTACTCGGGGGTTTTCGGGGTCGCTGATTACAAATCTGCACTCGAAATTCGAGAATTCAAGATGGCGGATCCAATATGGCGGACTATAAATGCAAAACCTCGTTTGATGATAGCGAAAGTTGGTACTCGGGGGTTTTCGGGGTCGCTGATTACAAATCTGCACTCAAAATTCGAGAATTCAAGATGGCGAATCCAATATGGCGGAACATAAATGCAAAACGTTGTTTGATTATAGCGAAAGTTGGTACTCGGGGGTTTTCGGGGTCGCTGTTGATTGAAATAAGCTCCCCACCCCCCCCCCCCCAAATAGATCATCAAATGCGAAAAAATCCTATCGTTTTTGCCCCTTACAGCCGCCATATTGGATCCGCCATTTTCAATTTGACGGTTTAGACTTCGGGTTCGTATTCGGTGGATCAAAAACCAAGTTTTTACCTATTTTTTGGTTATGGTTTACCTGCTCGATTAGTCGTAATCAGATTTATGATGTAAAAAGTTCGTTTTTTGGCACTTTCGTTATTGATGACGCCCGCTACGTGGAAAATCAAAATTCAATAGGTATGCTTTAGTAGTTATTGAAGTCTTGGGGACCTTGAAACGCATTTACAAACCGCCATATTTGATTAAAAAACACTTTTGAATCGTCAAAATCTGAATTGAATTAGGCGTAATACCAGTGTTACACTATGTCTCAAAGGGTTAAAAGGGATTTGAAACAAAATTTTAAATAAAAAAATGCCTTTAAATAAAAAAATTTGCTGATTATCACGATTTTTTTTCAAGGGAAAGATTTCTTCATCATTATTGAGACTTAGGGTATGTTTTATTACTACTATTGGCTGTTACATGGTATTTAAAAAAATCTTTAAAAATGGCGGCAGTATGGCATGGTCTTCTAAACTGCATTTCCAAAACTGGCAAATTTGGTATCCATCTTTCTAATCTTGTTGTCTAAAACAGGGATTCCCAAACTTTTCGGTCTGCGTTCCGAAATTTTTCGATAGTGTTTGTCATGCATATTAGTGACTGTATACAATAATTTTTTTAAAGCGATCAATTTAAGAATTGCGGCTGTGCAGCGTTTATCTCAATACTGCATTTTTTAAGTTGGCCGGAAACGTAATTCAGACAATTTTCAACCGATTCACTTGAAATGTTGAATATATCTTGAAAAATACATTGTCTATGGAAGTACGTAGGATTTTTTTTATATCGCATAGTTCATTTGTTATTAACGATTTTTTAGGCAAATTTTTGGAAAGTGAACAATTTGCCTAAAAAATCGCCAGATAATTGTTAATAGCAAATGAACTATGCAATATAAAAAAAATCCTACGTACTTCCATAGACAATGTATTTTTCAAGATATATTCAACATTTCAAGTGAATGGGTAGAAAATTGTTTGAGTTATGTTTCCGGTCGACTTAAAAAATGCAGTTTTGAGATGAACGCTGCACAGCCGCCATTTTGAAATGAACCGCTTAAAAAAAATTTTATACGGTCTGATATGTATGATAAGCACCCTTTTTTTGTAATCTTGATTTATTTTGTAGTTTTTCGGAAAAAAATCCTCAAAAAGGCTACTTCTTCGGCCTCTAGAGTAGCCTAACCCCTAAATCCCGCCGTCTGACAAATTCCGCCGCAACGCATTTAGAAGATCGTCCCATAGCTCCTCCATTTTTGATGATTAATAATAATTACAAAATTCTACGTAACAGCCGAAAGTAGTAATAAAACATACCCGAAGTCTAAGAAATGGTTTGATGATTTTGAATAACGTTTGGAAAAATTATTATTTGTATTTACGAAATACAAAAATTTTCTCGTTCACGTACATTTGTTATTTTATTTTATACTTGGAATTTAAAAATTGGACACAGCGGTATGAAAAATTTGGAATTAAAGTACACGTATTTCACTAGGTCGTCAACAATCGTGTGATAATTTGATATATCATTTTTGAATAATACCGAACGTATTGTACTGTTATGATACTTCCGGCATCACAACAGTGATACCGGAAGTATCACTGCTATTCTAGTCTTCTGCTAGTCGATTATTTTCGTCTCAAAACAAGAATAATCGACATGTAGGAAAATATATAAAATTCACTATCGCATTAAAATCCTACCGTTTGTTAAGGGCTTACACGTACTTGAAATTTTCTTTAACGGCGGGGTAAAGTTAATTCGGCGAAAAAAGGCATGTTTTTAAGAATTTTTTTTGGCGTAACAAATAGTGTTCGTTTATTGAAAAATTTACATATAATAAAGTAACATTTGAACAACATTCTCCTAAATTTGCATTGCAAAATATTCAAAATTGAGCGAGTGAAAATTAAACCCCGGAGGCGCCTCGAAAAAAAGTTGGTTTGCGGTGTGCACCATAACTCGCAACAGAATCATTTGAAACAAAAAAATCAAAATGCATTTGTTAAAGGAGATGTTTCTCGAGGTAATGACGGGAGGATTTTTTTTTTTTCGATTCTTCGATTTTTCGTAGCACTTGGGAGCCAAAAACCCAATTTTCGCTTAAAAAATCGGCTAATTTGTTGTTGAAAATTTAGTAATTATTTAAAAAAAACAAAAAAGCTCTCGACAATACCTGGTGAATTATGTGAAGAAGTACTGTGCAAAATTTCAAAACGATTGGTCCAGTAGATTTTGAGTTATCGTGCACACGGACTTCAAATATGACAAGTCTCAGAAAAACGATTTGAAAAACGCAGAAGAGAAGAGAACGGCATGGAGCAATAGACGCTCAAATACTCATAACTTCGTCAATTTTACTCCGATCGACTTGAAATTTTAACACAATATTCTTGATATATTATGCATTCAATTAAAATTTTTTTTTAAATGAAAAAAAATTTTTTAATACTTTACCCCGCTCTTAAGAAGAGATATATACCTAGATGGCCGAAAAAATGGATTTAGAAACTATGAACCTACACTATAGGCCCGGTATCGATGATTCCATGTAACTTGACAAATTTCATGATTTATTCATTCCCAAATGTTCAAGCGCGTTTTTCTCAAAACCACGTTTTTCAAATCGGTACCCAAAATTTCTCGAAAACCAACGAACCGATTGCCTTGAGGTTTTTTTGTGGTTATTCCATACACCATTATCTAGTACTTGTCATAGGATTTTTTTTCCGTTACTCAGTTTTTGTTTTATAGGCAAAATAATAAGTTATTTTTGGCCCAAAAATCACTATTTACGTTCAAACGTCCGCCGTTTTGTCATAAATCGATATTTTCAAAATCGGCTATGACAATTACTAGATTATAGTATCTAATTTAATAATCTTTTTGGTTTTGTTTTTCAGATGATTTTCGAAGAAACGCCAGTGGGTACCGTATACGCAGATTTTTTTACGACGCTCCAAGTATCGTACAATATCCTTGTATATTTTTGATATTTTTGAATAAAGAAAATTAAACATATTTTTGAATGTATATACTTTTGGATAATTAAAACCCCAATCCGAAATTTCAAATAGTTTTCCTTGAAAAAATTCACCAAAATGACCTTTTTTCCGGCTCCTAGGTGTATGTCTCCCCTTAAATTGTCCGACTTTAGGCGTTTATAGGTAGGTGCCACGAACCGGCGAACTTTGAACGCGTTTTTCTCAAAATTACTGTCAAAATCCGTGACCACGTTCTTTCACTTTGGGCTGCGACATTTTTTCTTTCCAAAAACAATATTTTCTCGAATCCTTCATCGAAGCCCTCGCTGATTTCGTGCAAAAACTAAACACGTTCGATTCTTTATTCCCGATAATTTGTTTCCAAGCAATAGTGGTCACCGTGAAAGACGTTTTTCAAACACCAGTCTGCACAAACCATCATACCTACCACATTTAAAATATATATTTCAATACAAAAATTTCCCAAGATTCTCAAAACCATACTCTTTAATGCAAAAAAAAAACACAATTCAAAACCTGCACACGTTTTTCCAGAAAATTCACGAAAATTCACGAAAATTCCTCTATTTTTCCGGCCACGAGCTAGATGTAATCTTCTTTAGAATTTCTCTGGCTTGGATTTGGGCTTTCAAAAAGAATATACCGTGTGACCGAGTGACACGATGATTCGCGTGTTACTGAATAATCGACAATGTCTACGGTCTCTGGGGGTATGGGACAAAAATCGAGGACCCCCACCCTTCCACACCTCAGGCCCCTTGTGTGCCTAGTTATACCTACTCGATGACAATATCATTTATGGTCAAGTTACGCAATGTCATCGGCTTGGAGTGCACTTTCACTCGCCTTGAACACGCGCGCGCGAGGAAATATCTTTCACGGCTGATTCAAAATGAAACGTGTCTATGGAGTCTCGGGAAAAATTCAAGGCGCTTCCGGTTGTAGAACGTGGAATTTTTAAATTTTCTTTCACGAATGTTTAGCGAAAATAGATTGGAGGGGGGGGGGGAGGAGGGGGAGGGTAAGACGACTCGAATAGGAAGATCACCGTCGATTCTTTGTAAGAATGGTGACGAAGTTTCGTTTAGTTTTTATTGGAGGACAACAACGTGCGTTTGCGCCCACGCACTATAAAGTCTATGCACGATCACCTACTCGTGTCTGACAACGTCGAAAGACGGAGAGTCACCGTCAGGGAGTCACATCTTCGCTGGCACGTGAGCGGGCCCGTACCCTAACGGGGTATTGGGTAAAAGTAACACCTTCTGTTTCCTCGCGTCCCCGTATAACAAAGCGCTCTGTTCTTCATATTTAAACGTAAAGCGTTAAGGGGTTACGTGGGTTTGAAAATTTCGAAAAATCGAGGCAGGAACAAAAGGAAGCCCTGGACATCGCAGCTGCAGCGGGATATTTGCTTCATGGAGGTGGAATCGACGATTTTATGTAGGATAAAAAAAAATTCTTCGTCTTATTTCTACTCAAGGGGTTAATGGTGTTGAAGTTTGCATCGTTGGAACGCAACGAACGTTCGTCTTTATATTTTATTTTACGCTTTTCATTGTTATAAAAGTTTTTTTTTACACAGCTTCATCTTGTAGGTCGCTAAATAAATAACTTGAAAAATGTTTGAAGGATTTTTGTTGGCAAAATCAGCCAAAAGAGATTGACGGAATTCAGAAATGTTTATTTTCGTTGCACTCAAACGATGCAAACTTCAGCCTCATTAGGCCACAGTAACGGGTATAAAATCATGTGCGAATTTAACCTTTTTTTTCGTATGAAAAAGTGACTGCACTCGTAAAATTAATTACACATCTATTTGGTATGAATATCAAGCTGTTGGAAAAAATATATTTTTTTTCGATGTACAAAATGGCCGATTAATCGAAACTTCTCGAAACAGCTTTTTTACAATTGGCGTGACAAATAACTTCAACAATTTTCACTCGATTTACTTCAAATTAAAAAGTTACGTTCCTCATTGCATTTCGCAGAGAATTACGTACGGAATTTCTGATTAATCGAAAACTTTTCATTTTATGAGCACTTTATGAGCAGTCATAAGGAAATTTTTCACTGAAAATTCATTTCTTATGTTCAAATACCTACAACTTTTGAATAAAACAATATTTTTTGAATTCCGCACGTACTTCTCTAGGTATTCTAATGTAGATTGACGAGAATTTTTATTTTTCGTTCTAGGTAAAAAATTGTGGATGGTAAATGTCACGCCGCGGAGCGCTTAAAAAAAAGATAATAAAAGAAAATATTAATAGTCGGCCATTTTGTGTATCGAACAAAAAAAAAGATTTTCTAACAGCTTAAAATTTATACTAAATAAATGTGTAATTAATTTTATGAGTGAATCACTTTTTCATATGAAAAAAATTGTTAAATTCGCACTTGATTTTATACCCGTTACTGTGGCCTAACCCCTTAAAACTTTAATCGCATTTTTCTCAAAACACTATTTTTGAAGTCGGACACGATTTCTCAATAACGAATGCACCGATTTTATTGAAATTTTGCACGCTTCTTCAAAATAACATTGACTAGTGATTGCACGAAGGTTTTTTTTTTCATTACAACTAATTTTACAAGGCTAAACGTAGTGTAAATTGTACCAAAAATTGAACTGTTTTCCATAAAACTGCCAAAAATTCAAATTTGAATTTTTTTTGAAATCCCTAGTTCAATCACGAGCTATACTTGTCTACTAACATACAAAAATTCTTTTTCAATTTCAGATAAAGCTATCATGAGTTATCATGACCGCAACGAGGACACATTTTTAGGGGTCTCCGGAAACCAAATCCCACCGGCTAAATTTCCCACAATTTTGGATGAATTTTTTTGTAAAGTATTGCTGAAATATTGCTTTTTTGTGTGCTTAACATTTTGAATAAAATAATTTATATGTATTTTTTTTAAATAGAAAAAATATGTTTTTTTTGGGCTTCGAAACCCACGCAACCCCTTTAAACTCTACGGGACACACGACGTTTTTACAGTGCGATCCGATGCGGAGAAAAAGAAAAGGCAACAAATACGGAATTGTTGATGACTATTGTCTTGGCATGTTCGTTGCGTGTACCTTGAATCCTCGTTTTCCGTATCTGCAGAATGGCCCGAATTGAAATCGTCCAACGAGGGTGGCCGTTTTGGTCGTGGTTGCAGAGTCGCTTCTACCCTGAAGAGACCCGACACGTAGTCCGTCGGCTTCTTGTGTTCCGGTGCAGGCACTGGAAAAGCGAGAAAAAAAAATGGAATGTTTGACCGATGAGTGAATTTATAATTAGCCGAGGGGAAAAAATAATAACTGGTTGTTGTGTTTTTTCAAAGCTTGATCTAGCACCTCCTGGTAGAGGCAAGTTCCGAATAAATTTGGTCTGATTTGGCCGGTGATGAGAAACGAATCAGCATTTTTTCTAGTCGAGGAACGAGCCTAGCTTCAGCTCTCGTATTCCGATCCTGATTGGGTGCGGGGTGTAATATTAATGGGTCTTCTCACTTTAGACGCTAAAAATTATATTATCGATATTGATATAAAAGTTGTTACACTTAAGGGGTTAGGCCACAGTAACGGGTATAAAATCAGGTGCGAATTTAACAATTTTTTTCGTATGAAAAAGCGACTCACTCCTAAAATTAATTACACATCTATTTAGTATGAATATAGCGCTGTTAAATATATATATATATATATATATATATATATATATATATTAGACTGATTAAAAAAAAAATTATTTTTTTTCCGTCTGGATTCTCGTGCTATTGTTGGGCACTAACAAAAGAAAATTTGTCTAAAAAAATGGGCGCGGTCACTGAATTTTTAGAGGTGGCTATCTCGACTTTTTTGTATTTGAATTTTTTTTAACTAACGTATTGCATTTAAGCATATTCATGGCTTCGGATTACAGATAAAAATCGGAAAAGTTTTGAGTTTGTTCTTTTACAAACATAACAGAGAAAACCCGACCATACGTCGAAGTGCACACGAAACGATGAAAGAAGTTTTCGAACAATGGAAATGTGCTGAAATTCCAACGCGTCGATTGAATAACGCAATCTTGAAATCAATAAAACTCCATCTAGTCTTGAAAAAACTATTGAAAAATCGGGTTAAAAAGAATTTGCCGTCACAAATATCGAAGGAGCGTAAATTTAAGAGAGATTTGGACAAACTGTTCAACGTTGCACATTTTCGTTCTGCCCAAAATGTTAACGAACTTGAGAATGGCTGGGAAGAAATGTAAATGAGTTTGAAGATAATATAAGCGTAGCATTTTGAAAATGTAAATATACGATTTATGAATAAAAGCTTATAATTTAATTTTTCGTAAAAAAGTGCGAAATGTTAATGCGTATAAATAAATCTACACGAATAACGAGAGTAGTATAGACGCCATTATTGATCTACCTGGATTTGAATTGTGAATATTGCAATCTTTGCAAATTGTTAGAGTTTATTTTTGTTATGAAAAAGCTGCTGGATGTGATTTTTATCCGTAATCCGAAGCCATGACTATGCTTAAATGCAATACGTTCGTTAAAAAAATTGAAATACAAAAAAGTCGAGATAGCCACCTCTAAAAATTGAGTGACCGCGCCCATCTTTTTAGAGAAATTTTGTTTTATCAGTGCCCAACAATAGCACGAGAATCCAGAAGGAAATTTTTTTTTTTGAATCAGTCTAATATATATATATATATATATACAAATACAATAATACAATCCACAATTTTTTACCTACAACAAAAAACAAAAATTCTCGTCAATCTACATTAGAATACCTAACGAAGTACGTAAAGAACTTAAAAAATATTGTTTCATTCAAAAGTTGTATGTATTGGAACTTAAGAAATGAATTTTCAGTGAAAAATTTCGTTATAACTGCTCATAAACTGCTCAAAAAATGAAAAGTTTTCGATTAATCAGAAATTCCGTACGTACTTCTCTGCGAAATGCAATGAGGAAAATAATTTTTTAATTTCAAGTAAATCGAGTGAAAATTGTTGAAGTTGATTTGTGACGCCAATTGGAAAAAAGCTATTTCGAGAAAAACGCGTTTAAAGTTTTAGGCACTTAATGGCCGTGCCAGAGGTGGGCTTACGTTATACGCTGAAAGACGGTGAAAAACATGTTCTTGCTACAAATCGAATAGTAACTTATTCTTATGATGATAAAGCACCGTTTTAGCGAAAAAAATCGATTTTTTGAAAATTCCACTGTGGCCTTACCCCTTAAAAAATTGTGCGAGTATGTGAGAGCCTTCGAATGCATGGTGAGAAAGGAAGCATAAAAGGGAAAAAGGACGAAAGACAAATCTTAACAAACAAATAAGGAATTGTGTAAAAGGTTATCATTGGACAGAGGCGGGGGGTGTAAAAACCCGTAAGGGTATACTTGGAAATATATAACTATGCTACCAAAATGTTTGGATATTATCATTATATATTTTATTGCCCCGGGCAATATACTGCCTCAGTTTCCACTGGGAAACATCCACTACCCCGGTGGATTATTATTATTATTATTATTTTTTAAAAGTTTTTTTTATCATTAATAATAATTATTAATTAATTTTAATTATTAAATTAATTATTAAATTATTATTATTATTATTATTATTATATACAGTATGTAATTCGACCAAATTTTCGTACATCTTTAACATTTCGCGTGTCTCTTGGTCCAGTTACTTTTTCGGCGCTTAGTATTGGTGCGAAAATAACGGGATCAGTCTGTGGATAATTTCATGAGCTGTAATTTATTTTTTCGATTAAAAAGTTCAGCGAGTAAAAATTGGGATACAATGAGAACATCGTAACGCTTTTGTAGCTCGAAATTGAGACAAAAATGAAATACTTCAGGTCGAAAAGGATGAAACAATTGTTCCGTTTTCGTTTCTCGTCTATTCGGACGTCATTTTTGCGCCGGAGGAAGAAGATTTGACCAGAAGTTGGAGAATATCCCAGCAAAATTGATATACGGTTGAAGCTAAAAATGTGATAAAAATGAAAAGCAAAATTAGAATCTTTGCGAGCTGCGATTGATGAGATCCTTGAGAGATGAAATTTTTTATGTTGATGGAGCACATCGAACTCGACCATATTCTTCAGTTGAGACGCTTACGAGAGGTAATCTAATAAATGTGTACGTGTTCGCGTGTGTGTGTGTGTGTGTGGACCGTTGATCGCGTTAACGCTTATTAAATTGAAAGGTCGACGCTCCGGTCGCTCGGCCACTGCGGCTTCTCTTTCTCTTTGGTATTTTTTTCTCTCTTTTTTCTTCACCACTCGAAGCCCACGCGTACGGTCTTCCGCGTATTACGCGCCGTCCGTATACGCGGCTATTTTCAACGAGCAACGAATTTGCTACGCACCCAGGGCACGAGAAGCTAGTCTGGAAAAATCTTGCGAACAAAAAGTAACGAAAGAAAATTTCCACCGCACTGACAGAAAAATTCCATTGATATTAACTAACCGTGTCTATTTGTTTTTTTTTTAAACCCTTCGAGAACAGACTGGGTCGTTTTGAGCGTTCGTATTCCGTATTTTTCAACGCATTTTTCAAAGTATGCCCCACTTTGAACGAATGTTTTGGCCATTGATTTTCGCTTTCGTAAAAAAAAATTTAGGGCCTTAAAATATGGATAATGTACTACGAAAACGGTTATACAAAAAAATCATATTTACCGAAATACAACGATTTGAAAAACGCCTTGGGTCAAATTGACCCAAGATGCACTTATAGATTGGCGGCGGAGGTGTGCTCTCGAAGGGTTAACTATATTTTTCGTGAAATCAAATTTTTCCTATTGCATTCCATTATTGGAATTATTTATTTCAAATATATTTATTTATTCAAATCAAAATCTATTTAATATCGTCCAATAACTAAATATTTTATTTAATCTTAATAAATTTGTGATTCGGTTTCGTCTGTTCATAAAACAATTTAGTTGAATCCACTGAGTGTATCTATTTGATTTTTTCTAAATTCAAAGAGTTTTCGTAGAGCCAATCTTTTTTGTATTTGATCGTACCGATGGTCTGTTTGTATTGCAGCACACATATTATAAGGAAGTGGGGGTAGAGAGGGTGGAGACAGAAGAATTACACACACACACACACACACACACACACACACACACACACACACACACACACCACACACACACACACACAAACACACACACACAAACACACACACACACACACACACACACACACACACACACACACACACACACACACACACACACACACGCACGCACGCACGCACGCACGTACGCACGCACGCACGCACGCACGCACGCACGCACGCACGCACGCACGCACGCACGCACACACACACACACACACACACACACACACACACACACACACACACACACACACACACACAGGTTGTTTGAAAAATCTATAGCATGGTATTTGATGAAACTCTCTAATTATCACAATGATATCAACTAATTGATATAGTTTATGTGATACTACAAACATTATAGGAATTCATTTGGTCTCTTTTAGGGTTTTCTCACTTTAGACGTTAAAAAAAGGCTATTTTCATAATTTTTTAAAAGCTTTATACTGTATATATTGATATAAAAGTTGTTACACTTGATAAATACACTTTTGAAATACAGTAAAAAAAATTGTTTATGTTTTTAAGTAACCAAACAAACTTTAAGAGCGTTTTTCTCGAAACAACGTTTTTCGACGGCTTGTTGATAAAATCTTCGAAACTGCTGAACCGATCCTTAGGAAATTTTTACCGCATATTCTTTACAACTATAGCTATACCGCATATCAAAGATTTTTTTTAAATTTTGATATTTACGTTTTTTTTCTGCCAAAAACGGCGGAAAAACGTTTTTATGTTTTTTCGAAAAATGTCCGCCATTTTGTTATTTTTGCATATATCAAAAATCGCATGATATGCGCTGTAGCCATTAATATACTGAATCTAAAACGGTTTGATTTTTTCGTTTAGGATGATCCGACTCCGAGATTCGTCAACAGCGCATGCCTACAATTTTTTTAGCACACTTTTAAACTACCATTTTCATCCATAAATAAATAGTGACTTTATAAATAACTTTTTTAAAATGTATTTCGAAAGTGTATTTGTTAAGTGTAACAACTTTGATATCAATATCCGTAATATAGATCTATCAAAAAATTCATGAAAGTAGATTTTTTTAGCGTCTAAAATGAGAAGACCTCTTATGCCATATATGCGACCAAGATGTTACAAGCCTTCGGTAGCATAAGGGCAGCGTGCGTAGCTATGTGTAGGTAGGTTCTAGGTTCGATTCCATATAGGTGAAATATTTTCTTCGAAAAAAAAATAACATTTCAGAACGCCAGGGAATGACGAAAGTCTCAATTAAGTGTTTCGAATCATTTTGGATTTATGAAATATTTTATGCATATAGTACGCCTAGAATTACAGTGTAAATTGTAAGCAAATAAAGATTTATTTGAATCCAATCTTTATTTATTCAATTTGAATATATTTGATATTTTAGAAGAAGAGCTGAAACAAATAAAAAAATATCTTTGAAACAAATAAGATCGTAGTAGGCCGTGAGACAAGGAACAAACCTATTTCATTTAAATCGATCCTTCTAAAATAAAAAAAATAAAATGTGGCAGTGCGGGAGATATTGAAGCACATTTTAATGTTGAAAAATGACGCGTTTTTCGTTGCGAAGAATGGGAAGAAAAAAAGAGACATTTCTTGACACGCGATGACAAAAAAAAACAAACAAGAAGAATTCGATTGGTAAAAAGACTGACTGAGATAGAAATGGACAACTCGAGTCCGCAGGGAACTCGGGCTCGGTGACGGTAGAAGCCAAAGAAAAAACGCGCTAATGCCTGGATCGATTGAAGCCCCGTTAAGCTAATAAACAACGGGGACACGAATTACGAGAGTGAACAAAATTGAAACGTGGATGCTTCCAATTATGAGAATTCCGCGAACTAGATACCGGAAAGTTGAAAGGTTAGAGCAACGAGGGGCAAAGTTCAAAGGGCGCAAAAATAAATAATTTTGCTCACGAGATTGAAGAAACTAATTTGGTACTATTTGAAATGTGAAAAATTTTGTAACCCTCGAATGAACTTGTTTGAATCCCATTTCCATTTTATTCCAATTTCGTCATGATTGAAATCCGCTGAAACTATTTATATAAAAGAATAAGTAAATAATAAATAAAGAAAATAAAATAATAAAGGAACGAAAAATATTTTTATTCGATAGTATTATCTTTTACCTATATTCTCTGAAAATTTTGTTGAAATATTCCTAAAATTGAATGAGCTACAGCTTCTAACAGTTGGCCGAGCAAGCGATAGCAGCACCATACTTCAAACTGATTGAAACGCGTTTTTCTCAAAATTCTGTTTCCAAAGTCGGTGGACATGATATCTCGAAAACCACTCAATAGATTGTTTCCAACTTTACAGAAGACACGATGAGAAACATTCAAAGGTCGTTGACGATTTCACTTTTCCAAAATCGATCTTTATTTTTTAATAGTTACGTAAAAATGACGACTTTTTCATAGATTTTGTATGCAGGGCTTTCAATTCGTCGCCATGTTGTTAAAAAAAAATGATTTCACAAATCGACGATCGTCAATGACTCGTATTTATTGTTAACTTCAATAACCCGTTTGGTTTTTAGCTATCAGATGGACCGTTTAAGCTGGAGAGTGTCCACCGCCAATGGTCGCAAAAAATGTCATCTTCCAGAGGCCATGTTTTTGTTGTTTTTCTTTTTTTTTTTTGTGATTTTTTTAAGGGCTCTCAATATGTGTACCTTCGTGTTAAACAAAATGCGTTTCTTTTTCACGAAACCGTTTCCCAGAAAAAAGATTCGTAATTTGGCACTTTTTTCGGGCCTCTGGGTGGATGTCGCCTAGAGCGGCACAAATTTGACCTCTATTTTTTTCCCTCTCTTCTCACCATCCAATTATTTTCTTCAGAGGAAAAAAAACGGTTGCAAAAGCTGCGAGCGGTCAAAAAATATTACGAGGTCGCTCAAGGTTCCAAAAATTCGAATTTTTATAAAAAAATCGATTCAATTTTTTTCGTTCACTTCGCATCCATGGATTTTACGCTTTATAATTGTTAAATTAATCTCGCGAAAGCTCTAGCCGGCCAATGAATAATTAACGGTCGCTCAAGAGATTTGAAATTTTCAATTGTCGCCTTTGTGTTACTCTCCTCACTCACAAATTTTGACGCCTTGTAAAATTTTCCAAACATTTAATCCTTTTTTCTTTAGAAAAAGATTTTTCAAATTTACCTCACACTTCTAACCCGAGAATTATAATCTTTGTTCTCATAAAACAATTCTTTAAAGCTCTTGTCCGTAAACAAAATATTAATAAGGTCGTTTTATTCGTGAAACTGAAATGGCAGCTGTTTTCCGTGCATCGTAATGCGAGCCACAGTTGGTCTCGTTAGTCAAACTGCGGACCAATCGTAGCTGTACTCTGTGACGAGCGACGTCATAATACAATAATACACAATAACACATATCATCTAATTGGTGTTTGTTACAAATTATTATAATAAATTGTTCAGAAAATGTAACACGTCACTGTTTATTTTGTTTTCATGCCACAAGGAATTATAGTGCATGCGAGATTAATTTTTTTTTTGCGGAAATTGTAAATTCCGAAAGCCTAGAGCGACCACTGAATATTCATTGGCCGGTTAGAGCTTTCGCGAGGTTAATTTGAAAATTATAAAGCGTAAAATTCATAGGTGAGAAATGAACGAAAAAAACGATTTTTTAATGGAAGTTTCATTTTTTTGGTAAACTTGAGCGACTACTAAATATTTTTTGACCGCTTGCAGTTTCGGCGACAATTTTTTTTTTTTCTTTAACGAAGATAACCAAATAGTGTGAAAAACGAAAAAATAGAACTAAAGTTGTGCCACCCTAATGTAGCCCCTTAAATGTATGAGTGAAGTCTCGTTAAACTCTGTTGGGCCTGAGTTCGTTCTTTTTGCACCGTCCTAAGCCGCTTCGAAAAAATTAGCCCGGCTGCTTGAGCTCAGTAGGCCCGAAAGAGGAGCTTTTGAAATTCAGGTGAAAAGCGTACAGTATAAAAACAAAATATTCTCCAATTTTTATATTCAACCCCGAGATCCAAATGTGAATCACACTGCCAAAAATATATATATTTAATTTAAATAGGATCTATTCAAATCAATAAGGTTTTTTACCTACTACGATCTTATTTGTTTCAAAGATATTTTTTTATTTGTTTCAGCTATTCTTTTTAAATATTAAATATATTCAAATTGAATAAATAAAGATTTGATTCAAATCAATCTTTATTTGCTTACAATAAACACTGTAGATCTAAGTGTACTATATGCATAAACTATTTCATAAATCGAAAATGAAATGAAACACTTAATTGAGAGTTTTACCGCAACGATTTTCTATCGTAATTCGTCATTCCCTGGCCTTCTGGAATGATTTTTTTCGAAGAAAATATTACACCTATATGGGAATCGAACCTAGAACCTACTTACTCATAGCTACGCACGCTGTTCCTATGGTACCGAGTACTTATATCTTGGTCGCAGATATGACGGCAGGGGTCAGGGATTCACATATATATATATATATAATTCCTCTCTTTCCACCCTCTCTAGCCCCACACCCTTTTGACGTGTGTTGCAATAAAGGCAGCCCATTAGTTTAATCAAATATAAAAATGGTTGACTCTACGAAAATTCTATTTAATTTAAATTAAACAAATCAAATAGATCCATTTAGTGGATTCAACTAAATTGTTTTTCGAACAAATGAAACCGAATCACAGATTTATCAGGATTGAATAAAACATTCAGTTATTCAACGATACTAAATAGATTTTGATTTGAATAAATAAATATATCAAAAACAAATAATTCCAATAATGGAATGCAATACGAAAAAATCGATTCCACGAAAAATCTAGTTAATTAAAATAAAAATAAATCAAATGGACGCGGTTAGTTAACATCAATAGAATTTTTCTGTCAGTGCAGAATGCGAGGAAAACGAGTCTATTTCCCAACGTGACGAAGTGCTGATTTGTTTTCCATCTTACAGGGCCTCCACCACCGGACTATGCTCGAGGGTGGGAGTCAAAATGTCGAGTGACCAAATATAAAACGACAAAGATTTCGAAACAACAGAATTATGAACTTTCAAAATAACGAAAGTTAAATTATTCGCAATTTTATCCTTTGACCGATGACAAAATCGAATGACTATTACACCAAAGGATTATTCATACGAGAACATATATTCAAATAGTCTGCAGTTTGAGTCATAAAAACAAAGTTTCGAAAAATCTACAACATTTATATCCCCGAAATAGAGAAAAGTGAGTATCTAATTTTCGTAATGCCTTCTATAGCAAAAAGCCATATATCGAGACTACAAACTTCGAATGTGTAGATCTTAGAAATGCAAATGATCGTTGGTCCGAAATGGCGAATACCCAAATGGCGAACATGGCATGGCTGCCTGCTCCGACTGACCACTAACGCCATCTGCCATCTTCATTCCGAAGCGCAAGTAGTATTGCTCGATCCGAAGTTTTCGCTCTCCGGACCGTTCGCCATTTTGGCCCATCGCTATTTTAACTGATCGACTTTTTGATCCGTCGCTTTAGGGGAGCGTAGGGGTTTGCACTTTTGAAAAATCGATTTTTTTGTCTTTCCGTATAGTCAAACATTTCAAGAATATAATCCCAACATTTCAAGTCAATCGGAGCAAAACTTTCGAAGTTATTGACTATTTAGGCTCCTCTAACACTGTATCTCCGATAGCTAAAACTTCAAACGCGTTTTTCTCGAAACCACTTTTTCAAAGTCCGTGTTCACTGCCATTTGAAAACTACATGACCGATTTATTTCAAACTTGGTACACACTTTCTACACATAAAATACCTCCCCCCAACGGTTAGTTTGAGATTTTTTTTACGTTGACGGGGTTTTCCACCCCCAAAATGGCGGAATTTTTCGTGAAAAATAGCTCTTTTCGCTTTACATGACGACCAAAAATTTATAAATGAAAAAAAATTATCAATACCGTTGGGGGGAGGATACGATGATACTTTGACTAAATTTTAATGGTACTTGATTTCAGATAATTTCTAGCTGAGATACAGCGAACACCGCAAATCGTGTTTTTCCAAAGGCGTTCTTGGAAAAGCTTCGTCACCGGCTTGTTTGTGGATATTTTCGCGTACAAATTTCCCGGAATGTTCTTGAAATGACACTCAACAATGTACAAAAGCTTTCAATAAATTCACCCTATCCATATAGATGAAACAAAAAATCGCAAAAAAGTGTTTTTTTGTTCACCCTGAAACCCCTACCCTCTCCGTAATGAATTCGAAATTCTAAACTGTCGTAATAGTTACAATTCGACGATTCGACGTCTCGAATTATTTGGTGTATATATACAGGCGAATCGACATTATACCTCTCATTATTTTGTCAAATCTGATATTTGTTTTCGCTATAAATCACCTTCGAAATGTTGCCATTCACAATTCCAATGAGCTATTTAAAACCCAAACAAACCACCATCAGATTGATCTATCTACATTGGAACGTTCGTCATGACTGACTTTGAAATTTCGGTCCTTCTGAAAATTAATCGTTCGAATTTCCGATCCCCACCCATGCTCGATAAGCGGGTGGGGATCCAAATATCGAAGGACCAAATATAGATCGACAAATATTTCGAAACGACAGAATTATGAACTCTCAAAATAACGAAGGTTTAATTATTCGAAATGTTATGTTTCGATCGAAGAAAAAATCGAATGACTATAAAGCAAAGCGTCATTTATTCGAGAGCTCATTTATCTGAAAACGTGTATTCAGATCATCTGCAATTTGAAACATACAAATATAGATTGGAACAACCCAGGTAGGAAATCAAAAGGCTTACGATGGAAACAAGCTTGTGTGAGCCTTGTTTCACCGAGCCTGAGTGATACAGACCTGGGCCAGGTTTCATTGCATCGTTTGGAACAGCCTGGAACCAAGACTGGCTGCTTAGCCTAAACTCAGGATTATTTCAAGCTTTCTTCAGCCGGTGAATTTTAAGGCTAAAAATCAAGGCCGGATGCAGGCTTGTTTCAGGCTGTGATAAAATAAAATAAGTTCAACATAATATTTTTTCTGTACTTTCATGAAAAAAAAATTTAGCAATAAATGCGAGAATATTTTGAAATTATGTATCTGCAAAAAAAAAATTACACTACTGACATTTTACTTCGTCCTCTATCTTAATTTTCTAAATCAATTTGACGCAATAAACATCAAAAATATTGTTTTTTAAAATATTTTTTATATATATTTTATAATAAATAATAAATATATATAATAAATAAAATGAATGCTTTAGAAATTTATTAAATTTACCCCAATGTAGAATATAGAAAACTAAAAACAGGCCTCATATAGCCTTGAGAAGAGTTTGGGATAAGCCTGGTCATGAATGCTCGTGAAGGCTTCATTAAGGCTCGTTTTGAGCCTTGTTGTTTCGTCATTTCAGGCTTAGTACAGGCTTTTCTACCAGCCTTTGGTCAAGCCTGTTTGCAAGGGCCTGAAACCGCGTTATCATTCAGAGGTTCAGCTAGGCCTGAAATCAGGCTGGTGATCAGCCTGAATTAAAAAATGTGAGCCTTGTTTCAGAGCTTGGCGAGCCTTTTTTTCATCGTCAATTCCTACCTGCGAATCTATAACATCCATAACTCCGAAACAGAAAAAAGCGAGTATCTAATATTCGTAATACCGCCTATAGCGAAAAGCAATATATCGAGACGCAAAATATCGATGGTCCGAAATGGCGAATGCCAAAATGGCGAACATGTTATGGATGCCGTCCCGGCCGACCGCGCTAACGCCATCTGCCTCGATCACAAGTTT
Source organism: Ophion obscuratus (assembly GCA_964007375.1). NCBI lineage: Eukaryota > Metazoa > Arthropoda > Insecta > Hymenoptera > Ichneumonidae > Ophion > Ophion obscuratus. The sequence continues at coordinate 19,433,848 of OZ023323.1, forward strand.
TCGCCATCCGGGCCATTCGACATTTCGACCCTTCGCTATTGTAACCACTCGACTTTTTGGCCGTTCGATTTGATGCTTTTTGTTTTTTGAACCGTCGCTATATTTACAATTCGAAAATTCGTCTTCTCGAATTATTTGGTGTTATTTATATGAGCCAATTTGATATTATGTCTCTCAATACTTTTTAAATCGGTTTTTCTTTTTCGCTATATTTCAACTTCGAGATATTCGTATTCGGAATTTTTATTTACGACTATATAAACCCTCCGAACATTGATCTATCTATATTCGAACATTCGACATTTTTTAAATCGATCTTTCAGTCCATCCGAATATTGATCCATCGATATTTCGACTCCCACCCCGCTGAGCCTTGAGCCCAACCCAAACCCCCAACGCAAATAATGAACATGATGCCTTCAGCTCGAGTCCCCGCAGCGCCCGGTACTTTTCGAGCCCCTCAAAATCGACCGCCTCCGGACCCCAAACACAAACGGGTGGGAGTCGAAATATCGATGGATCAATATTCGGATGGGCTGGAATATCGAATTAAAAAATGTCGAATGTTTGAATATAGATAGATCGATATTCGGAGGGTTTATACAGGGTGTCCCAAAACTCAACGATAATCTGAGACCGGATGAAAGGCCAAGTTATACCAGTTCTGGGAAAAATACAAAAAAAAATCCATATCACTCAGTTCAGCGATAATAGACATTTAAAAAAAAAGTTGAAATTCGACACCCTTGGTCGCATTTTCAAGTCCTGTGATCACCAATGTCACATTTTCGCTGTGATTTTTTTAATTTCGTGATCTTCATTAACGATGCGATTAATCGCAACTACAAATTAATGCAAAAAACATTGTTAATTTAATAAAATAAGTTAAGTTTTAGTGAGTCATGGTTCACAAAAATATTGTTACTTAACTTTGACACTTCATTTTGAAAAAAAAATGTACTACACTACCCTTGGCAAGTTATTTCAAAAGATGGCGCATTTAATCAAGATTTCAAAATGGTGCAACACTTGCCACTTTTCTTGCCATTAAACATTTTATTTCTTATTTTTTTCAAATTGAGCTCATTTTGAACAACTCAACATTAGGAATTTTTGTTACTAAAATTTGTTATTTTTTGTTTCTGGTCTGAAATAAAATTATTATTTTTAGTAAAGAGGTAATTGAGTCAGTTAATAACCAATTTTTATTGTAAAATACATATGTTTTTTACAATAAAAATTGGTTATTAACTGACTCAATTATCTCTTTACTAAAAATAATAGTTATTTCAAAAGATGGCGCATTTAATCAAGATTTCAAAATGGTGCAACACTTGCCACTTTTCTTGCCATTAAAAATTTTATTTCTTATTTTTTTCAAATTGAGCTCATTTTGAACAACTCAACATTAGGAATTTTTGTTACTAAAATTTGTTATTTTTTGTTTCTGGTCTGAAATAAAATTATTATTTTTAGTAAAGCGGTAATTGAGTCAGTTAATAACCAATTTTTATTGTAAAAAACATATGTTTTTTACAATATGTTTTTTAATAAAATATGTTTTTTACAATACAAATTGGTTATTAACTGACTCAATTACCTCTTTACTAAAAATAATAATTTTATTTCAGACCAGAAACAAAAAATAACAAATTTTAGTAACAAAAATTCCTAATGTTGAGTTGTTCAAAATGAGCTCAATTTGAAAAAAATAAGAAATAAAATTTTTAATGTCAAGAAAAGTGGCAAGTGTTGCACCATTTTGAAATCTTGATTAAATGCGCCATCTTTTGAAACAACTTGCCAAGGGTAGTGTAGTACATTTTTTTTCAAAATGAAGTGTCAAAGTTAAGTAACAATATTTTTGTGTACCATGACTCACTACAACTTAACTTATTTTATTAAATTAACAATGTTTTTTGCATTAATTTGTAGTTGCGATTAATAGCATCGTTAATGAAGATCACAAAATTAAAAAAATCACAGCGAAATTGTGACATTGGTGATCACAGGACTTGAAAATGCGACCAAGGGTGTCGAATTTCAACTTTTTTTTTTTAAATGTCTATTATCGCTGAACTGAGTGATATGGATTTTTTTTTTGTATTTTTCCCAGAACTGGTATAACTTGGCCTTTCATCCGGTCTCAGATTATCGTTGAGTTTTGGGACACCCTGTATAGTCGTAAATAAAAATTCCGAATACGAATATCTCGAAGTTGAAATATAGCGAAAAACAAAAACCGATTTAAAAATATTGAGAGACATAATATCGAATTGCTTGTACAAATAACACCAAATAATTCGAGAAGACGAATCTTCGAATTGTAAATATAGCGACGGTTCAAAAAACAGAAAGCATTAAATCGAACGGCCAAAAAGTCGAGTGTTTACAATAGCGAAGGGTCAAAATGTCGAACGGCCCGGATGTCGAAAACTTGTGATCGAGGCAGATAGCGTTAGCGGTCAGCCGGGACGGCATCCATACCGTGTTCGCCATTGTGGCATTCGCCATTTCGGACCATCGATATTTTGCGTCTCGATATATTGCTTTTCGTTATGGGCGGTATTACGAATATTGGATACTCGCTTTTTTCTGTTTCGCAGATATGAATGTTATAGATTGTTCCAATCTATACTTGTATGTCTCAAATTGCAGACGATCTGAATATACGTTTTCAGATAAATGAGCTCTCGAATGATGCTTTGCTTTATAGTCATTCGATTTTTTCTTCGATCGAAACATAACATTTCGTATAATTAAACCTTCGTTATTTCGAGAGTTCACAATTCTGTCGTTTCGAAATATTTGTCGATCTATATTTGGTCCTTCGATATTTGGATCCCCACCCGCACAAGCAACCTCAAATAGATGCGAACGAAGAAACTCACGAAGAATCGGAACGAGTTTGTCGTTGGGTCCGAGTTGAATGGCGAGATCCCTGCTCAATTCTTCGCAGGCAATTTCCTCGGGTAATTTTCTCCTCGCCAGAGCGACAGTATCGTTCTCGACGAAGACTTTCGCCTCGTCGTTCTCCTCGTCGAAAGCTTCGGTCTGTGACGAGGCGTCGATGGTGGTTGAATTGACCCTGAGAACGATTTCGCTTCGTTGAACAAGGGTGAGTCCTTCGATGCCCGGTTGTGGTGATACGCACGGCGACGAGTTTTTATCCTCGCTCGGCGAGTATCTCGGTGATATCGAGGACGAGGACGAGGAGGTGGATATTTTCGACGCGGCGCTCGACACGGACGATGTTCTTGAGCGGGGCGACGAGTTTCCTCGTAAGCTGGCGTTGGTGATGGTGACCTCGGTCTGACTGGATCTGGCCCTCGGTGTATTCGTCCCGGTCCAGCTGTTTTCCGTTTGCGACGGACTGGATATTTTTCGTCTCAGGATAGCCTGTCTCCGGGGATGACTTTGCTCGATATCTCGGAGGGCTTTGGCGTGTTCCTGCCTCGCCGAGGTCGCGCCTTTGCGATTGCTCCTCGGCGACGATCTCGAGGATCGATTGGCCCCGTTGGAGGACCCGTTGGAGTTCGAGCTCGAGCAGCTTCCGGATCTTCGGGGTACCGCGCCGAGAACCGATCGCAGGGGGCTGCTCGTGTCAGCCGTAAGAGGATGACCGCTGGGTGACCTTGGCGGAGAGGACAAGGGTGGCGGTGGTTTATCCTTGATTCGCGTCTCGGGATTATCCGTGATCGGTTGGCTGCTCGCTTTGTCGCCGTTGATATTCAAGCTCGGGCTCGGGGCTGCTCTTCTCTCGGCCAGGGCGTTTCGGCGATTCAAGAGCTCGACGTTTCTCGAGGTCATCTCGATGGTGGCGCTTCTCTCGCGATAAAAGTCCTCGATCCCGTGAGCCACGGCCTCGCCGCTACACGAATTCAAACGCGACAGTGGCTCGGAATGAGCCGCCATTTTTCTTCGTTCCCTTTCCGATTGACGATTACGAGCGTTGAGCGCGTCCACGTCGTGATGGTCGCTGTTGCTCGTGCAGCTGTTGTTGTTGCTCTCGATCGTTCGGCCGGTGCGATTCTCCATCGACTGGAGCTTCTTGGTGAGGTCGCGCGACAATTTGTTCATCACGTCGTTCGTATGAGCCCCGCTGCTTCGTTCCTCGATACGCTGATGGAGGGCGTCGACGCTGTGGGACTTCGGCATATCGCTTCCCATCGGCTGAACGCTTTGCTGCTGGGCATGGAAATTCGGAGTCTGTTGTGTGGGCGACGTTTGACGAGGATTGTGGGGCGTGACGCGCAGCAATACGGGATCGTCGTGTTCTCGCGAACCACCCGAGTTCTGATGATGCCAATCGTCGAGACGAGCGGTCGGTGACATCGTGCGCTTGTAACTACCCTCGCTGTCGGGAGCTCCGCGCTCACGACGGTACGCCAGGTAGGACGCTTTCGACTGACTCCTGAAACATACAATGGAGCGTTCGATCCGATCAGAATACGAGCGAAACTTACGTTGCTTTTGAAGTCGAAGTCTCACGGGGAGGTATACACGTGGATGCGTCGAGGTCGAGAATTTAGAAGGTATGAATATTTCCTCGATCGTAGAAGACCTACACTATGGGCCTGATATCGATGATTCCATGTCAGTTGACAAAGGCCATAGCCGGGTAAGTAGGGAAAAATTGCCCCCCCATTTTTTTCAGCGAAATTTCGAGTATATTCTGAGGTGTGAAAAAAAAACAAATTTTCTGAAAATTTCATGCCTGTCAACGCAATGGTTTTAGAAAAATGAATTTTTTTTAAATATCAAAAAAAAAATTCCGGAAACGGTACGGTGGATCGATTTGATTTTTTTTGGTACTTGTTCCGATCAAACGTGTTGCGAAATAAAATTATAGAATGTCTCGCGAAAGATTAAGGTTTGAAAAAAAATAATGTTCCTTGTTTTATTATTTTTTACTATAATCCACTTGGTGTACAGTAGCGAACATTTTTTCATATAATCTTTGGGCACCTTATTAGATTATATAATTTTTTCAAAATGATCGGTTTGGTACGCCACAGTGAAAAAAAAAAAGAAACACTTTATTGATATATTTTAGTCATATATCTATATAACTAAAATATATCAATAAAGTCTGTTTCGTTTTTTTCACTGTGGCGTACCAAACCGATCATTTTGAAAAAATTATATAATCTAATGAGGTGCCCAAAGATTATGTGAAAAAAATTTCGTTACTGTACCCTAAGTGGATTATAGTAAAAAAAATAAAACAAGGAACATTATTTTTTTTAAACCTTAATCTTTCGCAAGATGTTCTATAATTTTATTTCGTAATACGTTTGATCGTAACAAGTACCAAAAAAAAAAAATCGAATCGATCCACCGAAGCGTTTCCGGAATTTGTATTTTTTTTATAAAAAAAAAATTCATGTTTCCAAAACCATTGCGTTGACGGGGATGAAAATTTTCAGAATTTTTTTTTTTTTTTTATACCTCAGAATATACTCCTAATTTCGCTGGAGAAAATGCGGGGGCAATTTTTCCCTACTTACCCGGCTATGGCCTTTCATGACTTGTTCATTCCCAAATTTTCAAACGCGTTTTTCTCAAAACCACGTTTTTCAAATCGGTATCCAAAATTTCTCGAAAACCAATGAACCGCTTGCCTTGGGGTTTTTTGTGGTTGATCTATACATCATTATCTAGTACTTGTCATGGGATTTTTCTTCCGTTACTTATTTTTTGTTTTATAGGCAAAATAATAACTAATTTTTGGCCCAAAAATCACTATTTATGTTCAAACGTCCGCCATTTTGTCATAAAACGATATTTTCAAAATCGGCTATGACAAGTACTAGATTATAGTATCTAACTTAATAATCTTTTTGGTTTTTTTTTGCAGATGATTTTTGAAAAAACGCCAGTGGGTAGCGTATACGCAGATTTTTTTACGACGCTCCAAGGATCATACGATATCCTTGTATATTTTTGATATTTTTAAATAAAGAAAATTAAACGTGTTTTTGAATGGATAAACTTTTAGATAATTAAAAGCCCATTTTGAAATTTCAAATAGTTTTCCTTAAAAAAATTCACAAAAATGACCTTTTTTCCAGCTCCTAGGTGCATATCTTCCCCTTAAAGTTGTTACGGGGCTTAACCCTTTGTGCCATGGTGGCACTATGAGAGTGCCACCTGTTTTATAACCATTTTCTGGGCAATTTCGACCGAATTTTCGAACTTTTTTTGGCGTTTCAGCATCAGTCATATGTTCAAGAATAAGAATTGATGTGCAGTAATTTAAAATCATGGATGATTTTGTTTATGCGCATAAACCAACCTTAACACATTGCGATGGTTCTGTATAAAATTCATTATCTCCGGAAGTTTTCGAAGTTTTTGCGTTAGTCGCCACTCGGGGGTCGAATGGAATTTTGGATCCGCTATCTTCAATTTTGGAGATTTGATTGGGCATTCATCACCAGCGACCCCGAAAATCCAAGAATATACATTTTCATCATATTTGGCACCGTTTCGCGAATTTTTATCCACCAAATTGGATCCGCCATTTTGAATTTCCAAATTTTGACCTCAAATTCGGATTCAGCGAGCCCACAAACCCCCGATTGCGCATTTCTTCGTTCATCGGGAAATTTTGAGCACTTCTGTCCGCCATTTTGAATTTTGGAATTCTGAGCTCAGATTCGGATTCAGCAATCCCAAAAGCCCCCGAGTAATGAATTTCAAGTCGATTGTACTAAAGGAAAAATGTCTGACACAAAGGGTTAGGGGCTATACCAGTGTGACACTTTCAACAAATCCATTATTTTGTGCCTTTTTCGACAGTTTATACTTTCAAGAATATCCCGCCGTTAACATTTTAAGCGCCGTATCTCTAATCATTTTATCTTGCAAAAATCTTTAAACGCGTTTTTTCTCGAAATGGGATTTTTCAAATTTGCTGACATTTTAACTCAAAGAGCAATTATCCGATTGACTTGAAATTTGAACTGAGTACTCTTGAATGTATTTACTCTACAATGACGTAGGATATTTTTGATTGGATGAAAATTGACGATTTGGCATTGAACAAAACGACCATTTTATAGGAAAGAAAACAGACTTTTTTTTCATAACTACGCCATTTTGTTAGATTTTGATATTTTTCGAAAATTCTACGTCATTGTACAGGAAATACCTTCCAGTTTAACGACATTTTTTCCTTTTTCCGTTTCAGCTACTCAATCGGCCGGAATCATGTCAGCAGTGGAGGAACTTTCTTTTTTGGCGCCTCCGAAGGCAGCGCATAAGTCGCTTGGATCTCAATATTTTTCTATGAAAAAATTACGTAATATAGGTCAAATATAGCCAAATATATTCTTAATTTTCCGAAACATTTCATTGATTACTTTTCTTCCAAAAAAATCCCGAAAATCACCTAAATTTTCAGCGTTTACACTGGTATAGCACCTTAAGGTGTTTTTTTAACACATTTTTTCCAAACCTGAGAAAAGTTATAATTTCACGATTTTTTCAGCTTTTTCTTAATTCACCCAGACTACAAATATATGAGAATTGAAAATGTTATTGTTTTTTTTTGTTTGAGTTGAGAAACCTGAGAAAAGTTATAATTTCACGATTTTTTTCAGTTTTTCTTAATTCACCCAGACTAAAAATATATGAGAATTGAAAATGTTATTGTTTTTTTTTTGTTTCCGTCAAGAATTACAAGCTGCGTCTTGCCCGCCGATTGGGGACTGGAGTGGCAAAACGCACATGCCTGATAAATCTGCAGTCATTTATTGTTTCACGGTGAATTTTCTTTTATACCTTCAAATATACATGAAAAGATACCTCAATGTTTACCGGGCTCACTTCTTTTTTTCCCTTCGAAAAAAATTCCTGAAAAAAACGCTTTTTGGAGCTTCTAATTCAGGCTCCCGCCTTAAAGTGTTAAGCTACTGTGAAAATGACGAACACTCATTCGTCGTTTCAGGCAACTTAAATCGAAGAGGAATGCATATGGTGCAGGAATCGAGATGGAAGGTACACTTATGATTAAAACGATAGAATTGCTAGTGAAACTTCAAATGCGATTTGAAGTTTCGCACGATTTCTTAACATTTAATTAACGAACGGATTGTCTCGAAGTTTGGTCCACTTATTCACCGTAACATCCTTGACAGAGGCTTCCTAACATTTTTATCTTCATGAGTTATTAACAAGAATGATGTCATTATTGCTCGACAATTAAATTCAATTTTTTTCCGATGATTCACACGATAACAAAAAAGTTCGGTCAGGTCTCAACCAATATTATATATTTAAAAAAAACTCGTTTTTTTTTCGTTTTAGATCAACCGGATGGCCAAAATCAAGTACACCGTTGAATCACGTTCAAAGGTCCTTCACGAGATTGTCGATAGTTTCTTTACTTATTCATATTTTTAACTGAAATTTAGTACATAACTTCATCAATGTACATACAAATAATTGTCCAAACGATTTTTCAATTATCTTATTTATTCCTTTAAAATGAATTTTTTCAATAACTCTGACTTTCGGTCGACACAGTAGCCTAACCTCTTAAAAATCCCTTAAACTTGACAAGACTGTGTATCAATAGCGTATAAAATCCCGACCTCGTCATCCGAATACTTCCATAAAAAAAAAAACAATTAAAATTCGACCTATCTGGTCCCCAACCTTACGCAGGCGTCAATGAAAATGTGGACAAGATCGAGGGTCCAAAACGACCGAAGCAATTTCTCCGACACGCCCAATAAGAATTCTCCCTCCAGATACTTTTCTCCTATCGACGATTGCGAATTAATTCCCGAACTCGATTGAGCCGTAAATGACGAAATAAAAAAAAAACCCATAAACGAATACATTTAAAAAGTGTAAATCGAGTAATTCCTTGGATAGCGAAGTCGAGCGTTTATTTTTCCGAATACTACGTCTCGCGTTCCACAGTTGTGCAATAATTGATTCCATTAAGCTTCCTATACATGTATACGAGAAAAGTCGTAACAGTCGTGCATAGTTATTCGATCGAGTGGAACGAACATAATTCCTCGCAGCAGTGATACCATTCACGGTTACGTATCCCCGAGACGTTCCTCGCTGTACACCGTAGGTAACACTATCTATCGTTCTATCTTCACTGCTTGCTGCTCACAGGTATTATATGCATCCCGCCGTTTGCACGGTCATCGCCAGCCGCTGGTACACGTACGCGAACGACAATGAAGTACTTGTGAGCTTATCTCGCGATTAGAGGCTATTAGTCATTGCGCCTTGTCTTCGGAGACACAGCGCTCAATGTTCAATGTGTTACATATATATATATGTAACAAAACGGACAAACCGGACAAAAATTTTAAAAAGGTCCGAAACGATTTTTTATGCCATTTCGCCGATAGTTGACATAAATGAATTTGAGGCCTTAGGCCACTCTAGAGGCCGAAAAATAGGCTTTTTGGGGATTTTTCTTAAAAAAAAAAAAAATAAAAAAAAACTACAAAATAAATCGAGATTACAAAAAAGGGTGTTTATCATACATATCAGTGACTGTGTACAATAATTTTTTGGAAGCGATTCATTTCAAAATGGGGGCTGTGCAGCGTTTATCTCAAAACTGCATTTTTTAAGTTGGGCGGGAACATAACTCAGACAATTTTCAACCGATTCACTTGAAACGTTGAATATGTCTTGAAAAATACATTGTCTATGGAAGTACGTAGAATTTTTTTTTTATATCGCAGCTCATTTGTTATTAACAATTATCGGACGATTTCTTTTTCCAAAAATTTGCCTAAAATATCGTTAATAACAAATGAACTATGCAATATGAAAAAAATCCCACGTACTTCCATAGACAATGTATTTTGCAAGATATATTCAACATTGAATATGCAAAAAATGCAGTTTTGAGATAAACGCTGCACAGCCGCCATTTTGAAATAAATCGCTTCGAAAAAAAAATGTATACAGTCACGGTTATGTATGATAAACACCCTTTTTGTAGTCTCGATTTATTTTGTAGTTTTTCTGAATAAAAAAATCCCCAAAAAGCCTATTTTTTGGCCTCTGGAGTGGCCTAGTCCCTTAATAAAGGGCATTTTGAAGGGGAGGAATTCACCTTCAATCCGTTTTTAAAAAAACGTAGTTACCCTTATTCGAAAACGACCATTTTTTGCCTTTTTTGTTCCTTTTCTGGTGGACCCCGTTTACAGACATTTTTTTAATGCATTTCTTTGACCGAAATTATAAAGGGGGGAAGCTCAAGATTCAATTTTGTTTTTTTTAGGCTTCGTACGATTTAAAAAAAAGACGATTTGAAAAATAATGCGTAACGCGAAACGACAAGGATTCAAGGAAAACCTCAAGATAGTAAAAAGTTGAATCAGTTTTCGTTGAGTTTGCGAGTATTTTTTCAGATTATTTTCGAATTCTTTTTTCACCTCTTTTCAGTAAAAAATCAGATGATTTAATTACCGTAACTCGAGAACTGAGGGGTTTGTGGTAAAATTTCAAGAGAGGAAAAAAATGTTTTTTTATTTCTACTTTCACCGCAATAGGATCGGTTGAAATCAATCGATTGACCTTACTACAAAACTATAAAATTTTAACGGGGAAAAAAAAGTCGAAGAAAAAATCTAAAAAAATTCTCGCGAACTCAACGAAAACCGATTCAACTTTTTACCCTCCTGAGGTTTTTCTTGAATCCTTGTCGTTTTCGTGTTACACGTTATTTTTCAAATAGTCTCTTAAACAAAAAAAAAATCAAAATATCATTAGAAAAAAAATCGTATGAAGCTTTAAAAAAAAAAAACAAAATTGAAGCTTGAGCCCTTGATGATTCCGGTGAAAGAAATGGAAAAAAAAAATTTGTCTGTTAACGGGGTCCACCAGAAAATGAACAAAAAAAGGCGACCAATGGTCGTTTTCGAAAAAGGGTACGAGTCGTAAAAAAAATAGTAAAACATTTTGAAAAAAAAAAAAAAACGGTATGAAGGTGAATTCCTGCCTTTCAAAATGCCGTTCATTAAATTCATTTATGTCAACTATCGGCGAAATGGCATAAAAAATCGTTCCGAAAGGAGGAGGAATTCACCTTCATTGCGTTGAAAAGTTAACTAAGTTGCCCATCAATTTATCGCTCAACAGTAACCGATAAGGTAAGTAATAAAAATCGCGGGGAAAGTACATACCCAAAAAAGAGATAAAAATTAAGGCGAAAAATAAAATAAGTTGACAAGACCGTGAACGGTGATTATGAAGACATGAGTTCGAGGACCGTCCTCAAAACTGCCAGATCTGCTGATAACCAGCATTCCGTAGACATAACGGCTTCAAAATATCGTTTTGCCATATATTTACAATATATATATATATATCGAAATATCCACCGTGAGATAGGGGCAGAGACGTCGGACAGAACACAAAAAATCCTACATCCCGGAAATGCCGTTGAACGAGTGACTTCCCGTAAAGAGGTTTAATAACCGGCACGCGAGTTCTTCTCACAGTTCTCCCTGTAGATTCGTCGCCCGTGGTTGCCAACGGCGAACAAAAAAAATCGACAAGAGGCCCCAAAAAAATTATTTGAAATTTTTATGAACCGTGAATATTCTGATATCTCGCCGGAGCTAAGCTCCCGGGAGCGATTTAACGAGCCACGCATCGTTGAATTCTGTGTCTCGGCTCTTACAAAACTTATCGGTTCATTACGACATCTGCGGCTAATTACGCTGTAGCTCCTGTACTACGGGCCTCGTGAGATTTATTTCCCTTCGTCAAAATAAGTATGTTTATATATCGACAAATAAATGAAAAAATATTAATTAGTAATAACTGACGAACAAACAAACTGGGAAACGTATGAAAAAACGCTTTATTTCGCGAAATTACTTTTATAATTATTCGAATTTTATAGCGAAGGTATGATTCTTTATCGTTATAAACAACAACAAAAAAGGAAGAGGAGAATAAAAAATTTCCTTATCGTCTGGCCTCCGATAAATTCAATTGGGGGTGAAGTAATTGCTGTTAATCGTTCGTGCAATCTATCTTCACGGGAATAATTACGCAGTAATTGTTGAACGAATTATATATATATATATATATATATACCGCATAAATAATAATTGTGTTTAGAGCCAAGTGTCTCGACTAATTGCAAAAAATAAAATACAAAGAATTCAAGATGCTAGAAATGAAGGGAAAAAAGAAAAAAAGGGACATATCGTGTCTGCGGTGCTCGCCTGTAATCGCGCGTGTCTGCAGTGACTATTATGCGAGTATAACGTCAGCTATTAAAAACCGTTCGGTCATTACGACATCGACGGTAGAAAGGGAGGGGGGGGGGTGTAATTACAAGCAGCTACTGGTATATACGTTAAAACATAACCGCATCTTTCCTACGTAAACCTCTCGTAATGCGATATACGGTCCAAGAGAAACTTGGATACGAAGGATTTAAAGAATCGCGAAGCCATGTACGAATTGTACGAATTATTAAGGGGAGGGTAGGGGTTTTAGCGTGAAAAAAAAACGCCTTTTTGCGAATTTTTTTCATCTATATGAATAGAGTAAATTTATTGAAACCTTTTGTACATTGTTGAGTGTCATTTCGAGAATATTCCGTGAAATTTGTACGCGAATCTATCCACAAGCAAGCCGGTGCCGCATTTTTCTTGAAACCACTTTTTCAAAGTCCGCGTTCACTGCCATTTGAAAACTACATGACCGATTTATTTCGAACTTGGTACACACTTTCTACATATAAAATACCTCCCCCCAATGATTAGTTTGAGATTTTTTTACATTGAGGGGGTTTTCCACCCCCAAAATGGCGGAATTTTTCTTGAAAAATAGCACTTTTCACTTAACATGACCACCAAAAATTTAGAAATGAAAAAAAATTATCAAAGACCGTTGGGGGGAGGATTTGATGATACTTTGACTAAATTTTAATGGTACTTGATTTCAGATAATTTCTAGCTGAGATACAGTGAACACCGCAAATCGTGTTTTTCCAAAGGCGTTCGTGGAAAAGCTTTGTCACCGGCTTGTTTGTGGATATTTTCGCGTACTAATATCACGGAATGTTCTCGAAATGACACTTAACAATGTACAAAAGGTTTCAATAAATTTACCCTATTCATATAGATGAAAAAAATTCGCAAAAAAGTGTTTTTTTTTCACGCTGAAACCCCTACCCTCCCCTTAAAAGAAATGATTGTGATATCGTGATGTTTGGGGGATTCGAATGTTACGGGAAAATTCGAAAAATTCACTTCAAATTCGGACAGATGGATTATAACGTTTTCTATCCGTATGACCAGAGGATTTTTCATATGTTTATCCATTTTTTGATAACAAATGATGAAAGTTGTTTTGGTTTCGGTCGAAAATCGAACTTTTTTTCTACAGTCATTTTCGTAAATTTCAAAATTTGTAAAAAGTATCCGTTTATACGAAAGTTTTTGTTATACCAAAACTATATGTGTTATGTTTCATTTCGGATCACCGCAGTGGCAAGAACCACTTATACCGATTGGCCGTGCAGCACTTTCTTTAAGGAGTAAGGCCACTGTAACGGCCCAAAAAAAAAGGTTTTTTCACTAATTTTTTGCTCCCGAAATTGAAGGTATTTGAAAAAAAACTTTTAATGGTTTTAGCGGGCATACATTAAACTTTATTATAAAATTTTTTTACAGTAAAAAAAACAAAATGGCGGTTCCACAGCTATCTTCCCGGGACATGTTTTCAAAATGGCACGCAGCATAACTCGAACAATTTTCATTTTTTTTACATGAAATTTTAACCAGATGTGAACATTTACATTATCTTGAGAATGTCGATCGGAATTTTCAAGAACTTTATTTATTGATTTTTTATTAACAAAAAACTTGCCGTTTTTTTCGTCAAAAATCAATTTTTTTTTTCAAACGCACGCCAAATCCACAAAAATTGATACTTTTTAAAATCCGATCGACATTCTCTAGCTATAGCCCTCTAGATTAATGGTTTTTTTTTGTTCTAGATTCAAAAGTGCACCAGTGGTGCTGCGTGCCGCGGAGCCCTGGAAGCAAAACATGTCCCGGGAAGATAGCTGTGGAACCGCCATTTTGTTTTTTTTTACTGTAAAAAAATTTTATAATAAAGTTTAATGTATGCCCGATAACACCATTAAAAGTTTTTTTTCAAATACCTTCAATTTCGGGAGCAAAAAATTAGTGAAAAAACCTTTTTTTTTGGGCCGTTACAGTGGCCTTACTCCTTAAGGCCTTAGGCCACTCCAGAGACCAAAAAAGGCGTATTTTGTGATTTTTTTTTCAGCGAAACCACAAAATAAATCGAAATTACAAAATAAGGGGTTTTGATATACACGTAATTGACTATGCAAAATTATTTTTTTACAGCGATACATGTCAAAATGGCGACTGTGCAGCATTTTTCCGATGTTCGCCTGTATTTCTGGAAGGTCAACGGCCGGACCAACAGCTCCTACAATTTTTGAGTTATGATGAGACACTAAAGTTTTTTCGATTATATATAAGAACAGCTATAGAAGTACGTAGAATTTGTTTGATATATTGTTTTTTGTCAAAGTGGCGCATTTCTAAAACAAAAAGTATAATACGCCATGAGAAAATCGGGGGACAATTGTTTATAAAAAAGGAACTATGCAATATAATTTTTAAAAATCCTACGTAGTGCCTTGGAAAATGCAATTTTAAATATACAGTTAAAATGTCAAATGGCTCGGTTGAAATTAGTTTGAGTTATGAGTCCGGCCGACTTGAAAAATGTAGCTTTCAGATAAACGCGTTTAAGGGGCGATACCAGTGACACTTAAAAAAATCGATTTTTTTTGCCTTTTTCGGCAGTTTATACTTGCAAGAATATCATGTAAAAATGTCAAGTTTTTCATCTAATCTCTCTAATCATTTTATCTCTAATCATTTTATCTCTAATCATTTTAATCTCTAATCATTTTATCTTGCAAAAATGGATAGTTAAATCTTTAAACGCATTTTTCTCGAAATGAGATTTTTCAAATTTGCTGACATTGTAATTCAAAGAGCAATTATCCGATTGACTCGAAATTTGAACTCAGTACTCTCGAATATATTTACTCTACAATGACGTAGGATATTTTTGATTGGATGAAAATTGACGATTTGGCATTGAAAAAAACGACCATTTTATAGGCAAGAAAACAGACTTTTTTTTCACAACTACGCCATTTTGTTAGATTTTGATATTTTTCGAAAATCCTACGTCATTGTACAGGAAATACCTTCCAGTTTAACAACATTTTTTCCTTCTTCGGTTTCAGCTGCTCAATCGGCCGGAATCATGTCAGCAGCGGAGGAACTTTTTTTTGCTCCTCCGAAGGCAGCGCGTAAGTCGCTTGGATCTCAATATTTTTCTATGAAAAAATTATGTAATATAGGTCAAATATAGCCAAATATATTCTTAATTTTCCGAAATATTTAATTGAGTACTTTTCTTCCAAAAAATCCCCGAAAATCACCCAAATTTTCAGCGTTTACACTAGTATAACACCTTAAAGTGTTTTTTTAACGCATTTTTTTCCAAACCTGAGAAAAGTTATAATTTCACGATTTTTTCAGCTTTTTCTTAATTCACCCAGACTACAAATATATGAGAATTGAAAATGTTATTGTTTTCTTTTGTTTGCGTTGAGAAACCTGAGAAAATTTATAAGTTCACGATTTTTTCAGTTTTTCTTAATTCACCCAGACTAAAAATATATGAGAATTGAAAATGTTATTGTACTTTTCTTCCAAAAAATTCCCGAAAATCATCCAGATTTTCAGCATTCACACTGGTATAGCCCCTTGAAGTTAGTAGAAAGTCACGACATCAATAATGTTTCGAGACCTTTAATCATCAACAATCTTCGAAAACTGCGTACTTAACGATTTTTCACACCCACCATCTTTTGGAATATAATTGTATAGGTACCAAGGTACCTTTTTGACAAAATGAAAAAAATCGACTTTCGGAAACCTCGAGTGGCCTGAGGGCCTTAAATAATAATAGCTTTATCTTTTATCAATATTTTTCAATAATGAAAACCCTCAATCTTAGAAAGACTGTATAAATTGTGTGTAAAGTCCCGACCTCGTCATCTCCATACTCTCATAATAAAAGAAAAAGAACATCAGCCAGTTTTTTGGGTCCCAAGCTTATGCAGATAGATATAACGAGTTCAAAATGTACTTTTCTCGTACATTGATATACATGCACGCACACGACATCCGAAGAGGGAAAAGCACACACGCGCGCGCACACACACACACACACACACACACACACACACACACACACACACACACACACACACACACACACACACACGACCCGGAAGTGTGTAACGCGAGCTCGCATTTATTGTTTGAGCCTCTGCGTGTTTACGCGCGAGACTCCCGCAAAATTGGAATTACAAATGAAGCTTCGAGCTGAAAGTGAAACCCCTCAATCTGTCGTGTTCACCGCGATAGAGAGCGAGCGTGTGTATATAAAAGTATGCACGCCGGAATTTTCAGTCCATAGCAGCACACCACGAAGCAACAAATGAAAAAGTACTCGAGAGAATTTTTGCCACGAACAATAAAAAAAGAAAAGAAAAAAAAATGATATACAAATAAATTGTCGGAAATAAAATCAAATAGAAATGAAAAATCATTTAAAAATAGCCGATCTTTGGGACACGTTTCGTCAACACGGATCTAATTAAAGCCTGCGAAACGTGTCGTTCTGGTCAAACATGAAAAAATAATCAAGCTTGAAGTGACCACAGCACAGGAGATCGGAGTTCCCCTTGTGAGTTCTACAGATTTAACGATGTCATGGGCGTTTATATATATATATGTTTATTACGCACACGTAGATTTATTATCCTGCGATGCGCTTCTCCACGGAAACGCTTCTTCGGGTTTCGCATCGTTGGGCGCGTATGAGCTTACCGCATTTCTGGGCAGTAAGCTCATATATATACATACATCCATATATATATATATATATATATATATATATATATATATATATATATATATATATATATATATATATATATGAGACTTATTGGGGTGGGGGGTTTCCAAAGTAGATTTATTATATATGTAAAATAAATCCATTTTGGAACCCCCCCCCCCCCCCCCCAATAAGTCTCCGCGACTGAAACAGGATCGCCACTATGTCTTATAAAAATTTTCGGACTTTGGCGAGTCTGAAAAAGTGCTCAAAATGGTCAAACTTTTTTTTCGACCGTTAAACCGTTTCAAAGATTTATCCGATGAGAAATTTTCCGCCGATTACGAATATCACAAGGTTCCTGTCGGAAGCCCGAAATTAAGCCGGCTAAACGCGAAACCCTCTTTTCATACACACCCAACGATTTCTGATGGAAATTGCGGCTTTCAGGGGTAATAAAAGGTGAATTTGCATTCAGGGGGTTAAATATTTAAAAAACGATAGGGATTTAAAAAAAAAATGTAAACTTTTTTCGCACCTCGCCAAAAAAAAAAGTTTTTACTAAATCGTCGATCATTTATTTTCTGCTTTCATTTGAAATTCCATTATGTGCTTACTTCCTTAGTTTTCGTTTGCTCTTTGAAATTCCGTTTCACTTTTTTAGCTCCGATGATTATTCGATTTTTGGCAGATCTTTAAAGACAGACTATCGATTTTTGCAAATTTTCCTCTTTGTCCCTTTTTCGGCCATTTTTTCCTTTGCCTCTTTTTCGGCCATTTTTTCCCTTCGCCTCTTTTTCGGCCATTTGCAACGTTCACACTGGTATGGCCCCTTAAGTGTAACAACTTTTACATCAATATCTATAATACGAAACTATGAAAAAAAAAAATTCAACAAAATAGCCTTTTTTTAGCGTCCAAAGTGAGAAGACCCCTTAAGGGTGCCGAGGACACGGAGGTAGAGGTCGGGACCTTCGTCTCGCGCATGCACGATGAGAGAGAGACAAGTCAAAGCAACGATGGAAGTCGAGGCATTATCGGACTTCGTCGAGTTTCTCGCTTCTGCATCCCGTCTTTTGCCTTCGGTGCTATTATTATTTACGCTAAATTACGCAACGATCTTCGAGAGTCTACGACTCGACGCTGATCGTCGAGCTTGTTAATAACGACTTTTGTTTGACTCGCGAGTACGGCCGCATCGACTCGCCAGTCGCGGCCGGGAATGGGAAGACAAAAAAAAGTAAAGAAAAAATGCGAAGGAATAAGAACGCGAAATACTTAATGACAATGATGATAATCGCGGCAATGATAATAACGATAATGACGATATTGTGCGCCCGTGAGACGCGAGAGGTTGATAGCCCGAGAGAAAAGAGACAAAGGATGCGGATGCGGGGGGCAGGGCGGCCGAGATTTTGTTGCAGGAATAAAGAGGAAAATATAATTGCTTTTGCATATAAAAGGCGTTCGCGTGGAGAGAAGACTCGCCGAGAGACTTTGCTATATATATTCTAACGCGTTCCGCGCGGCTGTTACGACGCCTTTACGTGTAAGTCATAAATTTAGACTCGAAGTACGTGCCCTTGAAATATCTTTCATACCACCTTTCAGGAATGAACAGACACGGGAAACGTGTTTTTCTTTATTGTTAGTTTTTTTTCTTCTTTTTGTGAAAAAGTGCGAGTTCTTGTGTGGAGAAATATACATATTTTTGGGCTGGCTTAGAAATGAGATTTTTATTTAATAATTTTTATAATTTAATCATCTAAATTTAAATTGGTTAATTGAAATAATTTAATAATATTTTAATAAATTCAAATAATTCTTTCATCGAGATGCGGAAAATATAATTATAGTTATGAACGCTATATTATTGAATAAAAATATAAATAGATAAATTTAAAAAATATAAAAAACGATTACACATAGTATAATAACAAGGAAAATGTAAAGAGAAAAATACAATTGTAAAAATATATTATGTGATCGTTTCAAATCAGACATGTATATATATATATATATATATATATATATATATATATATATATATATATATATATATATATATATACAGGGTGTCCCAGAACTCAACGTTAAGCCGAAACGGGGTGACAGGATTGATTGTAACCATCATGAGAAAAATCAGAAAAAAAATAAAGCAGAACAAAAATAAAGCAGGGCCTTTCAAAGTAGACAAATTTTGAAAATTTTAAATTCATAGTTTAACAAATAGTCTTAATTCTAGGAAACTTGGGTTTGTTTGGGTTTGTTTCACAATAACCGAAAAATGGTTACAGTTTGACCAAATTTCTAGGTTTTTCTTAAATGCCCATAATTTGCAAACTGCATGGGATAGATTTTTTTTTCTGATTTTTCTCATGATGGTTACAATCAATCCTGTCACCCCGTTTCGGCTTAACGTTGAGTTCTGGGACACCCTGTGTATATATATATATATATTAGACTGATTCAAAAAAAAAATTTCCTTCTGGATTCTCGTGCTATTGTTGGGCACTGATAAAACAAAATTTCTCTAAAAAGATGGGCGCGGTCACTCAATTTTTAGAGGTGGCTATCTCGACTTTTTTGTATTTGAATTTTTTTAACGAACGTATTGCATTTAAGCATAGTCATGGCTTCGGATTACGGATAAAAATCACATCCAGCAGCTTTTTCGTAACAAAAATAAACTCTAACAATTTGAAAAGGGTGCAATATTCACAATTCAAATCCAGGTAGATCAATAATGGCGTCTATACTACTCTCGTTATTCATGTAGATTTATTTATACGCATTAACATTTTGCACTTTTCACGAAAAATTAAATTATAAGCTTTTATTCATAAATCGTATATTTACATTTTCAAAATGCTACGCTTATATTATCTTCAAACTCATTTACATTTCTTCCCAGCCATTCTCAAGTTCGTTAACATTTTGGGCAGAAAGAAAATGTGCAACGTTAAACAGTTTGTCCAAATCTCTCTTAAATTTACGCTCCTTCGATATTTGTGACGGCAAATTCTTTTTAACTCGATTTTTTAAAAGTTGTTTCCAGACTAGATGGAGTTTTATTGATTTCAAGATTGCGTTATTCAATCGACGCGTTGGAATTTCAGCACATTTCCATTGTTCGAAAATTTCTTTCATCGTTTCGTGTGCACTTCGACGTATGGTCAGTTTTTCTCTGTTATGTTTGTAAAAGAACAAACTCAAAACTTTTCCGATTTTTATCCGTAATCCGAAGCCATGACTATGTTTAAATGCAATACGTTCGTTAAAAAAAATTCAAATACAAAAAAGTCGAGATAGCCACCTCTAAAAATTGAGTGACCGCGCCCATCTTTTTAGAGAAATTTTGTTTTATCAGTGCCCAACAATAGCACGAGAATCCAGAAAAATTTTTTTTTTTTGAATCAGTCTAATATATATATATTATAAAATATATATATATTATATATTATAAAAAATATAATGTATTTTTAAAATTATATTTTTTCTTCTCGATAAGAAATTCTTCGACAACTAAATTCTGATTGCTGAACCAGTTCAAAAATGTATAGATGTTTCCGCGAATACTCGCACGTAAACGAAAAATCATGAAAAAGGCATACACGAATATACACGAGTATCCGAGTCTTTCGAAGACATCCCTTAAAATCAAAAGTCTTCAAATTCACCCTTCTTCTTATACAGATATATACTGATTCGAAATTACAAAGACGAAAAATCAGTTGAATATCAATGAATTCGAATGATGGATCGATCAAGTTCGATAAATATCGATTGATATCAATGACTTCGATTGCAAATCAAAATATACCATTATAAATCCTATCATTTGATTTTGTTTCGATTCACGATCAAATGGACGAATTAATAATTTTACTCCATATTGTAACTACGACGGATTAAATCTCCGACGATATGCCCGATAATGGCGACTACTCGAAAACGAGAACAACGGTGCAAAAAACGCGATAACGACGTCGAAGCGGAATAAAGTCGGCCAACGATAATTTTGTGGTACTCGCGCGTGGGAAGTCGCGGGGGTGGCGTTATCGGCTTATCGGCATTGCCCGCATAAAAGTACACCGACACTCTCGCGTCCGTATCATCCTCACACTCCTCCGAGTCCCTTGCCCCCTACGTAATCTCCATACGTTTGAGCTGTCTCGCAAATAAAGGGCTCTTTATCTATCGAGGCTGAGAAAGAGGGAGCGACGTCCGCGCGGCGCGTTATGCGAAACGTATCGTATTCACCTGTCGGTGAACTTCAAGGATCTGCGTATGAGTTCGGAATTTCGAAAGTACGATTTCATTGCGTATAACTTATAGTCTAAAGCAGCGGTGCTGAAACTTTTTTGGAGACGGAACCCTTTTGACACACTAAATATTTTACGGAGCCCTAGATTAAGCAAAATCTGGTTTAATGCTTATTTTGGAATGAAAATCGGGGTATAGTACGATATTCGGGGAGCCAAGTTTTGACCGTTGATTTTTGATATTCGAACCAACATAATAAGAATTTCGAGAATAAAAAAATTGCCGTTTTGGCTTCCTTAAGGAGAGATATACACCTGGATGGTCGAGGTCGAGGATTTAGAAGCTATGAACATTCCGTCGACCGTAGAAGACCTACACTATGGGCCTGGTATCGATGATTCCACGCAAGTTGACCAATTTCATGATTTATTCATTGCCAAATTTTCAAACGCGTTTTTCTCAAAACCACGTTTTTCAAATCGGTACCCAAAATTTCTCGAAAACCAATGAACCGATTGCGTTGAGGTTTTTTGTGGTTATTCTATACACCATTATGTAGTAATTGTCATAGGATTTTTTTTTCCGTTACTTAGTTTTTGTTTTATAGGCAAAATAATAACTAATTTTTCGCCCAAAAATCACTATTTATGTTCAAACGTCCGCCATTTTGTCATAAATCGATATTTTCATAATCGGCTACGACAAGTACTAGATTGTAGTATCTAATTTAATAATCTTTTTGGTTTTTTTTTTCGAATGATTTTTGAAGAAACGCCAGTGGGTACCGTATACGCAGATTTTTTTACGACGTTCCAAGGATCATACAATATCCTTGTATATTTTTGATATTTTTAAATAAAGAAAATTAAACATATTTTTGAATGTATATACTTTTAGATAATTAAAACCCCAATCCGAAATTTCAAACAGTTTTCCTTGAAAAAATTGACAAAAATGACCTTTTTTCCGGCTCCTAGGTGTATATCTCCCCTTAAGGAATTATGAGCGCTTTTAGCGGTAATTACAAATACGCCAAAATTCAACGATTGTTGTTGGCTCATGGGTACAATATCTTTATTTCATAGGAAATAATGGAAATTGACCGGGCGAGCTTCAAAAAGTATTTCTGTGTTTGGGTTTGGTTAGTTGTATCATATTAATACCACTAAACGTAGTATTTATATGATTTTCAACATAAATTCCAAGATTATAATGCTTCACTTATTCATATTCTCTGTTTATCTATAACAATAAGAATTGTTCCATATAATTACTACAAAAAATTACTAAACGATATATTTTACATAAACTTAGAACCGTACAAGTCCGAGGAGGGATGAACCGTACACTTTTAATCCCTCTTCGGATTTCTAGCGATTAGAAGTACTACTTTACTCTTTGTCTAGTCGCACTTATAATACTGTGTCCAAAAAATAAGGTGACATTGTATTTATTTCGAAAATTGTTTATTTATTTTTCCAAATCAATTTCATCCCCTTCAAAGTAATCCCCTCCCGATGCAATGCACTTATGCCAACGGATTTTCCAATCTTCGAAACACTGATTGTAGTCACTTTCCGGGATGGCCTTCAGTTCCGTCTTCGCTGCGGCTTGAATCTCCTCTATCGTCTCAACACGGTGTCCCCGGAGCGATCTTTTGAGTTTGCTGAACCCCCAGAAGTCGCACGGCACCAGATCAGGTGAATACGGTGGTTGCGGAACGATATGGGTTGAGTTTTTGGCGAAACGTATCCGCAGCAAAAAATTGATTCCGCAAACAAAATTTAATGCAAATTCTTTGCTCAACAAATTTCGACATCGCAAAAAACGAAAAATTCACTTTTAGCAGCTCACAAAACGACGAGTATCTCAAACACTAATGAATATTTTGACATGTAAATTTGACACAGATGTCACTGACAGTACTACCAACCTAAAAAAAAAAAAAATTCTCCAAATCCTTCGACGCGCGCAGTTTAAATTCAAATGTCACCTTATTTTTTGGACACAGTAGTAAGCGAGGAAAACATGGTAGTGGTATTTAAAATATATTTTTGCTTTTGAGACACTGTTGAAACTATACATTTCCAAGACCATTTCGGACAGAGCATAGTTTATAACATGTTCTATCGTATGACCGAATGATTTTTTCACATGCTTATCCATTTGTTAATAACAAATTATTACAGTTACTTTTTTTCTGGTGAAAAACGACAGCGTTTTTTTGACAGCTTGCTATTCTCGGGATTTTCAAAATTTCACAAGAGTATCCGAAATTTTGAAAATCCCGAGAAGGGCAAGCTGTCAACAAAAAATTCGATTTCCACCATATATATATATATATATATATATATATATATATATATATATATATATATATATATATATATGGTGGAAATCGAATTTTTTTAAAATTTATCCTAAATTTTGAAAATCCCGAGAAGGGCAAGCTGTCAACAAAAAATTCGATTTCCACCATATATATATATATTTTGAAAATCCCGAGAAGGGCAAGCTGTCAACAAAAAATTCGATTTCCACCATATATATATATATATATATGGTGGAAATCGAATTTTTTGTTGACAACTTGCCCTTCTCGGGATTTTCAAAATTTCGGATAAATTTTCAAAAAATCCGATTTCCACCATATATATATATATATATGGTGGAAATCGAATTTTTTGTTGACAGCTTGCCCTTCTCGGGATTTTCAAAATTTCGGATACTCTTGTGAAATTTTGAAAATCCCGAGAATAGCAAGCTGTCAAAAAAAAGTTCGATTTATATTTATAAAGTTCGATTTATATTTATAAAGTTCGATTTATATATATGCCATGGTCGAATAAAATCTGCGGACTTATATATATATATATATATATATATATATATATATATATATATATGTATATATATAAAAATGCGCAGACTTTATTCGACCATGGCTGATTGAAAAAATCGAAACTACCGATCGGTCTCGTGATAGAATCGGATGATCGCAGATCTGCGAAATCGTGCGGACGCGCCCCGACATAAAATCGATCTTCGAAGCGTTAAAGTGGCCCGCGAATGCCGTCTTGCTCCTTTGCTCGGACCTACGTGGACACTTTCATCTCGTCGTCCGGAAATCTCACCGGCGCTTTGTCGTTTAAACGCGGTTGCTTCTTTACAATTGTCTCCAGCGCAAATAAAAGACGACTTCGGTTGTTCGAGAGGCATGGAAAAAGCAGCGGAGAACACCGAGAAAAGAGCATCGTAATTTTGCCATTACTTTTCAACTCTATACGTTTATTCGCTACGTGGATAATGGTTTAACTTCTTTGACGCTAGAGTGTAAAAAATCTAGTCATGAAAATCAGAGTAATACACCAGAAAAATTTTCATTATTGATTCTCTGGGTTTTCTTTGACTTTGTTTTCACACCGTGAGTAGGCAAATCAACGAAGAAAATTAATTCGCTTTATGCTTGTTAAATGCAGAATAAAATACTTTTATCACGAGTAAATATTCCCCGAGAATAAAATTAAATTAGCAATACGGATGTAGTTCCGGTTGATCGCGCACAGTTGCAAAATTACGAGATGCGCGAACCCGTGCGAGATCTCGAGGAAAAAGACGTTAATAAAAATCACGATTTTATTGGTTCGTGCTTCGATTATTGTTCGTTCGGCTGCTACGAATGGCAAAAACAAAAATCGTTTTCGATCGTCGTAAAAGTGATTCGTGGGAGAGGATTCGTTCGATGCAGCCCGTGCGAAGTACAATATTTGCAGTATCGAAAAAGAAAGTCGTAACCGCAATAAATCGAGTGCAAACGAGACGAAGATGTTAGAAAACGTTGCGAGCGTTCCGGCGAATGATCCTCGCGAACGTCGAGCTAATTTGACAATTGAGAGCAAGCGATGAGTGGCCTTATCCACCGACAAGGCAATTGCTTTTCAGCGGTTTGCCGATTCGCATTGTGTGCACACGTATTGCACATAGGAAAATGTTATTTTCAAGCATTCGTCCTCGTCGGAAAAACTCAGTCTTTGAAATCACCCCAGGCAAACGTGAACACATTTGTGGGGCCAGTCAACTTGGAAAATTTCAAAAAATCTCAAGCAAGCAAAACTTGAAGAAATCGACGATGAGGAGCAATCAGAAGGGATTTTGTACGGTGCAGGAATTGCCGATTGAGTTTAGGTAAGAATTTTTCATAGTATAAACTTCAAACGCGTTTTTCTCGAAACACCGTTTTCAAAATCTAGCTCCATCGTATCTCTAAAACTAATAAACTGATTCCTTTGAAATTTGAACCACATATTGTAAACATGATTCGCAACAAGATGACCCTCGATGGTTTTAAAAATTTTGAGTTTAATCTTTTTTTTTTGCGAAAAACTGCGAAAAAAACGCGTTTTTTTTACCTTTTTCCTTTTTCATCTGCCCTTTTTTTATTTTTTGATAAAACTTTATATCCGAGGGTCATTTTGTAGCTGGTGTCGTCATACTGAATCCAATGGACTTTGATTTTTTTCTTCCAGACAAGCCGTTGGCGAGTTGTGATGGAGCTACCTAGCCCACGTATTTTTGTGGCGTTACGTTCAACTATTTTTTTTTGTCTTTTTTGTTCTTAAAGATGAATAAAAAATGAATAAAAATGAATAAATTTTTTTTCTTCAAATGTATTTCAAGACTTTACTTATCAAGCCCAGCAACTTTTATACTCGTATCTTTTATAAAATCCTCAAAAAAAAAAAATCGCGAAAATAGCTTTTTTTCGTGGCTCCAAAGTGGACTGGCCCCTTATATGGAGCCATATTCATATATCTCGAGGCCCGTCCTCAAAACAGCCAGATGTGCCGATACTAAATGTTACATAGATGTGACCCGAAATATTCTTTATCAATGTATGTTTTTGTGAGCGAGTACTCGAGTGCCATACGTTTTGGAGAACTTTTGCTCCAGTATGCGAATTGCACGTCCGTGAGTGTCTGGGACGGGGACGAGTGCGCTAGAGTTAGAGAACGACGATTCAGCAGATAGGCCTCGACATACGCGTGGCAACACATTGTAACAAAATGCTCGTCGAACTCGTTCCAGTTTTCCTTTCCACGCGACACGCGTTGTCCATAATTAATTCGTCGCTTTCCGCGCGTTATAACGCACAGGTGACATATACCCGGCACGACGTATCTCTGTCTCTTTCTCGCTCTGTCAGCGCCTCCGTATACACTTTTATTTGATGTCTTCGAATACCGCACACGTTGTGCTCTCTCTCTCTCTCCCTCTCTCTCTTCCCTCTCTCTCTCTCTCACCTCTCTCTCTCTCCTTTCTCTCTCTCTCCCTCTCTCTCCCTCTCCCCTTCTCTCTCTCCTCTCTCCCTCTCTCTCTCCTCCACTCTCTTATCCCTCCCTCTCTCCCCTCTTCTCCTCCCCCCTCTCTCTCTCTCCTCTTCTCTCTCTCTCTCTCTCTCTCTCTCTCTCTCTCTCTCTCTCTCTCTCTCTCTCTCTATCTCCTCTCTCTCTCTCTCTCTCTTCTCTCTCTCTCTCTCTCTCTCTCTCTCTCTCTCTCTCTCTCTTCTCTCTCTCTCTCTCTCTCTCTCTCTCTCTCTCTCTCTCTCTCTCTCTCTCTCTCTCTCTCTCTCTCTCTCTCTCTCCCATCCCGCTCGCCCTCTCTCTCTCTCCCTCTCGCCCTCTCTCTCTCTCCCTCTCTCCCTCTCTCTCTCTCCCTCTCTCTCTCCCTCCCTCTCTTTCCCTCTTTCTCCCTCCCCCC